>NQII01000773.1:238356-287360 GCA_002778355.1 Clitarchus hookeri
CATCTCTTTCTCCCCCTTTTTTTTTTCTTGCCTCCCTCACTGTCCCCCTTTTTATTGTCTCGCCTCCCTCTCCTCACAAGCCTTTAAATGCTTATAAACACACCAAATTATTTTAGAAATCTATATTTATCCTTAGTGTCTTAGCTGGTTCTTCTTGAATTAGAAGTTATTTTGTTATTAGCAGTATTCATTTTTTTGTGCCTACAAATGTTTTGTATTTAATTTTACTTAATGTTTTGGGTTATTAGGTGCTCAGAAGTAATAACTAGGGGTAATAAATAACCTAGGGTAAATTAAGTGATAAAAATAAAAGGATCAATTAACGGTCATATTTAGACTTGTCTCGATATAAATGTATCACATAAAACATTCAAATGTGCACAATTGTTGCAGTGGATGTTGTGGAACTTTGGAAGAAGAGCTGCCGAAGCAAGACTGTGGAGTTGGCACCCTCTCGCGAGGTAGTCTCATCACATTATAACACTCACTACCGCTTGGACAGGCTTCGGCATGCTGCAAGAGATCTCTTCTGCTCGGAGAAAGTCATGAATGTCCTGAGGAAGGTCTCCAGTCATGTGAACAACAAAATGATCTGCATTCGTGCAGACAGGCTTGTTTATAAGGATGTGGGTATGTACCCGAACCCACATGCATATTCTGGGGAGTGGTGGCAGTGTCAGTCTTTCTCACAGTACTAACTAGTTGTGTATTCGACAAGCGCTCTGCCAGTCAAGTCTTAACTCTTGTTAGTCATGGCAATAAATAGTGTGTGGAAAATTTTTGTTAGCAGCTGTTACCTTGGTTGTTGAACAAAAAATTTTCCAAATCCATTTAGATAAAAATTTTCTTTTACGTATGAAACTTTGGATTATTTAATAATTCCAACACCAGGCATTGTAACCATGAAAAATGTAAGTTAATATTCTAAACTGTTATATCTAGGGATGGGTCGAATAACAAAAAATATCGGTTCCGGTACCGATCCTACAATTTAAATATTGGTTCCAGTATTTGGTTCTATTTTGAATACTTGCCTTTTGCTTGCAACTTTATTAAACCAATGCAGGTAAAATTCATTAAATGTTATATTTAACCTATGGAAGAATTGAACAATAACAAAGTGTGAAGATAAGTTTTAATGTATACAGATAAACTTGTTGTATTAAATTTATTTAAGGTCTGTAAATATGTAACAAATCTTTCTTTTTTTACATTAATATGTGGTGATTGTGATATGTTTGGAAAATACTTTAATTAAATAACTCTTGGCGCTAAAAGCCAAAACATTGTGGCGTGCTGTAGGATAATGGTAACTCCTACAGTCATTAAAAGAACCAAAGAACGTCAACTGTGGTGGGGGATGGGATTCCTTTCCTTTTTTTGCTTTTATGGTGACTGGGCAGCTGCTGGCTTCATTTTTTTTGCTTTTTTTATGCAGCCATGCTGGGTTTTTTTTTGCAGTGTTGGAGTGAGACACCTTTAAAAAGGCTTCTTCCTCTCCCCCCCCCCCNTTGGAGGAATGTATTGATCAGCTAACAGTGTTGTTTATCGGGGAGGGCTGAGAGATAGAGAGACATAAGGGAGAGGAGTGTAGATGTAAGAGTGAGAGATGAGATAACAGACTGTTCCCCTACACTTCCCGTCAAACATCTCCAAACAGTTATGACTACCACTCCTTAAATTTTTTCCAGTGTATAGTGTGCACTCCAGAAATTTTTTCCTTTATTTTGGGGAAAAAAGGGCACGCTATACACCAGTAAATACTGTAGTTATTTTTGTAACAACAGAGTTTTGCCATTGCTGTGTAGAAATGAGAAGCAAGTAGTTAACCTAAAACCGGTTCCGAGTAAAACCTTAAGAACCGGTATAAATTCGAACCGAACCGACCCATCCCTAGTTATATCCTTAAGTGAGACACTGATGTCCTATGACTATCATGTATTTGCAATGTTATATTGAACAAAGTTGGACATCTGGATTTGTCTTTGGTTTGCAGAGACCAGAATACTATCAAGAATGGAAATTGGTGGTTTTTACCTTTAGGGTATTATTATGTATTGAAAGCTCATTAAATTTAGCAGAAATTATGAAAGGTGGCCAGTTGCTATAAAACAAAATTCACAGATCATCCTTTCTTTTTCTAAGAAAAATTAAGTCTTTAATTAGTCTCTTAAACAAAAACAAATGGAAATGACATGGGTTGAAAACTCACCAGAAGACTTTGGGCAAGGGTAACAACTAAATATTCTGAGTCTACTAGAGGGTGGGGTGGCGATGCAAATTTAGGGGTAGCAGTAGTCCTCCATTGGAAACGGTTTATTTTAATTTTATTTTATATGCTCCATTGCCAAACAGTAATTTGTATGGAAGACAAGCGAGTGTCGGGCTTCGTCACATTTCTGGAATTGCTTTTTCGCCACTTTCAGGCTACTACTCTCTTCTGTAGACATGGCAGCATTTCTCCCTGTCTTCCTAGTGATAGGTTGTGAATCATATACTTCTTTTTGCAGAAAACAAATGGTTTGTTTTTGTTCACTCTGTCATTAGTTCATTTAAAACAAATTATTAACAAATAATCCAGCATTAGTATCTACAGTGGAGCCCTGTTAAATCATCCCCTCTTATAACACTTTCCTGCTTAATAAGTTTTCCCATATATAAAGCTGACAATTCTTGGGGCCCTTAAGTTAATGTTATGACAGGGTTCCACTGTACATGAGAGAAATTTTAATTTTTTTGGAAGGGTACAAAGGAGATGATCTTTTAAAACAATTCCTGTGGAAAGTTGGCTAATAATGATTACGGGTGTGCAGAAAAGGAAGTTTAGCATAAGTGAAAAATTTGTGTTCTAAAATATTTCCTGCAGGAATTTGGAGATCAATGGGGAAAATTATTTTTGGCTATTAGTAGGGCTCTGACATTTATGGTAAATAAAATGAGCTGATTTAGTCATTAGTAGACACATATTTGAGGTAAAAAAAAAAAAAAAAATTTGATAGATTTTGTTGATTTTTTTGGCTGATTTTAGTCAATTTTTAATTCATTGCGTCAAATATTTTGCTGAAATTTGGTTGTAAAAAAATTGTTTGGTAATAGCACAAAAATAAAATTGTATATATTTGGTCAAAAAATTCAAACACACACATATTGCAACAAACTTTGGCTACTTTATTGATGGCACAAAAATAAAGTAGCATACACTTCATCAGGAAATGCAAAGATAATTTTTATAGCTTGTGCAATAAAACTTTAAATCAGTGAATCAGCACTAAAATTGAATGTTTCTCTACATAATCATTCTTGTAAATTACGTAGGTACATATATATGTGAAGCAAGTCATAACCACCCTCACACGTAAACATTTTTTCTTAAAATTTATGCATGATTGATTAAAATTGCGACAGACGTCACTGTCGGTCAAGGGTTATATAGTACTGGACAAAAGCATGGACTAACTTACTGTGGTGAAATTTTTTGTTATTAGCCACCTATTGCTCACCCCACCACGGTATAGGTTGGAGCAAGTAACCCTATGGCATGGCACAGTCAGGTGTGGTGATAACTACTTTATGCACTATTGGTGTGGACAAAGGCATGCTTACCTGCAGTGGGCGGCGCCCAGGGTAGGTCCTGGCGGTAACTGGTGCCTTGACCTGGGTTGGCGGTGGTGCTGTTTGGGTCCCGCAGTGACCTGAAGTGCGAACTGGCGATGCCCAGTGGTACTGGAAGCCTCAGTCGTATGCGTACTACGAGCGGGTGTGGCTCTCCGTAGATCTTCTGGGGTGGCTGGAAAAGGGAGCTAGGGGGAACTGGGAGTTGAGGCCTCACCAGTTGTTGGGTGGCGTAAGCTCAGTCTCAAGGGGAGGGGCTGCTGAGGGCAGATGGCACTAGGTTTCATAGCAACTGACTAGGTTTAAAGGCAGTAGCTGCCCTCTTAGCTCTCCACCTTGCACCACTTCTATGGGTGAAGGGCATACGGGAATGTACTACGGTCTACCACACTAAGGAGGAGCAGACGACAAGTTCCCTGGCTAAGAGTATAACCAGTTTGTGACTAGGCCAACCAGAATAAGTCCCGTCACTCCAACTGACGAAGTACTACGTGTTGGATGGAGTGGGTTAGCTGATCTGGATGTCCAGCCTCTTCGTGGAGTGTGTTTCTTGTGGTTGGGGTTCTGCCTAACGTACGCACCAGGTCCACAGTATGGGTGGCTGTCAAATGGCTTATGTTTTACGATGTGCGTGCATCCGGCTAAGTGTAGGCCGCAGTCCTACACTAGTTTTGGTAAATAGGTTTCAAGATGCCGTCTTCTTAGTAGGTTTGACATCTATGAGGAAGGAAGTCGCAATCACCCTAGAATAAGTAGTCTGGGTTAGTTAAGATGACGTGTTTATTGTCTAGAGGATCGTCCAGCTATCAATGAACTGTAACCGGCGTAAGTAGACTGTTAAACTAGGTGAAGGGGACCTGGGGCTAAACTAAACATGAGCAGGAAATGTTAGGTAACTATGATAACAACTGACTCTAACTAACCTAAGCTGTTGTCCAGAAGTGACTTGGGGTTCACTACCACCAAAGTGGTAGCGAGTGTAAGGGAGGGCAAAGACTTCTTCGGGGGTCGTTGGGCGAAGGTCTGCAAGACTTCCGGAAGGTAGCTGTGGTCCTTTGTGAGGAAAGCTGTAGGCAGAGAGCCAGCACACTATGTGATGGAGTGAACAGTGGAGTATCAACTGGTGTTTTGGAGCTGTGCGCTCGCGTATATAAATGACTGGCTGCGGATGTTTCGCCTCCCTTCGGTCGGTCGGGTATCTTCGGGCTAGAGCTCCTCCCTTAGTGGCGCAGGCCACATTCTTTCGGGAGCAGGCTGGAAGTGCAATTTTCCTTGTGTGCGGGTTGCACCACTCCTACGAGCTTAGGGGGTGGCTGGCTTCTGTCGCACGTTGAGGTAATTACCGGACACGTGACGTCTGATATAGTGGTATAGATTGCGTCAGCTGTCGTGTCCTTGGGGGCTTCTTACCTAGGGGAGTGCTGGTTGGGTCTGGAAGCAAGTCTTCCTGGGTTCAAACCCTCCTCGTGACGTGACGTCACGTGATGAGGCAGTCATATTTAGTAATTATGTCATAAGTCACTTGTCAAAATATATTGGGAAAAAAAAATTTCCCACCAGACAAGAAAATGGCTATGTATTCTCAAAATGTTTGCCAAAGTTTGGGATCCTGCATACACCTACTAATAATAATAGATTATATTATGTCATTAAATCATTGTTGTGTTCTGATTTAAGAAATTGCTTGTTTGCAGGCCTAAGGTGCAGTATTGTTGAGTTGTTGCTGAGTTATAACCCATTATGGTTGCGGATTGGGTTGGAAGCATTGTACAATGAGAAGATCCCATTACGCTCCAATTCTGACATCTTGGGATTGGCAACCTTTATCAGGACTAGAGTACTTTCCGACCCATACACAGTTAAGAAGTTCACTCATCCCACAGTGCGGAATTATTACCTGCCAGGCTTTGAAGATGCCATCAACAAATTCATCCTCAAAAAGCTATTCTTCTTGGTATACCTTCTAGATCTGGCAAAGAACTTGAAGCTGATCAGTCATAATCCTTGCCTTTTCTGCAAAAATTCAAAGGTTAAGGTAGGTATTCAGTTATAAATTGCATGTAACTTGACAGTGATTTATTTTAATTTTATGAGAATGTGTAAACAAAGATTAACATTAATTTTAAACGGGACTTCCCACTGTTTTCTCCGTAATGGTTGCATCTGATTAATCATCAGTTATTTAAACTATACTTATATTGTAGGTTCTGTGGTTAATGGTGAACTAAGAGTATTTAGCAATGAAGCCAGTAATAGTTGGTACAGGACTAGTTTTTTTACATTTTACACTTTACTGGAATTAACTTACCAACTTAATTTGGTCCTTCTTACTGTTATTATAGCAAAAAAATTTCCTTTTTACAATTTTGCATCAAATTTTCCTGGTCCCTTGAAAAGTGTAAAATAGGGGTTTCACTGTGTGTACTCTTAACAATGTAGTCGTGCACTTAGTTATTCTGATCTTCATGTAAAAATTGTGTGAAGTAATTGTGTAGAATGAGAAAAAAACCATCTAATGACAATGATTATTAAGGGGATAGGACAGTTCACATCTCTGAAAAAATTTCAAATCGCTTTATTTCAAAATACAGTCAAACATTGTGACAATAACTATAATTTTTTAATGCACTGTCATTCCCAACATGATATACAATGTAAATACTTTTGTTTAAAACAAGTGTTGGTTTGCATTTTTGCTTGCTATTAAGATAGAATAACCAGTCATGAAAATATTGTTACACTTGGATGAAAAAAATATCACATTTAACACGTCAGGCAGCCGACGACGTCACGGTCAGGCCAAGATTTTGGTGTGTCTGTCAGAGAACTGGGCGATTTAACTGGCTGATCCTATTGACTGCTGACCGTGCCCCAGTTGGTATATAAGGTAGTGTGTGTGGCTTTATGGCGCCGCAGTCAGTCGTTGGCTTAGCTGTTCGCCGTACTGGTTGGCACACTTCTACGGGTTTATCTGTACTGAGTGTGGCCCGGGGTAGCTCCTGGCTCTGCTCTGCTGGTGCGGCTGCTCTAGGCCTGAGCTGGTGCCTAGTCCTTGGGCGGAGGTACCGCTGCGGCTGGCAGTGCTGAAGGGTGCCTGCTGAGGGCTGCTGGTCTGGCTTCTCTGGAACCAGGGATACACTATTCCTAGCGACACGTGGCACCCTTGACAGAAGTCTGTGACGACTGGGTGCAATCGGCTGTTGGTCTTGATTGGGGGCTGAAATAAGGAGGGGAGGGAGCAGTGAGGTGAGGCGCCTCCAACTGGCGGTTGGCTTGAGCTCATTCCCAGGGGGTTATGTTGCAAAGTGCAGTTGGGGCTGGGTTACAGCTCCCGTTGAATTCGGAGGCAGTAGCTGCCTTCCTAGCTCAACACTTCGCACCACTCCTTTGGGTGTAAGGCATACAGGTAGGTACTAAAGTCGGCCTCACGAAAGGAGAGCAGGTGACAATCCCTGGTTAGGTGTAAAACCAAGCAGAAGCCGATCCAACCAGAGTCTTGCCTGATTGCTCCAACTGGCGACAGTTCAGCGTGGTGGTTAGAGCGGTTGGTTGGTCACTAGTGGTTGTGGCTCTACGTTGTGGCTCTACCGTGCTGCACACCAGGTGCACAGTATGGTTGGCAGTCTAATGGGTGCGTTTGCGACTTATGTGCGCTTGGTTAAGGGAGCCTGCAATCCTACTTTAGGTTCAGCAATGGGTTGTAAAAGATGCAGTCTCCTGCTTTCCCTTGGTGGGCAGACGTCTACAGTCACCCTAGAATCAGTACTCCTGAGGTGTGTTAGAAAACGTATTTATTCCGTGAGAAATAAACACTGTATCCTGTACTATCTCCTAACTAACCAGGAACTGAACGGAAGTAAACTACGTTAACCAGATGAAGGGGACCTGGGTCTAAACTGAACAAGAGCAGATGTGACTAGGTAGGTATGATTCTAACTGTCCCTAACTATCTCAATGCTGTTTTCCAGAAGGGACTTAAGAGTGGCACTACCAGAAGGGTAGTGTGTGTTGAAGGGGTTTAAGACTTCTTCGGGGGTTGCTGGTGCAGGTCTTGAAGGGTTTCTAGGAGGTCGTGAAGTCGTCGGAGTTAGCAGTGAGCTCCAGCACACGAGGTGGTGGAGCAAGCTGCTGGAGATAAACTTCAGTTTTTCGGCGGTGCACTTACATATTCACCAGCCCGCGGACTCGTCTGAGGCGCGGTGGTGGCATGGAAGTTCTCCTCCCTTAGGCGGAGCTGAGCTCACTAGCACAATCCCTCGGTCTGTGGTGGAACTAGGCGTCTCTGTAATGCTGGGTTGCCTCTGTTGCACTAGCTTAGGCGCTTAACTGGGTTGCTTGGTCAGCCTTTCGCACGTGAAGGGGTTGGCGTGACGTCTGACATAAGGGTGAAACGGTCTGGACTGACGTGACGTCTGACGTAAGGGTGAAATGGTCTTGGCTGACGTGTCCGTGGGTGCCCCTGCATCTAGGGGCGTAATGGTAGGCGGCTCTCAGCAAATAGTTTCGGGGTTCAAACCCCACCTGGGGTAATGTGATGATACGTAAAGATGAGGCAAAGTCTTGTTTATATGTGTCAAATAAGCGTCACGCATCACATTGACCACCATGTGTACCAAATATTGACAAACTATGTGCCTACCCACAGCCCGTGTGTTCCAATTGTGCATGCAACACACAGCCTTCAAGAATGATGTGACAGTATGGATACAGCTATGGGGAAATTAAATAGTGAGTTCTTACAGCTGAGCTTGGGGCGAAAAAAAAGTGATCCTGGGTTTGGGTTATGTTGGCTACAGTGTGTGATGTAGTGAAATTGAGAGATTTGGGTGGCTCTGAACATCTAGGTCTTGAAAGCTGATGAGGGTGAAGTGAGTATGGTACAGCATCAGAATGAAAGGGCAGGGAAAATGGGAGATCCTAGAGAAAACCAGATGACCAGTTGCATCGTCCGGCATGATTCCCACAGGTAAAAATCTGGGAGCAACCCCGCCAGGAATTAAACTATGTTCTTTTAGGTGGAATACAAGTAGTCTGATCACTACACCACCACGCAGCCTTGCCTTCTTGTCAGCTCCCTACAATACCAACTACTGTAAACCACACAATCTCGCCTTTTTGACGAGCAGATACCAGTTTTAATCTCGAAATACTTTGTTATTATGAATGAAAATGTGTTTTCTGACAATTTCCCCCGATTCCTAATACTTCCAAATTTCACATATATTCACTGTAAAAAACATGTGTTAATAAATTGCCAGAACACTTTTAATTTTAAAATAAATCATTATCGTATCACTCGACTAGTCTGGTAATTAAGAGTGCGCATGCATTATTAATAGCAGTAGCGCGCGACTGGCAGCAGCTGTTATATATTTGTACCAGAAGTAGACCCCGACGGAGGTAGACTACGGTGATGTGATCAACTGCAGGGGTTTTCACAAGATGGCCAAAAAGGTCTGCGGAGAGGACTTGGAGGAGAGGCCTCAACAGTTGATCGGCGGCGCGAGCTCGTTCCTGAAGGGTTAAGCAGCTGAAGACTATTGAATTAGCGTTACTAAACGACTGGCTCTCCGCAAGGTCCACAGATGTCCCTTCTGTTGCTCCACTTTCTACCCTTTTTGCAGGTGAACGGCATGTATAAGAAGGTACTTTGTTCATGCCCGCACTGAGGCGGTAGGCAACGATTCTCAAGCTATCTTATACCAAAAATAGGATAGGTCACTTCTTGTCTGGCCTGGCACTCCTTCCGGGAGGTCTATGTCGTGGATGGAGTGGGTTAGCTGACTTGTGTGGTTTAGCCTCTTTGTTGTGCATCTTGCTAGTAGGGGGCTCTACCGTACTGTGCACCAGGTACCTATACATACCCTGTCCATGGTATAAGTGGCCTGCTAATGTGCGAGGTTTGCAATGTACGTATTATTCTTGCTAGGGTACAATCCGCATTCCTACTCTAGAGTCTGAAATCTGTAGTTAAAGCAACGGTTCCCTGCCACTCCTTTGCAGAGCGACACTTCCGGGATGGAGACTAAGAACAGTTCACTCTAGAAAGAACATATGGCGGTTAGACTGAATGTGTTTTATTCCATCCAGAATAGAACGTGGTACTTATATTTTCATGCGTCATAGTCTCTGTTCACTGAGTAAGAATGGAACTGAAGTTACAGAAAATACAGGTTAAGTGGCCTGTTTGTTCAAAGAGCTGGCTTAAAGAGGAAGAGCAACAATTAGGTAGTTCTGAAAAAAATTTGAACTCTAACTGAAGCGTAGTTGTCCTGAAGGGACTGGGGAATTCTGTGTTAAGTGTTGATTGCAAGCGTCAAGGGTGGACGTTGACTCTTCGGAGCTGCACTGGTGCTTGAAGGCGTTGGACGTCAGTCACTGGTGATTACTAGGGGTTCCTCACAAGGCGGAAGGAGAGCAGAGCCATAGCATGACTTGGGCAGAGGTGAACTGCTCAGATTAACTGGTGTTCATGGGGGTGCACGGTCTTATATAGTTGTGGCGGGGTAGCCACTCCTTTCATGATAGGCTGGGGTAATTTTCCTTGTATGCAGGAGGTATCTGCTGCTCGCCTAGGGGCAACTCACTTGTGTTGCCAGCTGGTCTCCCTTCTCCTTGGGTTTAATGGGTTAGGGCGACTTGCATGGACAATATTGTAATGCAGAATCCTGCTCTCCTGGTGTCTTATGTTTTCCAAGGAGGCTTTGGTGGCAGCTAGTTGGGGTTCGTATCTCGTCTAGGGCACGTAGCGCCCATCTAGTAATGCATAGACTGCAAAAAAAAGAAAGCCCATAAACGTGTCACGCATCTAGTCTTTAAAAATAATTAGAGAGGAGTATACTTAGCCCCTTGTTACCCAAAATGTTAACAACATTGAGTGGTATCGCCGCCACCCCACATGTATCTACACAGTAGGAATACACTCTCTGCGAGAGTCGGCTGCCTCACCCTTATACCAACTCGCTCGGCCGTGCACAGGTGTGACACTGGCTGTCTTGCTCCTGCACACATTCATCTTCCGCTACCTTCTCCCTCGCTAGCTGCTGGTTGGGCAGTATATATGGAGATCCGCGTTCCTAGTGCAAGTTGGTCTGTCGTAACTTAGTCTTGGCCCCATCGCATGTTGCTGATTCAGTTCGCCGCACATTGTTGTTACCTCCAGTCAGTTGGCTACTGTCAACTGACAAGTCAGTTATTAAGTGGCAGCTTTCATGCAGACTTTCTTGAGCCTTCAGGGTTACCCTCACCCCATTTGTATGCACACCGTGTATCTCTACTATATACTTGGCTTCCTAACGTTCTGCTCTTCAGGCATCCGTTCAGATACAGGCTGTTGTGTGCGCTGTATATTTGTAGCAACAAACAAGCACACCCAAATCTGGGTTTTGCTGTTCTTAATTTCAACCTGTTGTGTTTTGAAACGTTTTATCCCACCAACACCATATTGTCATATAACCTCTACTCTGCTTTGAGGAAAGGCACTGGTGTGCTACACCCTCCTCCTAGCCCTTCAAACTGAAGCCTACTCATGCATTTTTTGCAGTTGCCGGGGATTCACTGGATTGAGCATCCCCTCTGCTCTGAGGGTGAACCATGGTGGGGTGGGTTATTGGGGAGAAACAAGCAGGGAACGAGATTGTGAACCTTCTTGGGAGCTACCTGGTCAAACTAGACCCTGCCCCTCCGGAATACCCAAAAAGGGGCTGCGAGCCTGGCAAGGCACCAATGCTGGAGAGAGGGCTCCCAACAAAGACCACCCAAGCATACCCCCCTCACTATTCCCACTGGTACCAAGCCACAACCACCCACACCTCACCTCACAGGTTACCTGCTGTCTTCTCTCTCCTTCCATCTTTTGCAAACTCACATGCCACAGCGAAGGGCTAAGCCAGAAAGCCCACCTTGAATCTGGTGGTTGGGAGAGAGCTCTGGGGAGTGTTACTGTATATATTCCAAACTGAGTGCAGAAGCAGGTGTTCTGTAGGATTTGTCACTGCACTAGATGGCAAAAGGGCATATCAAAGGTATGGTAAGGGTTGCTTTCCGAAGTGGCCTACTGGAGGGTGGGGATTTCTGTGATGGTGAAGTGCCCCACACAAGACCCTCCTCTTCCAGGATAGTGGCGTGAGCAAGATTATCGCCAGCACTCCAATTCTCCACTGTAGACCCCCCAGCTAGTACGCAGATACGGCAGGGTTATTGCCGGCATGCCACATACTCCACTGAAGGTTTTTCACCATCATTCATAAATCTCAATTTAGCTTTTTCACCATCATTCATAAATCTCAATTTAGCTTTTTCACCATCATTCATAAATCTATAGCTCTCAGGGGCCTCTTTTGTCTCCCAACTCCTCTGTGAACCATTGGGACACTCCATGTTGGGGGATCAAGAAAAAACTTGACGACAGGGAGGAGTGGTGAGTAGTATTTGAGGGGGACACACGTAGGTATATGGAGGGCATCAAAAGAAAAGTTATTTATCTTTAAGGCTTACATTTCTCTGCGGTTTTGATTTACATGTTTTGTGTCATTTGGCAACATAGTATGCAAATATATTTTCATGTCGTTTTTTTTGCGGCAGTAAGATTTTGATTAAAATAAAATAATTGTAGTCTGTCATTGCTTAAAACGTGTAAGATCGTCATTTGCATCTGATTGATATATAATTAATGTGTTATTTACTTTTAAATGAAAACTTGAAGATATTAGATGTTAATTTACATGCCAAGAACTTAATGCAAATTGAAATTTTTTTTGCAGAAAAGCAGAGATGTTTTAGTGTTTTTGACAAGAGAAATAATTTCCAAGATGGGCGACATCACTAGTTATCTGCGTCATCTGGACTATGTGGTCACCCACCAGCAGACTTATCTGGATGAATATGAGTATGCAGTCACAAACCTGAGCCAAGATCTGCGAGATGGGATACGCTTAACGTATGTAATATTTTATTTAACACATTGAATACTTTATCACCATCTGTATGGTTGTGCAAATGTGACTTTTTAACTTCACAATCACCCTATTGGATTTTGTGGCTAGCCGANAAGCGGGAGTCTCTGTTCTGACTGGGTTGTTCTTGGGGTCTGTGGTGGTGGGTGTAGTGACCTCTATCACACTGTGCTGGGCCTTGGGACGTGCACTGGCTAATGTGGGACGAGTTGGTGCTCGTGTCTGGGTGTAACCTGGTGTGAAATTAAGGCCTTTGACCACCTTGTCAGTAAAAGCAGGCAGAGTGAAAGTGGTTGGCTTCTTGGGTGGAGTCGCCGGTTGCTGCAATACGGCACCTGGCACTTGCCAGATCAGACTGCGGTTCCTTGGATGTTCTGACTACTGATGCTCTCTGGCGAGCAGCTTCTTCCTTCCAGGAGTACAGCTGGTTCGCACCTGGATCCATACACTTCAGGACACCAACCAGGGCTGGCCTCTGCCCTGGCTGCTTTCTCCCGCCCAGCCCTATGATGAGACATAAGAGGGGTAGGCAAGACCTGAAGGAAAAATGTGCTGTCAGATGGGGTAGGTAGCCTCTTCTACTAGCCTTCAGTCAAGTGACTTGACGAGTAGGAGGTTGCTTGCGGACCCAAGTACCAGACACAAGGTATCAGTAGCAGGTTCGGGGCTGTTCTGATGTTTACTTGGCGAGCGGGACGTCGCTGGTGGATCCATGCACATACTGAAGGGGCGATAGTTCAAGGAAGCAACTGCTCTTGTGTTGCCCGGGAAGGCAGTCTTCCTAAGCTCCACGAGACCATTCTTCAGAGGGTTGAGGTAAGGAACAAGGTAAAAAAATACAGGGTGCTGGGAGTGACAATGCAACAAAGTTTTGATTATGTCTGTTTATTGACTGGTCAGTAAACACAGAAACCAGCTTGTACCCTGACTAGGGCCTGAAAGGCAGATCTTAGGATGCCAACTGGTATGTTTCCTAGTCTTGAAAGATGCGGGTGTGAGGGTGATCCCATGTCAGCGATAATTGGACTCGTGTCAACTCTGAGCTACGAGGTGGCTAGAAGCGCAGAAGGTTTTGGTGTGCTGACGAGCAGTGTGGCGGTGTCGTGTAGAGTAATTCTCTCGACAAGGCTGCATAAAGCAGTGATGGCGAGGTGAAGTTGGTAGACTCTCGGGCAATGTGATGTTCTGCGAAGACTGAGGCGAGACAGCTAGTTCGGTGTGTGCTCAAGCAGCGTAACAGACTGCAACTGGAACTGCGTGAAACTGCCTCGAACTATGAGCTAAGAGCTCTATTTATACGTGGAGCACGGGTCTGGTGCAAGGATAGCATAGAGATCGCGGAGAGAGGGTGGTGGAGAACCGGCGGAGATATCAGAAACTGAAGGCTAGTTCCCCTCTCACAGCCGAAGCCCAGAGAGGTAAAGAGCAGTGTCATGGTGCGAAGCGGGTTGTGGCACAGCTGGATGCATTTGCTGGGCTGAGTCAACCCTGGGCTTCTAGGCGAGCTGTGGCGTGTGCAGGGAAACATCTATTCTTAGGAGGTTGCTGTGACTGTGGTGAGGCCTTAGATGCATCCTCAAAGTTTTGCATAAAGAACAAAGCAGTTTGTGGTAAACAGCTAACGGTAGAACCAGGGTAGCCAACTGCTGACTTGAAGGTGCCACTTTTGTTTGCAGTGCGGGAAGTTTATACTCAAGAGTCCCACAATTAAATTCATACAAAAATATACACTATTTAAATGTCTCAACACCCTCTTTAATGTAAGAGCTGGTGTACTCTTTGTAACATTTTTTGGGTTTACCTACCTTGTAACAACTAGCTTGTATGCTACTTTTCGTGGCTTCATCGCAAGTAATTTTCAATTTATATTTTGAGTTATCCATTTCCACTCTCCACTTTAAGGACCATTTACCACCCTCCAAAATCTCTGTAGGGCCTAATACATATAGTAGTATATTATGGTCCATACCGTATAGTGAGTGGCAATTTGACGTATACGAAACAAACAAAGCGCCATTTACAAAATCCTGTATCAGCTGATGCACGAACTAACAAAAGTTAAAATTACGTTGGCTATTCTGAGTGCACTGCCGATGCACATCAGAAAAGCAGAAAATATGCGGATAAGAAAGAGTTCGTAGATTAATTAATACATTTTATTTTAGGAGGTCACAAAACAATGGTTGTTAGTGTTAAAAACTAAACTTCGTGATAATTTAGTTATGTATAGGTGATCAAAATGAAATGTACAATAGAACGATATGACGTGGAAAAGTTTTCTGAAGTTATGCTAACTTCAGAAAGCTTTTTCACGTCGTATCATCCATCTCAAACCTTACTTTCAACACATCCACGATATTAATTCCAAAAGCATACAGAAATATTGCATAATATTGTTGAATTATTTTTTCTAATAATTTGATGAAATGACACGAATTTGAAATATATTTTCAGCCCGTAACATAAGAATTATCAACTTTAAAAAATACGCTATCTGTTGACCATAAAAAGAGTTACTCAAAACTTCGCCATGACGTGCTGCGCGCTATCTATCGGATATTCTGCGAGCTATTACCAGCCAGAAATGAACCTCTTTCCTGCGCGATATATAACGAATTTACAAACATATGCCAATAGTTATATTTTTCCACGAGCTCTGCATAATTTTTAAAGTAACATATATTTCACGTACAACGATTTGGAGTAAGTCATTTATATTCGGCCGGTAATTGTTCGTCTACGTAAATTATACGCCATATTGTTCTCTCGAAACCCATCTCCTTTGGACTGCCTTGACGCCATGTGTCCCAAATTGTACTGCCTTGTAAACTACATACGGTGGTAAAACAACCCCTGCAGCAGAAGCACAAATCATAATTGTAGCAGCACTTTTTGTGAAATTAACATTATCTGGATTATTTGTTCCTCTCTTATAAATAACTTTTTTTACAGCCAGGATCATATGCTAGATTTGTCTAATCGGAAAAGGTTATAAAGCTCTGCAGAGAGCATGAAATTGAATTCATCTGCTTACCTCTTAATGCAACACATCTATGCCAACCCCTGCATGAAAGTATTTTTGGCACAATGAAGAAAGCATGGAGAAAAATTCTTCAAACTTGGAAAAGAACTAATCCAAAGGCATCAGCAATTGAAAAATCTTTATTTCCAAAGCTGCTGAAGGAACTGTTTGAAACAATGGATAAAAATATCCAATTGGATTTTCATCTTGTGGTTTGGTTCCACTCTGTAAGGAGAAACTTCTCAGGAAGATACCTCAGACTCCATCCGAGCTAACGGATCGATGTGAAGCAAGAAATGCTTCAATTGTAAGAGAGTCATTGCTTGGATTGGTCACAACAGAAGCAGTCTTTGCGAAGTTATAAACTGCATCTCAAAAGCAATTGAATGTTGTTCAAGGTCGTTCTGTGGAAGCAGATGACACTCCAATGAAGACAGACCAGCAAGACAACGCTTCTATCCTAAAGCTGACCGTGGTACAAAGACTATTTGAGAACATACAAGAAGAGGGGCTGGATGAAACATCAAGCAGTGCACAGAGTGACCAGGAAGAAGATGTGAAGTTAATGATAAAAGACCAGGTGACATGATACTTGTTAAATACACTACAAAGAAAGGCAACATAAAAGTTTATTTAGGGGAAATTGATGCAGTTGATAATGCTCTTGAAAAATTTGGTGTTAAGTTTCTACGTTTTGTTGACTGTGACAATGTACACTTCAGTGAAGTACTTGACAGGGTACCTTCTTTTAAAGTTGATACCAGAAGGAGATATAATTTTGATATGCCTATCAGTGTCATAGAATTGGCAACTTTCAATAAGGCTCCATACTAAACATACTATAATATTTTTTGTTAAGTTTCTTTTCATGGATGTTTATTGATTGATGGTATTCTTAACAGTTGTTAGTTGTGATTTTTGTGAGCCAATCTAATGCCAAATTTGTAAAGTGTGATTTTAAATTGAAACTAACAAGCCAAGTTTACCCAAAACAGACTCAAGCGAACTTTTTTTTTACATTTATTTGAAAATGTTTTATTTGGGATTGTGGTAATAAATGTGTAGTGTCTGAAAATGTTATTATTACATATGAGTAATTATGTATATACATTTTTTCTCATTTATAAAATTATATTTACCAGTACCACAGCCTTTTAAAGCCAGAATCTGGCCAACTTCACCCCATCTTATGGTACTATATTTACATTTTTGCCCATTTGTAAGCTAGAAATAGGGTCAGTGTGTACTTTTTAAAAAAAGTAGATATTTGACACTTAATTCATAATCATTCTCCTTTAGATAAAAATTATCACACACTTATTTTGTTTTTGTTCACCAGCATCAGTCTTACTGTACCTACTAATTCTTGAGGTGTTAGTCATGTAAAATACTGCCTTCTGTATAATTATACTGTCCTACAGTTTTCATTAACTAGCAGACCTGTATGTGTTTCTAGGCGTGTGATGGAAATAATTTTGCAGAAGCCAAATTTGTCAAAATCTCTTCGTTACCCACCTATTTCATTGCTGCAAAAGAAACACAACGTGGAAGTGGCTCTGGAAGCATTAGAGCATGAAGGATACATCCTTGAAGATAACATCTCTGTTAAAGACATTGCAGAAGGGCACAGAGAGAAAACATTGTCCATGTTGTGGCAGCTTATCTACAAATTTGAGGTTAGTGCCACTTTAGGGCTGTATGGCTGTAATATTGACTTATCATAGTTAAATGAACTATGCTGTTTTACTGTAACACTGTACTGTTTTTATGTGGGTGGCATAATACTAGTAGACTACCTTATTTCAACAAAATGGAATTCTTATTTTTTGTTTTTCATTTACTGTAATTTTTGTGAGGTAGTAAATTACATTTTAATTTTTTATTGTACATTCACATTTAATATCTGATCTAAGCATTTCTTTCTTCAGTACTGAAATGTGTGTGTGCATGTGACTCGGTTGACATAAATACCCTCTTTGTGTGTGGTGAGGTTTCAGATTTTTCCACACACTAAATACCAACCACAAGGTTCATTACATTGATTTATGTTATAATGGTAAATAGGGGTGTCCTATGATATGCTCTTGTGAACTCTTTATCTTGTATGTCTGTGATTAGATATATGTATGTCCAAATAAGATGCATTTTATTAGTGATGAGACGGTTCCACTTTTTTAACCATTTCAGATTCTGGGTTCCCGTTTCTGAATTTGTTCTACGAGCCTCTGTTTTCAGTTCCAGATAATAGTTTTTTTGTGGGCACAAACAATAATTTAAACGATGATTCATAGAAAGGAACACTGCTTTTATATCTGTTTGTGACGTGTTTTGTAACAGTGTTTTCTATTTTGTTAAGTGCACTGCCAGAAATTCACAATAATTACAAAGTGCACTTCCGTCGTGAATATTGTTGAAATGATTTCAGATGTGTGACCTAACTGGGTAGTTATTACACTTACTGCTGCATTTAATGAATGGTTCATTCCCTTAACTTGCACACCACTGTTTTTGTTGTGATGAGTACCTTTGGGTAATGTGGCATTTGTATAAAGATGTGAAAATAAAACCAAAATTATGGGACACTTGCAGCTCTTATTCAAACTGTTTTTAACAAAGGAACATTTATTAGATAACCCAGTGCTCACAAAGTGTTCTTTCTTTTTTGTGAAGAATCGCTACTTAGATGCCATCAAATGGCTAGAGTAGCATTACCAGCACTGGGTAAGGTACTGTCGGCCACAATCTTGCGCGATGTTTGCAATTTGTTTTTGCTGAAAACACAATGCATTTGTTGTGAATTTGTTAACTCTGCTTTTTCTCTTACTGCAGTCTGTAGTGGATAATGGGTAAATAAAAACAAATAACTATTGCTCATGATACACAAAGTAATGACATTGCACGCACATTACCAAATGTAAATAAACAGGTAACGTTTTCCAAATGTATAGATGTAAACATCCCTGCTTATAAGGAAGGCTCATAATTCAGTATAGTGCTTCATATAGTACAAATGTTTCTTTTTTACTTCAGTGTGTTTGAATCAATGTCATTTCGATTTTTTGCATTTAACTGCAGGAGCATAGTTTTGTGGCAAATAACAAACATTTTGTCATCTAATTATGGAGATTTTGCGAGTAGAGACATTATATTGCAAAATAATTGGTAGGAAAATATGCAATGATCTTTATTTTCTCATTAGCGATGCAGGTTAGGTTACTTCTTTTTATTGTGGAACCAAACCTATGCAGATAATCTGTATTGATACTGTTGATTCCTTCGAAAACTGGCAGAACCTAGTAACCAAAGAAAAAGTTGTACCATTTCTAATTTTAATAAAATTAATTTGTCCTCAATTAAACATTTCTTTAGCTGAAGATTTAATTCTGTTAATAGTTATGTCTAAATTTTCTTCTATGCAGAGTTAGTCAAAATTTTAATCTTGTAGGCAAACTGTTTGAAATGTTTCGTTTTATAAAACTGATTAGGGATAGAAAATCACTCAAAAACAAAACTCAAAATAAAAATTTTTCCGCCAAATGTAAAATTAACATTGGTTGTGGTCCATCACGCACTGCTGTTGGCATAGCCAGGGTTGTCCTAGGATCACTGCTTCCGTGATGTTGGGTGAAACCACGAATTTGGCTGGGTTCACGTGACTGTATATGCCCACAGTCAGGGTGGTGCGACAGTCTACCTTGAGGGTTCGGTCGTGTTGTGCCATGCACACCAGGTGGGTTTGAGGGCAGAGTGATGCCCTTTGTTCAGCTGTGAGCACGTCACTTCTTACGAAGTTGCCTGTGTGTGCGGAACCTAGCAAGGCTAGTATTCTCTGCCCATTTATTTCCAAGTCAATGTGGGGGCTTTGGGTGGTTCACTTTCCTCATCATATCTCTGTGGATGACGATGGGCCCGTGGTTGCTCAGTGGTGGTGGCCTGCTTCGCATCCTGGCGGCTGCATTTCCCGTCTGGTAGGTCCTTTAACCTCTGCTTGCTTCTGTGGGGAGTCCAACGTCTGGGTTGTTCTCCCTTCCCCCGCCCGCCGTTGGCCTGCCTACTTGACTGGGCAGTCCCGGTTGAAGTGCCGTTCTGGGCAGAATCAGCACTTATGGAGAGTTTTGGGGAGGGGAGGGGTGGGGTACGATTTCCATTTCGTTCGGGTTGCTTCTCTTGCTGCGTATTCTTACTGGCACGTGGCTTGTCCAGCAGGGTCAGTGACTTGAAATTACGCTCGGTTTCTCGCGCTCTCTAAGAGTTCATTGGCTGTCTCTGGTTTCGGGATTTGTAACAGGTTACGCAATTCAGGGAAGCGCATGCATGCATGCAATGGGGCGCACGCAGCTTTCCTCGTTCCCTTCGGGAAAATCATTTTGTACATTTGGACCTTTCTTTGGATGAATATTTCGGCATCTTCGTTGGTGGCCTGGGTTTGCCTGTCGGATTCAGTTGTTAAGTGAGCTATGACCTCGCCGGAGAATGGCGTGGCGAGGTGGGAACACAGCTGCCCCCACTCAGTGATGAATTCCCCGTATTTCGCCCATCATTCGAGGGCCTTCCCTTTCAGTTGTTTCTGGTTCCTCCCAACCCATTGTTTAGGGGGAACCTCATTCTTGCCAAGTACCTTTTTGCAGTCTTGTGAATGTGATCGGGTCCTCGTGTGGCCTTCCGGCATACTCCGGTAGTTGAGGCTCGCTGCTAATTCGGGTAGTGGTAGAGCTCTGGCGAGTGCCAGGGTTGTCTGGGCGGTATTCTTGCGCATGCCTGCACATCTCACATCTATATACGAGGCCTGGTCTCATGATGCGCTCATTTGGGTAGCCTATACATATGTGGTGGAAGGTCTGCGCACAAACTGTGCAGCGTACAGTATTTATACCTTGCTCTGCGCAAGTCGGCCAGCTGCAATACGCAGTCTGGTGGGTGCGGCATTCGGTACAGTGGAACTCTAGTCCGTCTGTATATTGGAGTTCGTCTGTCCATCCCAAACATTGGTAATGGAAGCTATTCTGGCAGTTTGCACGTATATTGTTTAACCCCATGTCAGGGCAGGTGGCGATATGGCACCTTTCGGGTGTGGCCTCAGCCATGGTGTTAGTTGCGTCTTGGTCGACTAAACTAGCTTGTGCTTCGGACATCTTGGCAATTTCTGTTGATTTGAGCGCCATGGAATGTCCACGGAGTCTGGTTAATGGTGTTTGGGGTTTGACTCCCTGATAGTATCACTAAATCTCAGGGTCATGCTGGCCTAGTTCTGCTTCACTATCGTAACTAGCAAAGCGCTGTGGCCGCACGTTGGGAACCATGAAAACTCTTGACGCGGGACGTTGGTTGGTTGACGACGACATCACGGTCGGGCAAGTTTTGACGTGTTGGTCAGAGATTGGGGCTGATATCACTGGCTGACCGGGTCCCAGCTGGTGTACAGTACAGGGCGCGTGGCTTGGCAACTCTGCACAAAGTTAAATGCGGGCTTAGTGGTCTGGCGAACTGGTTGGCACACAACCACGGGTTTACCTGTGGCTGCTGACCCAGTTGCTGCTGCTGGAGTTGACTGGAGCTAGTGCCCCCACCTGGAGTGGTGGTGCTGCTGTGGATGGCGGTGCTACGGTGAGCCCGGGAAGGGCTGCTGGTCCAGCGGCACTTGAACCAGGGATTAGCAATTCGTAGCAGAACGCGCCAGTCTCTGCGGAAGTCAGTCACGATCGGGTGCGGTCGCCCGGCTGCTGTCTTGATCGGGGACTGAAAGAGTGAGTGGGAGGGTAAGGCCTCTCGAGCTGGCGGGCAGCTTGAGCTCGTTCCCGGGGGTTGTGCTGCAAAGTGCAGTTGGGGCTGGTTCGCAGCTCCCGTTGCCTTAGGCCATAGCTGCCTTCCTTTCTTGCCACTTAGTATCACTCCTCTGGATGTAAGGCATAAAGGTAATTACAAGTATCAGCCTCGTCAGGAGGAGCAGGCAACGATGGTCCTTAGCTAGGTGTAGAACCAAAGTCGAAGCACACAGAGCTGTACCCGTTTACTCCAATCGGCAACACGAGGTGCGGTGGTTAGAGCGGTGGCTTTACTCTGAGCAGCGTCAGAGGACTTTGGGTCCGAGTCCAAAGGTGGGCAGACCCCCAGAACCAGTCTAGCACTCCCTCTGACGGCAGTTCAGCACTGTGGGCGGAGTGAAGGCTGGGCTTGTTGACTATCCGCCTTGTGGATTGTGTTGCTAGTGGTGGTGACTACCGTACTGCGCACCAGGTGCGTAGTACGGGTGGCCGTTGACTGGGTGCGTTTATGATGTACATGCACCCGGTTAAGGGAGCCCGCAGTCCTACACTAAGTTCGGTAATGGGTTTGTCAGACACAGTCTCCTGCTTTATCCTGGTGGGTTGACGTCTACAGAGGATAAAATCAGTCACCCTTAGAAACTAGTATGCAGAGGTTTGAGAAAACTTATTTATTCTGTGAGGAATAAACACGGTGGCCCGTACTACCTCCTAATTAATCAACAACTGACCGGAAGTAAACTGCATAAACCAGGTGAAGGGGATCTGGGTCTGACCTGAACAAAGCAGACGCGGCTAGGTAGCTATTACAACTGTCCCTAGCTATCTCAATTCTGTTGTGCAGAAGCGATGTCGGGGGCCACTTCGAGAAGGGTACTGTGGTTTGTTACCGGAAGGGTGTTAGATAGTTCAAGGGGTAGGAAAACTTCTTCAGGGGCGAAAAATTCTTCCGGGGTAGCTGTTGAAGATCTGGTAGAGCTTCTGGAAGGTCGCGAAGATGTTTATATCAGCAGAGAGCAACAGCACACAATGTGGTGGAGCGAGCTACTGGAGCTGAAGAACAACTGACATTCCTTGGCAGTGCCTGGCTTTATATTCTACCTGTCTACTGGCTTTTCTGGGGTGCAGGCGGTAATGAACCTGCCTCTGGGTGGAGGTACACTCTCTAGCGGCATCCCTCGGCTCATGGCTGAAGTAGGTCGCTCTATAATGTGATCTCGGCCGCTGGGCCGGCTTCGCATTTACATGTCTGTTGCAGGGGGGGGGGGTGTTGTCTGTCGGACACAGGGCGAACAATCTTGGCTGACATGTCCATGGGTGCCCCCGCAACAAGGGTCGTACTTGAAGCACTCATATAGCAAGTTGTTTTCAGGGTTCAAACCCAGCCTGGGGTGACTTGAAGGCACGTTCAGATAAGGCGAAGTCGTGTTTATTATAGTCTGAATAAGAGTCGCACGTCAACGTGAAGAAGATTCAAATACGGAGTTATAAATTTTGTAATAGTTCTGAGGCATAGCTTTAATTTTAGAGTTTTCAAATTGGAAAAGTTTATTATTATTATTATTATTAAATTTGCTACATATATGGATGATAGCCCTAGGCATTTCAGATTTCAATAACTCATCACTTCACTGTAGCTCACAGCTAAATTAATATACTTATTAAGGCCCCTATTTATTTTTTAACATAAACAAAATTAATTATTTTTTATTTGTAGAAAACATAAACAGAAAAATCAAATTTTCAGCGCTACTGTGAATTCTGTGCAAGAGATGGAAAAAAAATGTTTCTTGAATATTTAATGCTGAGAAATTTAATGTGTCTAATTTTTCTTCTTTTACAGGCCCCGCTTTTTACAAAAGCTACCATTGTACTTCAGAGATGGTGGAGGTCAAAATTACAGTACAGAATAAGAGCTGAAGTGAAATCTGAAAACAGAGCTGCAGTTTCCATTCAATCTGCATGGAGGTGCTATGTGGCAAGGAAGCATCTGAAGAAACAGAAATCTGAATACAGAGCTGCAGTTTCCATTCAGGCGGCGTGGAAATGCTATGTGGCAAGGAAGCATCTGAAGATACTGAAATCTGCACACACAGCTGCAGTTTCCATTCAGGCTGCGTGGAGGTGCTATGTGGCAAGGAAGCATCTGAAGAAACAGAAATCTGAATACAGAGCTGCAGTTTCCATTCAGGCGGCGTGGAAATGCTATGTGGCAAGGAAGCATCTGAAGATACTGAAATCTGCACACACAGCTGCAGTTTCCATTCAGGCTGCGTGGAGGTGCTATGTGGCAAGGAAGCATGTGAAGAAACTAAAATCTGAACACAGAGCTGCAGTTTCCATTCAGGCTGCGTGGAGGTGCTATGTGGCAAGGAAGCATCTGAAGAAACTGAAATCTGAACACAGAGCTGCAGTTTCCATTCAGGCTGCGTGGAGGTGCTATGTGGCAAGGAAGCATGTGAAGAAACTGAAATCTGAACACAGAGCTGCAGTTTCCATTCAGGCTGCGTGGAGGTGCTATGTGGCAAGGAAGCATCTGAAGAAACTGAAATCTGAACACAGAGCTGCAGTTTCCATTCAGGCTGCGTGGAGGTGCTATGTGGCAAGGAAGCATGTGAAGAAACTGAAATCTGAACACAGAGCTGCAGTTTCCATTCAGGCTGCGTGGAGGTGCTATGTGGCAAGGAAGCATGTGAAGAAACTGAAATCTGAACACAGAGCTGCAGTTTCCATTCAGGCTGCGTGGAGGTGCTATGTGGCAAGGAAGCATGTGAAGAAACTGAAATCTGAACACAGAGCTGCAGTTTCCATTCAGGCTGCGTGGAGGTGCTATGTGGCAAGGAAGCATGTGAAGAAACTGAAATCTGAACACAGAGCTGCAGTTTCCATTCAGGCTGCGTGGAGGTGCTATGTGGCAAGGAAGCATCTGAAGAAACTGAAATCTGAATACAGAGCTGCAGTTTCCATTCAGGCTGCGTGGAGGTGCTATGTGGCAAGGAAGCATGTGAAGAAACTGAAATCTGAACACAGAGCTGCAGTTTCCATTCAGGCTGCGTGGAGGTGCTATGTGGCAAGGAAGCATGTGAAGAAACTGAAATCTGAACACAGAGCTGCAGTTTCCATTCAGGCTGCATGGAGGTGCTATGTGGCACGGAAGCATGTGAAGAAACTGAAATCTGAACACAGAGCTGCAGTTTCCATTCAGGCTGCGTGGAGGTGCTATGTGGCAAGGAAGCACCTGAAGAAACTGAAATCTGAACACAGAGCTGCAGTTTCCATTCAGGCTGCGTGGAGGTGCTATGTGGCAAGGAAGAATCTGAAGAAACTGAAATCTGAACAGTCTCGACGTCAAAGGTAAGTCCGACGCACCTCCACGATACAACGTTTCAAGCACCTGAAGAAACTAAAATCGGAGCATAATTCTGCTGTTGCCATCCAGAAAATGTGGAAATGTTACAAGGCAAAGAATGTTCTGCAATTATACAAATCTGAAATTCTTGGAAACACTGTGAAGTTGCTGAAGAGCGAGTCACTTGAAGTGAAGATAAATTGTGCTATCAAAATTCAGACATGTTGGCGTGGGTTTGTGGCTCGCCGGCATTTTAAGTTGTTGCATGAGAGATTGATACGTTCTTGTATTGTCATCCAGAAGTATTGGCGAGGTTATAGGACAAGGAAATTGATTAATTGTGTATGCACAGTTTCTCATGATCCAAGCAAGTCTCTGAAAAATCTATTTCAAAGTAGCATAGAAGCTCTGGGAAGATACACCTCTTTAGGTGACCTTATGCATGCTGTGATTACTTTAGGTGAGTAAATTAGGGGTAATCTTGTTTCTTCATCCTTCATTAAAGTAAATTCGCATCTTATGATTTTGCCTTTAAGCTTTTATTTTCGAGATATGTTCACACCCCATTTTGCAAATACATATTACGAATACTGATACTTTGTGGCCGATCTTGCTGGTAGTGCCGATACAAATAATTTCATTTGTAATTTTTTATAGTATCTGAGAGCATCATAAAACTTTCACTACCTTGGGAAATATGCACTTTACAGTTTACTGGCTTTGAGAGGAGCATCTCATTGAAATACTTCCAAAATTTACTTTTTCTGTTTACTTCCACATTAGATTAAAAATTAGCCTACAAAAAGTATGCATACTTACTGGCTCATTTTTTCATATTTGGCCTCCTGGTCCAACTCAAATTCGCGCATCCACAATTTGCACTTGACGCACAGAGAAATTGTAATTTTTTTTTTTCAGGAAGTACAACAGATGCAATTTTAGAGTTTTTATTAATAAGTTTGCTCTTTAACAGTTTAAAACAGACACCAAACTTTTACCCAGTATTTTTACTGCAATGCAATTTTTCAAATTCATTTGTGGTGACATTCGTTGGCCTAACCGTTATAATTAACGACCATGTAAAAATAGTGATTTGTATGTAATTATGCCAGAGAGATTTATTTTGTCTTGCAAATAAAATTATTTCTCTTGTTCCAGTAACCACCAGTAAATTAGAGAGAAATTGGGTTTTTAATTTCATCAATTGCATATTCATAAATTTGATCATTGTGCTAACTATATACATGGTAAAAGTAGTTTACAAACTGTCTAAAATCTGCACTTTGAAACATCCCGAGTAGTGCCAACCCGCTATAAACAAGTAGAAAACTGGAATTTTAGGGCATGAATGAGATTGTGAACTCAATCTCAAGCATTTATTTTGTGCTATGTGCACTCAGCTGCTTTGATGACCAACATTCACTGGTAATGTTTTGTTCATGATGAAAAACAAATATTTATTTGACGTTCGCGTAAAACATGTACGTGTGTGATAACATAAAACATGTACATGTTTGATGTTCACATAAAACACGCACATGTTTGTTGTTCACATAAAACTTGTACGCGTTTGATATTCTCATGAAATGTGTACGTGTTTGAAGTTCACGTGAAATGTGTACTGTTTGATGTTCACGCAAAACATGTATTTGTCTTGACAAAGGAAATGTGTGGTTCACAGTGAATTCTACTTTTCTTGCGTCCTGCTAATCACAAACTTGTCAAAATAAATTCAATTTTTGTAATAATTTAAAAGAAAATAAGACATTTATTATATCTACACGTTCACATTTAGAAATAAAATGTTGCTAATGTGTGTCCGTCAATATGCCTAGGTATTTTGCTATCCTACACATTTTCTCGATTGTGCAAGGTGTCATGCTGCAAGCGATAGGTTGATAAACTGTTCTATTTCTTTCGCAATTGTTTGTTGATATTAGTGATAGAAAATGTGTGGCAATGAATATAATAGCAGTATTATACATACACACACTTATAACTACCACAAAAGCAGACCCCAGTATTATAAGTTGAATTACTTTTAATTTTTGGAATTTCACCAGGTACTGCTTACATAGAGTTAAATCTGTAGCAGCACCAATGCCATCCATATCTGTATCCGTTAAGTGAAGTTCGGACTCAGTTACAGCTTCCATTGGCTTTGGAGGCCGCAGCTGCCTTCCTTTCCTGCCACTTTGTACCACTTCTTTGGGTGTACGGCACACAGGTAGGTACAAATATCGGTCTCACGAGAGGAGAGTAGGCGACAATGTTCCCTAGCTAGGTGTTGAACCAAGCTGTTGCAGAGTCGACCAGTCATGTCTTATTACTCCAACCAGCGACAATTCAGCACGGTGGTTGGAGTAGTGGGTTTACTCCAGAAGTCCATCGACGTTGGGTGTATATCCAAAGGTGAGCAGTCCTCCAGAACCAGTCTATCACTCCTTCCGGCATCATTTCAGTGCGTACATTGGCTGGACCAGCTGACGGACAGCCCTTGGATTGTGTTGCTAGCGGTTGTGGCTCTGCCTTACTGCGCACCAGATGCACAATACAGGTGGCAGTCAACTGGGTGGGTTTTACAAAACATAAAATCAGTCACCCTAGAATTAGTACTCAAGAGGTTTGAGAGAAAACTGGTTTATTCCGTATGAAATAGACACGGTGGCGCGTACTACCTCCTAACTAATCAACTGAATGGAAGTAAACCTCGTAAACCAGGTGAAGGGGACCTGGGTCTAACCTGAACAAGAGCAGATGCTGCTAGGTAGCTATAATAATAACTGTCCCAAACTATCTCAATGCCGTAGTCCAGAAGTGACTTCGTGGGCCACTACCAGAAGGGTAGTTCAGTTTCTGTTACCAGAAGGGTAGGCTGTTAAAGGGTTCAAAGACTTCTTTGGGGGTTGCTGGTGCAGGTCTTGAAGAGCTTCTGGTATGTCATGAAGACGGGGTCTGCAGAGAGCCCCAACACACGGGAGTAGTGGAGTGAGCTCAGACGTACAACTGGAGAATTGAAGGTCCTCGGCGGTGCATTGCCATATATTCTATCTGCCCGCGGGCTCATCTGGGGTGCAGGCGGTGAGCTCCTTCTCCTGGGCGAGGCTTTGCTCTTTAGCTTGATTCCTCAGCCTATGGCTGAACTATGCGCCTCTGTAATGATGGGTTTCCTTGGTTGCGTGAGCTTATGCGTTTAACTCTGCTGCTGGACTAGCCTCAATCACACGTTAGAGGGTGTTGTGGAGTCTGACCTAAGGGTGAACGATCTTGGCTGACGTGCCCGTGGGTGCCTCCGCAACTAGGGGCGTACTTACAAGCTCTTGTAGCGAGTTGTTTCGGGGTTCAAACCCCGCATGGGGTTACTTGATGATAAGTACAGATGAGGTGGAGTCGTATTTATATCTGTCAAATAAGAGTCACGCCTCAGTGCATGTTTGTTTAATGTTTTGTGTGTACGTGAGAGAGAGAGAGCGAGACACTATAAAGTAACCCTACTGAAGTTATTCTCTGCTTGCCACCACTCCTTGCTGGTTAGTAGCTGTAGATTTATATTGTATTTTAAAATTTCCGTGCCCTTAACACCCAAAGAAGTCACTTTTGTCGACTGTAACAGTTGTTGAAACTTTGTGTTAGAGTATATGGTAGAGATCTTACAGATTTAAAAGTAATATACTGTAGAACTGTAGTAAAGAATAACAAGGTAATGTCTTTTAATTTCAGATACAGTAACACGACTTTCGCCTGAGCTCTGTATCGCAGTATGTGAATACGATATAGTTAGCAAGTTGTGCGAAATTTGTTCTGGAGGAAACAGGTCTGAAGCATATGTAGATATATACGACTATAGTTTGCGTATAATCATCAACCTACTTGTGTTTGATGAAGTTTCTGCAAAAATACTGAAGGTGAGGTAACATTCCTGCATGATGACAGGTTTCTTAAGTTTCCATTTTGTCAGCCAGTGTGGTGTGTGTTGAGCAGTGTGTAGTGACATGTGGCATTAGTGGCATATAATTGCGTATTTACGTGCAAGTCGTGGTTTTGCTTGTGGCTACCAGCTCTTTTGTGTAATGTATTGGAAACAAAATGTTCTCCAAAACCATCAGTTTCCCCGTTTTGATTATTTCCACAGTTTGACCATGAATAACATCCGCTTCCTCCTGTCTTATTGGGCATCCATCGCCCAGCAGATATTTGGTTGTTTCTGTGATGTGGGAGTTATCACGCAATAAATGCACGTTTACCATCACTATATTACGATATAACGATTCCTGAAAAGAGAATTTCCATCATGGTGGAGAATGTCAGATGTACCCAGAAACATTAAACAGTTTAGCATGTCAATAAAGTTTGCTGTGATAAATAATTACGTTAAGAGTTTTGCCTGGTCGCAGCTATTTTGAACATTCTGGGCCTCGAAATTCATGAGCTGTAAGGCAGTCTTACCCAATCACGACATTCTTAATTGACCACACATAGATGCATACATGCTAGGTGCTCAACTGGTCTGCAGCATTTCCATTTGTGACCCTAGATTTATTTGGCATCCTAACAAAGATAAAGTATGTTATGTGTCTAAAGACGATTCTAAAGTTTTAATAATTTTTGTGCCCAATAATATTTAATCCTTGAAGTTTAAGTGAGAACTTTAAAATTTCTTGGGGCAAGAAATTTGTCTTAAATTCTTTTGTTTAGATACCACAAAAAAATACTGGACCTTTTTGAATTGCGTGTTTTCTACCAAGTATATACAGCGCACTTAATGTGCCAGCCATGCAGAGTCCTTGAGTAACTAGCAGTTTTTATAATTAGCTTTTCTATTTCTTTCTGTTGCTGGCCATGCAAACATTGGCTCCCAGCACAGTCAAATTTTTCATTATTTCTGCCACCTTCCTGGAGGCAATATTTATTTTTTGTAAAGTAGGCATAAATTTTTCACAAACAGTTCCAAGAATATTTTCAAATGCGAGGCATGTAGGTGGGATGCTTCTGGTTTACACAGCACCACTGTCCCACTGTAGTCTTTAGGCTGTTCACAGTAAATGGAGCATTTCTGAAATCCCTGCTTGAGACTTACTTCTATGTACATTGTGTATTCTTCCACCATGTGTGCAATTAACGTTGTGTTGGTCCTGATCACTTTATCCAATCGTTGATCAAGTGAAACTGTAAAGTTATTAGAAAAGTATATATTTCAAAAAATTTGTTCATTCTTACAATTGAATGAATTAGAAAAAGAAACTAAAATGAAAAGAAACTAATAGTGGATTCTCTATCCATAGTTTCTCAGGGGACTGACAAAATGTTTAAATACATGTAGACTTTCAATTAATGTGGTCTTGAAAGGCAGATAAATCCAAAAATGGGACCATAGAATATGTTCCATGGATGCTGACTTTGTTCATCTGGGTTCAATACGTAGAGTAATTTTAAATGTTTACCTTACACTTTTAATTCATTGTTAAGATGTGGACCTTTTCCCTCTGTCGTTACCAACTTCACTGGGGCATGTCGGCCAGTGTGCCAGTTCATTAAATGCAGATCGGGGCAGTGACATTTTTTTTAAGGTTTTTTCAAAAGTGCTCGATTAAATGTGAACATCCTGTATACACCGGCATCAGGCTGCCCAACAGACTGTCATGTGTGTGCATGTTTCAGACTGCAAACATACCGCTACTGGCAGATTGTGTTCTCCGCATCATATCTGCAGCTGTGTCTTCCAGGAAGAAGCAAGCACTGTGCAACTGCTACACTGTCCTGTGGCTTCTGGGGTCAGACCAAGCTACCCTGCAGGTACGTATTAAGCCTCAAAACATAACTTGGGCTCGATGTAGAACGTAGAAATTTCATGGCTTGTGAAAAATGTAAAAGTGTAATCTAAACACATGCTGGTAACAGGATATTTGGAATAATGGTGACTCATGATCCATTCAAGTCTTACTAGGCCTTTAATGACTTCGGTAATGCATTTGGCAATGTGTATTGTGCAGTGAAATATGGTAGAACCATGATTTGACAAAATGTCAAGATTCCTGAAAATCTTTACTCTATTTAGCAGGGGTTTTTTTTTATTATAAATTTTTTTTTTTGTTACGACAGTGTTTTATTATCTGTAGTGCATTACCACACTTCTATTTAAATTAAATATTAACGTAATTCACTAAGTAGATGTTCTGCAAATGAAGTGGTAACGCACAAAACCATAAACGTTCTGTAGCCAACACAAGAAAAAAGTTTAAACCTCGTGCATCACCTAACTTTTAACAAATGTGAAATCCATTTCCAAAAGCCTTTTTTGTACAAAAATTAAACAATTTATTAATGAAAGTTTAATTTATTTTGATAGAAAAGAGTCTTCTCAATAAAATATATATTATCGCAAGACCATAAAATACTCCACGTTGTATCAGTGTTAGCATTTAAAGCTTTTGTTTGTGTTTAAATTTTCTTTTGAGTTGTATGCTTATTTATTTTGGAAACATAATAATTTTATTTCTAAGCCCCTACCCTCAGGCATAGCTAGATTTGTAATTCAGGACATTACCTCTAAATTGTTATTTATATATTTTGGTTTGTTTACGTTTCAAGTATTTTGACAGTTCTACTGCTTTTCTTTTATTTGTGGTGTGAACTGTGCTCAGATAATTGGTAATGATAATTATTTTTCATGGTTTTTCTCTGAATTTTTACCTGGTTTTATCGAGCAGTTTTGGTCACTGAGGAATGTGTAATTACAGGAATGATTATTAGACTATGACTTAGGAGGAAGTGACGTCTTTATAGAATTTCCCTTTTAATTAGCGTCATTGTGTGAACCCCTGTGATTAATTACTTTCGCCTTAGATGCCATGACGAGCGGTACTACGTAAAGTTTTGTGTAAAAGATTTTATTGTAAATTTGCAATTACCACCCAACGTAAGAGTAGGAATGGTATTAGAGAGGCGCCAAGTCGTTGTAAATATGCGGGGCATGAAAGAAGATGCCCGATAACGCATAGCAAATATAGTTTTGAGTGCTTCAAGAATGCTGGAAGCAGTCTCCACCAGCATTTGAGTATGACCTACAGGGTTGGGTTATATGAATTGGCATAAATTTCATGCTTGTGGGACCGAGCGATAACCGTGTAAGTCGGGGTTCAATTTTGCATATACAGTAGAATCCCGATAATTCGTATTGTCAAGGGACTGAATGTTAAATACGAATTATCGAGATATTCAAATNAAATGCATTAAATCTCAAGGATAACATTTATTCAAAAGATATACAGTACAATCTATATAATCTGGTGGTTTACCAATCCGGCATATACAAAAATCTGGCACTTTCCTGAAATTAAGAACAAAAGTCAAGCAGGACAAAACACACAAGATTCCCAACTCAGTTCTGAAGAATACACGAGATATAAACAAACANGAACAAAAGTCAAGCAGGACAAAACACACAAGATTCCCAACTCAGTTCTGAAGAATACACGAGATATAAACAAACAGATATCCAGATCCTCTTTCTCCACCATTGTGTATATGTTACAGTAGAATCCTGGTAATTCGTATTGTCAAGGGACTGAATGTTAAATACGAATTATCGAGATATTCAAATTAGCGGGATTACCAATAATCAGGAGTAAAAAAAAAGAAAAAATACGTAATAACGAGATTAATGCAAATTTGCATTAATATGTAATGATAATTGCATGGCTACATATTATGTATACATACGTAGTGTATACATAGGTCAATAATTACATCAATAAAAAACACATTAAAAATTTGCGTTTAAAAAAATCTGTAATTTTCTTTTGGTGCAAACCTTGCTGACGGGTATTGTCGACTTTGTCAAGCATGTTCAAAGCAGAAAATACTTCATCGCCAACGTCTGATTTCGCTAAGAAATGGCGCACGTTGTTGATGTATTGTTTAGCCACTTTAGGTGTAATTGTCAGCACATCATCTTCATCATCATCTACACCATCAATGTCCTGAGATGGAGCCAAAATTTCGTCATCAGTTAGAATCCCCGCTACCGCTAGGCCATCGTCAAAATTGACGAAATCTTCAAACGTTATAGAATTTTCTTCATTTTGAGGAAGACGATTCCAATTCACAGGGCTTTCTAAGTCTTGTTCAGTAACTGCTGATGAAAGTTCCACCTTCGTGAATCCACAGCACGAAAACCATTTTTTATTGTGCTTTCGCTAACACTTTGCCATGCCTTGTGAGCAATGTTCATGTCTGAAAATAAGGTGATTTTATGATCCTCCCCATCCTCGATACTATCAAGGAGTTGCATCACTACTTCCTTTCGGTAAAAGGTTTTGAACGTTTTAATTATGCCCTGGTCTAGAGGTTGCAGATTAGAAGTAGTGTTGGCAATCAAAAACACATGACTGAGCTGTGGGGTATTGTTGTGGGCCGTACAATTTATCCATGAAAAGTAGAATTTTTCGCTGCCTTTTCTCCATATAAGCATTCACTGATCGTATCCATTCCTTGAATAATTCGCCCGTCATCCACCCTTTTTTGTTTGTACGATAGGTCATCGGAAAAAATGTTATGTTTTTAAAACGTCTTGGTTTGGCTGATTTGCCTATCTCAGATCCATCCATGTTGGCGGCCAACAATATGGTTACACGCTCTTTACTATTTTTTTCCTCCATGAAACTTTTCTTCCTTAAAACACATTGATCGGTCGGGGAGGCAATTATAAAATAACACAGTCTCATCGGCATTAAAAATGTTGCTGGGCTCATAAGAATCGATTATTTCTCCCAATTCGTCTTTCCACTCAGAACAAACGTCGGCCGATACACTCGCACTTTCCCCACTAAGCTTCTTCAATTTTATGCTGTGCCTTTTTTTAAACCTATCAAACCAACCATCACTTGCACGAAAGTCTTTAATTCCCATTTTTTTCTGCGAAAACTTTTACTTTTTCTCTTAAAATGTTCCCTCCAACTGGTACATTCGAATTCCGTGCTTGCGCAAACCACTTTTTTAAATTCTCTTCTAGTTGTGGATACTCACCAGTCTTAAAGCACTTTACTTTGCTGTCTGATGTCTGGGAGGCGATCTTGTCCTTGTTCTTCAGAATTGATGTTATTGTGGAAGGAGGAACGTTATCACGTTTGGACACGTCAACTTGTTTATTACCACCGGCCACGGCGGTAATGATTTCTTTTTTTTCTCTAATGGAAAGACACTTATTAGCTCTTTTCGGAGGCATGGCTAAGACCGAACTGACTAACTTTTCACTCTCTCTGCTCCTTCCTACCCTCTCTGCTCCTTCCTACCCTCTCTGCTCCTTTCTACCCTCTCATAACCGTAGACCGGACAGCAAGGCGCCTCTTAGTTCTGAGAATCAGACACATCGCCCCACAGCCTACTCGGCGTCATTACCTGCCCTTCAAACCCTCCTACGTCCCTCAGCACCCTTCCGGTCTTTTTTACCCTTCCCGAATTGCATAAATCTAGAGCTGGTGTACAGTCTAGGGTTAAAAACATTAAGAGTTAACGAGATTTTTAATTTGTAAATAAGAATTATAGGATGTTTTAATTGAGCTCGAGCACCAAAATAAATACGTATTATCGAATAAATACGTATTATCGAGGGGACCGGAATGCATTGTTTTTTTTTTTTTACGAATTAAAGGGATTTTCTCAAGGGACGGGCAAATTTGTACGAATAATCGTGATGCAAAATATCGGGATTTCACTGTAAATACATATAAATTATGTTTAATTGGAACCAGAGTCTAAAGAAAACAATAATTTATAAGAAAAATGTTTCATAAAATGTTAGATAATAAAACAATTTACATTGTTATCAATAAAAAACCGTAAACCGAAGTTATTTTGACGTAGAAGATTTCATATATTCTAACATTGTCGCCTGACGAGTTAAATTTTTCTTCTTTGCACGCAAAATTTCTTCTTAGCACGTCAAGAACTTTTTTATTCCCTGTTTTGTAGTAGAAATGCGCTCTTCGTTGGAGTCTATTTTGTTTAAAATTTGTAACCCCTTTTCAATTGAACTGAGGCCTTCTGTTAAGTTTGCAATCTTCATTTGATTTTCTGATACAATTTGGTCTAACGAATCAGTTTGTTTAATGTCTTGCTCATGCTCACGCATTTCTATACGCTCGTCAATTGTCAGCTCTTGATTGTGTGAATCCAGCACTTGAGCGTCAGCACCTTCCACCTCTAAATTTAATTGTTTGGCAATATTGACCACTTCTTCAATTACACTATTGATTTGTTCAAGATCTGGTGCTGATTCTTTTTGGGTTTTGGTGGTGAAAAAGAATGGACACAGTTTTTTCCAGATGCCATTCAGTTTTTTGTGAAATCTCATTCCAAGATTGTCCAATACTAACAGCATCTAAAACATTGAATTGCTTCCAAAAGTCTTTGACAGAAAGCTCGTTGTCTTGTTGCATAACTTCATGTAGATGCGCAAACGATCTTGTGTAGTAAGCTTTAAATGTTTTAAGGACTCCGTGGTCCATCGGTTGAAGCAAGCTGGTGGTGTTTGGTGGCAAAAATAAAACTTTCACCCGTTTGTCAAAATTAATTAGAGTAGCAGGAGGGTGACCTGGTGCATTGTCAATTATTAGCATCACTTTAAATGGGATTTCTTTTAATTGGCAATAACGTTCGACTTCCGGAATAAAATGATGGCCAAACCAGTCTTCAAAAAGAGAACCTGTCACCCAAGCTTTCGCATTAGACTTCCAAATGACGGGCAAACCAGCTTCAGATTAATTTTTAAGGCTCTTGAACTTTGGTGGCTTTAAAACCTGGAAAGGTTTTTTCTTAACGCACGATAAAAGTTCTTTTAGGAATTTTCTCCCAAAAAAGACCGGTTTCGTCTACGTTGAATATGGTTTGGCTAGTGTAGCCACTTTCTTTTATGATTGTCATAAATTTTTCTGGATAAAAAGATGCAACTTCTTTATCAGCGCTTGCTGCCTCTCCACTCTCTGCGATGCTATGCCAATTACGACTACTTTTGAATCGGCAGAACCAGCCGTTACTAGCTTTAAACATTTCATCTTTGGCCGCCTCCCCAGCTTCTTCTCTTAGTCTCTCAAAAATATGCTTAGCTTGAGAGCACACAGTGTTTTGATCAACAGGACAATTTTTCACTCGTACTTAATTATCACACCATAATTTTAACAAGGTTTCCATCTGAGCGATAATACCATGACGTTTACGAATGATGCTTGAATTCAAAGATTAAGAATCTTTCACAGCTTCCACAACTTTTTCTTTGCCTTTTATAATCGTTTGGACTGTTTATTTCGGTAGGTCAAATTTCTTTGCCAATTCACAAATTATAATTTTTGCTTCAAAGTCTTTGATAATATTCAGTTTATACTCCAAAGATAGTGATTTTCTTTTCTTGTTTGATTCAAATGACTAATTTTTTGTTGTTTTGGATGACATAATTAGAGTTAACAATAAAACTCACTGCATACGTAAAACAATTCCACGCGAAACACGTTCGAACCTGTCGTAAACCGAACACTGACTAGGCGGGGTTGGAGAGCTAAGGCGCGCTGCGCTCAAAAAGAAAAACAGCGTATCTCCAAATTCGCATAAAACGGGGTAGCGTAAGTCTGGGTATTACTGTATAACCATAGAAAATTAGTGAGTGAAAATAGTTGGTGCACGCACAAAGAGTATGACTATAAAATTTGAGTGTTACTCACCAAGGAGGGAAGACAGAAAATATCCAATTTACATGTTGGTGTAACTTGCCAAATAAACACCAACAAAAACATACACCGCAAAAATTTTTTAAAAAAAGTACTTTAGTAAACTACATAGCTATCACAGCAATGAAACTATAACATTTAAAACAGAAACTCAAGTTCCTAAGAACACCGCCACCAAAGCCGGGCAACACGCCGTCTTGATTCTGTGACTGGACAGAAAATTAAGAGAATCAGCTTGTGAAGAACACAAAGTAGAAACAAGAGCCAAACAAGCAGCTTAGATTTTCGATGCTAGATGTTGCAGGTTCTCCAGAAAAGGCGAATGTGCTCAAGCGCACAGAGGGGAGGGCAAATATCATGTTAATAAAGGAGCATTTTTTAATGTAAAATCATGCTCCAAACGGCAGGGATATGCCGAGAAAATTTGCTAAAACTACAGTAGCTTCAGACGGCGACAGCCGACAGAATTCGCAACCTAGTATCGCACATCCGATCGGTAGTGAAACAATCTCATGAAACACTGATCTGCAGACTTCTAAGAAGATTAACGTATTGTTTAAAGCACAGACCCCAAACTTATTCGCAATCAAGGTAACTGGAAAAATATTCAAACAATGCTTAAATAGACTGAAATAGATACACAACTTCATTTATCTAGCCTAATAAACCATATCTCAAAACATATAAAACATTTACCACAATAAAAGTCGCGACATAAATAAATATATGATAAATAGAATTCAGTTACTAATTAAATAAATCTTAGATAGTTCAAAAGGAGAATAATAAAGGTAATATTTACTGCAATAATTAAAATATTAAATGTAAGGACATTAATAATATTACTCGCAATTGTAATTGACTTAAATTATGAAAATTAGTTTTCAAAATTTTTGAAGTATGCAGCATTTTAAAACAGCACAGCATTCCACATCCCTAGGGATTGCTTTCTATTGGCTTCCTGCGAGCATGTTGGCTGTGCAAAATGTTGCCCGCAGACCCAAACACTTCACTGAAAAGGACAATAGCAGTTGGGTACTGCTCTTGTGTTACTCAACAAAGCAGAACGTCGCCATAGGATCCAAGCAACACACGAAGGCGGAATCCCTTTTTGTGTTAAGTGAGTAAAGGGCGAGAGGAGAGAGGGCAGCACGTGCCCACTCCTGGAAGAGTGTTGGCAAAGTACTAGGTTGAAGATGGAGGTAGCAGGAAACGGTGAGAGAGACTGGGAGTTATCAACGTATCCAACTCTGAACATGTCTGTTGCCTTGGCAATAGAACTCACATAAACAGCCTGTAACCTGATTGGTGCGTGAAGGGCTGAACCTAGGTTGCCAATAAGGGTGGTGCCGATTGGATGGTCTTCGAAGACTCGGTGGGGTGAGGGGCGAGGGTAACCCTGGGCTGGTGGAACTCGGACTCATGTGCAAGGAATAACTTGAAGCTACAGACAGTGAAGAGAAGTTACAGGTATTGAAGTCTTTGGTGCACATCCAAGCAGCGCCACCGCTGTGAGTCATCCCTGAACTAAGGATTGCAGGTCTTATTTATACCCAAAACACATGGTCATTGCGGGGGGTGCAGGGAGGCGGGGAGACACTGCGATGGCCGAAGGCGGCAGAGCGCTGGCTGCTTTTCCCTCCGCAGTCAGCGGCCAGAGGGGTTGCAGTGCATCAGGGTGTGATGCAGGTTGACGACCGGCATGTAGCCTCAATGCCCACCCTTGGGCATCACAGCAGGAGGGTCACCTGTTGTGTGTATGGCCAAATGCTCTTCTTAGGATGAGGCCGTGGCTGTATCAAGGCTCCTGCCATGTCAAAATAACAAACAACAAATTATTTTTGTAGGGAAAGTATTTTTTTTTATTTGTTATTTTTTTTGGGGTACAAACTTTGAACAGAATATTCTTTTTAATTAATCCAAAAATAAACGATGCCAAAGATTAATTTAAAATTTTAAGTAACAAAAGACAAAACTACTTATCAAAACAGTTGCCTAATCCTTTCAAAGATAAATAGGTAATTTTAGACATTGAAGTAACACATGTTTGGAACTGTTTGATTATTGATATAACTGTGTCATGTTGGGACCAACAAACGTGCATGTGTGTTTGGTGTTATTGGCAGAAGCTGCCTATGACCCTGTGATGGAAAGAGTTAAATAAAGGTTGTAACATTGCGAAGTCCCAGGTATTGTGTTTATCTATGGTTACAGATTATTTAGTTGTATTAACAACTAATTTAATATAAATTTCCAAATGAAGCTTTATTATTTGATTTAAATGAAGTGGTGTAATTTTTGGTTATCTTACTAGTTTGTTGACTTAGAGATCATTTAGAGGTTATATTTAATTTGTTACTGGACGGTATAATGTCTTGTTCATTTATTCCCTAGAGGATAGCAATCACGTGAAGTTAAAGAAAAATATCCTGGTTGACTCTCGTCTCGCCATTGCTGGTTGGAGGATGTATGTGGCGTGGTCAGACGACAGGCAATCAAAGAGCAAGTAACAACAGAAGTTAAGAAAAAGTTTTAAGTCAAACATATGTCTCATTAATAGAAATCCTACCAACACCATCAATGATGGACGTGTGGGTGGAAATAATTTGAAAATTTATATAAGGACTACTATTTAAAATGCTTACGTAAATAATTTTGCTGCAAAATGTTTAAAAGTTGAATAATTAATAATTGAAAACGAATTATATTGATTAATTTTGTTTGAGAAGATTGAATTATTTGTCCAATTTGTTTGAAAAGAAGAGTAAGAAAATAAAAATGACAAATAGCATTACGGATTTATATTTCCACTGAAGGGTTACCACTGCATATTGATTTTTACTGAAATGTTACAAGGTCTGAGATGAAATGACTCAGGCCTAATCATTTAGCATCAGAGTACACATAAGATTTTCTATCTGATTTATTCCTTTATGCTGAATTTTTATGCGACTTAAAGCTTCCAGCTTTTCACTACTACTCTACAGGTACTTAAATTGTATTATTATGTACCTTGCATAAGAATGGTTTTGGTAATTTAAGCAAGTATTTATAAAGTTTTCTGGCCATTTTGCAAGCCTAACAGCTCTACTTTACCTTAATGTTTGTAGTAACAGTTTCTGTTACTCAGACATGACGACAGATAACGTAATGTTCTCGCATAAGAGTTTCACTGCCAAATTTTCTGATGAGCACTAACATAAAGTTATTACGCACCTAAGATCGGAAACTCGTACTTTAACAAATTATTCCATAGAACTGTAGGTATGAATCCACAGTTTCAAAATGATAACTTATTTTTGTGTGTGTAATAAGAGCTTGAACTAGAGTTCAAAGCTTGGGAACTTTTCAGTAGGCTCGCTTGGGCTTAGTTCGAACTAAAAATCCCAGGCTTGCAGATGCGTGTGTGTGTGTGCATGCATGCGTATGTACAGGCTGTTTAAGTAAAAGTGTGCAAAAATGCAACTGGGAATAGGGGCTGCACCACGGATTGTTTTGAAATGATGTGGTCCGCGAAGCCAGTGAAAGGAGATATGGGTGAAAACGTGTCTGTATTGGGTACATAGTTTATTGATATTGCATCTGTACACTGTTGACAGATAGTACTGTATAGGGCCACTCCATTGATGGACCAGTGTTAACATATCTGTTTGTGGCTCAGAAGAGTTGCTCAAAGTGACGGCCACCAACCTCAACGTAAGCACGACAACGGCGTGCGAGATTCTGCCCCATCTGCTCAAATATCCCACGAGTTTTGGGGGTCTCTTTGATACACGCATGTACTGTTTTACAGTGTTTATCCAAGTATGGGTTGATTTTATGCAGATTTTGTATGTCTCAAAAATTGGGGTGCAACCCTTCTGCAAATATTTTACTCCTGCAAAAAAAAAGTTTATTTTACAGTGTGATACAATATGTATATAAATAATTATACTGTGTTGGTTTTTTGTAAATAAAACTTATGTAGGACCATAAAACTTATTTGCATATGTCAAAATGCCTCAACACAGCGAATGAATTCGCTACCGCATCCGCCGTGCATAGCCTGCCAGCCTGGCCTGCTGCTGCTGGCGGTCTCATCTGGCCAGAGATAGACAGTGGGAGAGACAAGTGAGAGGGAGTAGGGGCATCCTAAACATACCCGTATATCTAGCTATCATAGGGCCTCCTCTTCTTCGCATTTCTCCTCCAACCACCGCCAAGCGACTTTGTGGAGAAATGGCGAGTGAAAAGAGGGGAAAGAATGGTGGTGCATAGGAGGGGGAAAGGGAGGGATGCCAAGCAAGAGGGAGAAAGGGAAATAAGCTGGGCTGGGAAGCTTGAGTGTTACACAAAGCAAGGAAGCAAAGCAGGACTGACAGGCAAGGAAATTGCTGTGATGCGCAGTGCAGTATTCGTTACGCCCCATCATTAAGCCAACATGACACAAAGAAAATGTCACTTTTATTATTATTCTATTAAATAATAATACACATTTATATGTAGTTGGGAAAAAATTTTTACTGAAAGCAAAAGTATGTTGCAGCCCTTATCGTGGATAGGGTTTTTTTTTTTTTGCCGGAAAACATAGTTGCAACCCATGCGTGTGGGTTAACACTGTAATATAGGGCCGACACACACCTTGGAGACGACAGGTGAACCTTACATATAACATGGGTCGCACACGTTTATGCCCATATCTCATTTCACTGGCCTCCTTGCACACGCGTCCCCAATCTCAAAACATTCTGCAGTGTGGACCCTATTCCCAGTTACATTTGTGTGTGTGCGTGTGTGTGTGTGCACGCGCGCGCATGAACAAATAATTATAAACACCAGAGTGGGGTAGATAAGTACAAATTATGCATATTTCATCAAGGAACCAATAGTCTAACATCTGTAGTTAACCTTATAACACCGCTCAGTACCGCACTGTTGCAGTGTGGTAGGTGCTACATAGTTCCTGCAGGACGTGTTACTGGAATACTTGGAGGATATTTCCTTTAGGTGCTCATGAGGTGATGTGGTTTCAGCAGGACAGGGTTCTGCCTCATTTCGCTATTGCGGTTCCCCGGCACCTAGACATGCACTTCCCAAACCGGTGGATAGGTAAGGGAGGCCCCATAGCATGGCCACCATGCTCACCTGACTTCTAGCTGTGGTGCCACATCAAATCAGTGGTGTATGCCACACCACTTGACACAAGGGTTGAGCACATAACGCCGAAACCTTTGCACATGTGCGTTGCAACATGCTTCTGTGTTGCCGATGGTGGCGGACAGTTTGTACAAACACTGTCTCCCCATGCCTTTGTCCCAAATGTGTAAATAGTGTAATTTCATTACACTGTCTGTAGTATAGTTATTGTGATTGCCTACCCGCCCCTGCACATTGCCACTGCCATTAGTGGGTTAACTGTGGGCGTTAGACTATTGGTTCCGTGATGAAATATATTCCATTTGTACTTATCTACCCTACTCTGGTGTTCGTGTTTATTATCATTTGTTCGTGAACACCCAGTGCGTGTGTGTGTGTGTGTGTGTGAGGGGGAGAGAGCGAGAGACTGCGAAGCTTTGGTTATCTAATCCTCCCTGAAGAAAAATCCTATATACGGACGGCCCTGACTGCTACCGTGTCACAACTGGACTTTGTAACAGAGCATGCCACCGAGTGATATGGAAGTATTGTGGGTTTTCAATTGCGTATCTAAATGTATACCAGAAGATTTGGAATGTACACAAATAATCTGTATATCAAAATGTATTTTGTTGCGATTTGAGATTTTGGTCAAGAATTTTTTGTAGTAGTCGTAGGAAAACAATGCCTACTCAAGAATGGTCAACANTATATATATATATATATATATATATATATATATATATATTTTTTTTTAACAGCATGCTTGAAAGCATGCAAGATATGTTTGATAATTAAATCATTATAATCTGTCAGATGTTTGTAGATGTAAGAGGGATATTAATGCTAGCCAGCTGCACACATCCCATTCCACTACAGAACCACTGTTTAGTTAGCCAGTGCAGTCCCAAAATTGAACCTAAAATACATCTGTAATTTCATTGTAATTTGTAAGCAAGACTTCATGTACAGCTACATACAGTATATCTGTAAAATTGAAATAATGTGTGCGCTTTATGGTGTCTCATTTGTATTGTTCGTTTGCAGACAGTGACGAGTATGAAAGACTTCAGCAAGTTTCTTCTTTTCTACAGTGAAAAAGCAAGGAAACTACCAGAGGTTCTGAAAGAAAAGTCAGTTAAAGAGAGCTTCCCTGTAAGAGAGCCCAGGTGGACACTCAGATGCCAAAATAGGGAAAGATCATTCAGCTCTGTAAAATTTTGTACGAAAGTTGTGTTGCAGATATTTAATGTTAAACGTTGACATCAGGTTCTGGAATATGTGTGTTTATTGCCTCGTTTTTTGTTATTACTTTTATGACTTATTTCAGCATGTATTGATGTTTTACAAAATACTGTTCTTAAGTGTTTGCATACAGGAAACGTAAGATTTCTAATATTTTTATACTTTTCAGTAGACGGAAGAATTTTATAGCTGGACTGTCTGCATGCTGTTTTTAATCATATATAATTAGAGACAGGAAAATTTAATGTTTTAAAAGAATTTCTTACTTGTAGTTTGAGTCTCGCAGATATACTATCCGGAGAGCAGTAAAGTCAGAAGCTACATCAAAATTATAGCAACATGGACGACTTGTCGAAGTTTTTGGCATCTGCTGGGGGAGAATGATTATTTACTTAAATTAAAATGATTCTTCCGCTCATCTTCATTAATGAGACCACTAAGTGGTAACAGCTTATGTTAGTGTTAGCAAGATTCTTCAATCAAAATAAATTAATTTTGTCCTATTAAATGTAATAAGTTTTAAAACAACTGTAGCAAGTGTAACATTTAATAATTGGCTCCCATAGCAGTACTATATACTTAGCCCAAATATTGTAACATTGCAAAATTACAGAATATAAAAAAAACTTATCTTAAAAATTTTTTCTATACATGCCCTATATAAAGCATTCATTAAACATGGCAGGATATGCCTTCTGCCAAATTACGATGTTCTCATTGTGAGGTCCCTAACCATTCTCTCCCCCAAGACTAAAGACAACCCCTTTGATAGTCTGGAAATACGTTTACAAGGGTGTTGAACATCCCAGATGATATCGTTGAGGTTAGTCCAGTAACATTCAAATCTTGATGACTTAGATGGTAGCATCGGATGGTTGCTAGACGCCATCCATACACTTTGGAAGGAGAGGGGCATCTGAGTTGTTAGGGGTGGGGGCAGCATCCACGCCGACAGTCTGCGCTCGCTTGCCAAGCCACCCACCCGCATTGACACCAATGTCCACGACAACTTGCATCTAACGGGTTACCAACTAGGTAAGCCTCAGCTCCCTCATTGATCTATCCCCATCCAAATTTTCTGTGCTTAATAATAATGCAGGATGGACGGTGTTCCAGCACCGTCACTATGTGTTCCCTTATTAGTTTTAATGATATTCCGAAATCAAACTCAACATTGGACGAGTAAATCTTATAAGTCTGTAAAAAAAACTATTGTAATAGTGCTCAAATTCAGACTTATTTTGATTTTCTGTCAAGAAAGAAAACCATTACACAATGATGTACGTTAAATTAATTTGTACCCAATATATTATATTTTATGATGTCTGTAAGCAACATATTTCATTTATAGCAGATAAATAAAAACCCATTTACCTAATTTTTGGTTATGTGCCCCCTCCCCCTCAATCATCCAAAAAAAAAAATTGGGACATGCTATTACCTTAAACAGGTGGCATGGGATTCAGCACTTCTTTCCTTGCAGGTCTGTTATTGACTCAAAAGTGTACATTGGGGCGTGTCTACGAACTGTAATCCAATTGCAAACCTAACAGAAATGTAAGTGTTTGAAGTCCAGCTTTTCCTAAAATTAACTCATTAAATTTTCCAACCCTTAATTATAATTAAATTTATTTAGCCAAGCAACATCACTACCTCATCAGCTCATTTTGTCTGCTGGTCATCTTTTCAGACTTTATCACAACAAAATTTACAACTTTAAAATTATTTGAAATAACTAAAATGTTTAGATGTGCACATAAAAATGTCTTTTTTACTAAGAGCTGTACTCTTTGTTATTGTATACACGACGGTGAGGTCTTTAGAGATCACTATTATGTTGAGTAGTTCCTCTATTTTGCATAATAATATAAAACCATTCATATTTTTAAGTCATTCTTAAAAATGAGACTGGCAATGTTTCTGCACTTTTCAACTGTTCAATGAAATCTATGTACAAATTACCAAATAAATTATTTAACTCATGAAATCATGTATACCAACGTTGGCTGGAATAGACTTCAGATTAAATGATTATAATTGGGCTGTGTCTGAATTCACTGCCTTGCAACCTTGTCCACTATCCCTTGCACCCTTAGATATATAGGCCCTTGTCCCCTCTATGAAGAAGTGTGCATCTCCGAATTTGGACATCCTTGTCAGTTTGTATCTCGATTACTGACAGATGAAAGTGCGAGTTTCTGTTCACACCGGATGTTAAGACGGGAGTTCCGCGTGTTTGTTTAAATTTTAATTTGCAAGTAGTTTCATCTGCCGATCCTTCAACAAATAAACAGCCACGAAACATTAATCTGTTAAATAGTATACAGGTACTTATAAGTTTTCTGTTTCTTCAAAGACTATTCGTCACCCATCTTTAAGGTGCAAAGATAAACAGAGAACAAACAGTCATGAACAGTGGAGCATCAACAAAACAATATAGGACATGAGACATGCCCTTGGCTGAAGGGGATATTCTAGGGTGCATTGGTGCCCTAGCCGTGAATTCGAACAGAGACTATTTGACATCTCCTAGATGCGCTTTTCTAGGGCACAAAGCCAGTTAAGGGCCTTTGGCACATGAATTCAGACACAGTTTTTATCACATTTGTAAACATTAAATTGGATCCTCAATTTTTCCAGAAAGTATTAAGTTCTGAAGTGCAAGTTACTTTTCAGCCTGCTGTTGACTCCAGCTTAAACTAAACATTGTTCCACTTGAAGCATAGCATAGAACAAATCCAGGCTCTGTGCACAACTTGTTCTGTGTTGAAAGACTAACTATTAAATGACAATTTTGACATTGGAAAAATTTTTGGAACAAGGCACATAAAGAAAATTTTTTTACTTTTAAGTGTATGCAAAACATTTTAGCATTGCAGAGGGTATCTAATAAAACATCCATGATATGATTGATTGCAGAAATGGTTTAATATCTTTTTAATAAAAACATCTTTAATGCAAAGTTCTAATTGTCACAAATTTGTCTTTCCCCTTTGGGTGACATAGAAATTTAATGTTAATCTGTAAGCTTAATATAGATATTAGTTAATTTGTATTACAAAGTAATGACATTCCCACTGGTATAAAGAAGCCATGCTGGTGATAATGTTTTTATTTTCCAATATGCTGAATCTCGCAGCTAACATTTTAATGTTTCAGTTTATATATATATATAAAATTATTTCAAACACTTGTTAAAACATACCTCATTATTACAATCTGCAAAAAAAATTGAAGTCCCAGAGTTTTGTATTAGAGGTTTTGCCACAAACATAGTATGCATGTGTAATCAATGTGCCTTTTGAGATTTTGTAAGTTATTTTACTTGTGGATATATTGCATGCACTAGAAAATGTACAGAGTGAAATTCATTTGGTACTTATATTTTGATACGTTTTACTTGCTTTTGTATAGTTGCATAAAATGTTTTTAAAAAATGATTGTGAATAATGTTTAAATAAAATCTAATATATATATGTGCAGCTAATAGTGTTTTTCATTTTCCTTAGAGTAAGCTTAAGGTATAGTCTCTTTTATATAAGATTTTTTTTTTTTTTGACAGAATGAGTAGAAATAACTTGTAAACAAACATACTGCGTATCCTTCCACCTACATCAAAACGTGTCTCCTAGCTGCTCACACATAGTTAATGAGAAAGAATTGATTTTGCTGTAGAATTTTTTTATCGCTGAAATGGGTATTAGGTTATTAAGATCCATAGTTTATTCACTTGAAAAATATGTTTAGAAATTATAACTTTCTTGCCTAGCAAACTGAAATAATACATCATAATGCTCACAGAAAATTAGCTATATTATAAGTCCTTTGAGGGTAATATGTTCATGTTACTACAATTTTTCTGTCCATTCCATTTATATGGTTGCAATACATTTGAAACATTATCAGCATTAAAATTCAATACTGCATCACAAACACCTGAAATTTTATTCTAATCAAAAGCCTAGACTTGCGTTTTTAACTCTCTCTCAGTTTCACTGAATGCACCAACTAGTCGTGTGGCTAGGTGGGTACTTGAAAGCATGACATAAACTGTGGAGCATAGTTTGTTATAGACTGCGAATTTTGTTTGACGTCTTTAATAAGATGTCCATTGTTATTTGTATGATCTAGCAGTTTGGACATTATAGCGTATATATGTAAAATTTGGAACTATTAGGAATTCTGGGAAATTGTAAGCATATCAAAGTATTTTGTGATTAAAAGTGATGTTACCTTATCAAACAGGCGAGATTGGGCAGTTTACAGTTCGTACATGCAACGAGGCTATTTATAAATTAACTGTGGTGCTGAGTGCGCCTGGATAACTATATCACATTAACATGAATATTATTTGCCGCAACAATGATCTCATCACAAAACAATGTGTGGTTTTAATAAATAAATAAAATTTTTGTTTTGTTGCCGAGTTGGGATGGGACACGAAACACAAAACGGCAAGCTGGTCTCAGAAAGGCTCTGTGATTACAGACTGAATCGAAATTATTAGCAGGCATAATTGCTGCTCACGGAAATATGTTACGTTAAATATATATATAGAGCTCGCGGAAAATGTAACTTTCTGGGAATTCGTTCATATATTTGTATTTTACACATGAAATAAGTAGTTTCTTGAAGGCGTGACTTGGGAAGTGAGCTGTGAGCGGTGGCTAACAGATTGTAGCACAGTCACCTACTCTGAAGTTGTTACGCAAAAGTTATTTATCACTTCCTTTTAAAATGAAATTTTTCGTCTCGCACGGGCCTAAAACTACTCTGGTTTGAAATATATTGCTTCAAGTTAATGTAGAAATATTTGCCAAATACTCTGCGATGTATCTGCGAGCATGCATGTGGTGATGAACAGTAGCTAAGAACGAAACTAAACTATCACACACTGTTTAAGTTCCATTTCATTGAAACGCGTACAAGTTATTCTAAAACAAATTTTAGTTTGATACACTAATAACAGCTGTTTCATAACGAAAAAAAAGTGAAATGCATAATCATTTTGTCTAAGAATTCTTTCCTGCCCGAATATTATTCACCGATGTCTTGTGGAAAGGCAGGGCTGTCAGAACAGCCAATATGAAATTCTCTCTTAATCGTTCACGCATCAACTGACACATGATTTCGTATATGGGATGATGTTAATTTAATTTTTGACATGTTAAAGGAATTCTTATATGAAACATACTATATGTGCAGTTGCAGTACATTCTAAATTATATTTGGTAACATTACAGATAAGGTAAAAAAATATATATATTGAAATGCGAAAAAGTTAATGTAGAATGTCAACATCTGATTAATGCACTACTATAAGTGTAAACAAGAAGTTTTGAAAGTATACTCTGTCTTGCATGCTGATGTATTGCGATTGTTGCTTGCAGCAAGGTAAGTGCTGGCATGTACTTTCACAAGATCTTTTTTTGTGGAATGAAAAAAAATTTGAATGAAATTGAATACACAAAACTTGGCTGGTAATTTGTGGTTAACTATGCTTCATACCAAGACATATTTTGCGTGTTTGAGGCCAAGATGTGCAGGAGTGATGAAGGCAGTAGGCATCGCATGCCACGCTGCCTCTACGCACAAGCCATTGAACTGGTGCGCACAGTTATTCCAATGGCAACTTACCTCAGCGTTTTTATGGTGTAATAAAGGTTTGCTTGCATAGTCTTGCAAGACTTCAAATACACTTGTTTTCGCCGCCCTTTCCACGTTTGAAGAAATTGATAGTAGGAACTAGTTTCAGACACAAAAAGTTTCATGAATGCTATTCGTAAGGAGGCATGCAAAAATAAATACAGTAGTTTTAAAATAAAATTTATTTCACTTGAACTCTGCAAATCATTAGTTATGCCAGGAATAGGCTGCTAGGCTATTTATTACATTATAAAAAGGAGACGGAAACAAGAACAGCAAACTCCTGATTGCTTGTGTTAATTATGGCTGCCGAATGCCCGAATAATCAGATTTATCATTCACTTTTTTTTCCTAACCTCAAACAAATTTGGAATATTTGGCTGACAGTTTAATGATCAAAACTGCACTTTGTCAGCATGAAAAAAAAAATATTAAATGAGAAACATGTGCAATATAGCATGCGGACAGGAAAATAAAGATGCATATTTTGTAAAACACACTGGTACTCGCCTCGCCAATCCACTTATCTAGTTCAAGGGTTACACACACACACACACACACACACACACACACACACACACA
>NQII01000773.1:287600-422052 GCA_002778355.1 Clitarchus hookeri
ACACACACACATACACACACACACATACACACACACACATACACACACACACATACACACACACACATACACACACACACATACACACATATACATATACATATACATATACATACACATATACATACACATATACACACACATACACACACACATATATATATATATCTATCCCCCCCTCTTGGCATGAATATATTTGGGATAAACTTTTAAATATCCATTAGCTAGTGTTTTTTTTTTTTTTTAACAGAACAATATAAAAAGAAAGAAAACATACTAATACTATGTGCTTGAACACCACCACTGTTTATACAGTCGCATTTGGATTTTCTTCAAGAAGTCTTTAATTTAGCTGTACTTACTAGCAGCACAAATAATCTTGTTTACAGTAATTTTAATTCTCATCATTGTTCAAATGTCTGCATAATAATAGCTTTGCCGGTTAGTATGTTCCAGCAACTTGGTAATGCATTCGGAGGCCTCAGTGGGACTAACAATGGTCTCTTGTGATTTGTTCTCGTCAGCTGTCCCTTCTAATGCTTCACCACCACCTTGAGCTTTGAAGATAATTTGTGTGTCGCTGAGCTGTTGAAAACCTGGTTCATAGGCATCCACATCTAACCACTCAGTCGTTTGTGACACATTCCAGCTGTCCAGCAAAATGGAGTAACTGTAACTAACCGTTTTCCTTCATGGTTGCCGGTCATGGTACTTGCCACAGTTGGTGCTGAATTTGAATCAAGTACATACACTAAACGACCCAATCCTATACATACCACCCACTATAAATAACCGTTTTAAGCAAACTAGAAAATCAATACAATGTCACAATGATACGTGTTATCAGTGAATGGGTAGGAGACACATGACAATGGGGTGCTTCATTGTTAGATGTCGCTGCTTAATGGTGGCCACCCTGCGAACTCCATCACTGCTCGCATGTAGAACTGAAACACGCCCAAGTTGCCACTTCAGGGGTGGCAAGTGGTCTTCCTTGACAATTACAAGATCTCCAATCTGCGCCTCACCTTCGCTCTTGATCCACTTGCCACATGGCTGTGGTGTGTGCAGGTACTTCTTGTGCCATCTCTGCCAGAAGTGCTGAGTAGCATACTGTACCAGCTGTCACCGGTCCAATCTGTTTGACTGGGTCTCTGCGGCCTGGAGCTGGAGGCATTGAGTAAAGATATACACGAGAGCGGCCATGGGATAAGGAAAAGCCCGACCAGTTTTTTTTATGGTAGTTCTTGGGATGATTAAGAGGAGCGCTAGCGTTCTTGACTGAGTTAGTAGGCAGCCGGTACAAGTAGGTAATCACCTTGGCCTCTGCTCACTCACGTGTTCGTTCATGTTCTGCTAAAGCGAGCATGTTGCACGCGAGTTACCAGCTTTTGATGCCGCTGTGAATAACTAACTCGTGATGTACTAGTGGCGACCATGGCATTTATTTTGTTTGTATCGTAGAATTGTGTAATTGCTGAAATTTGCAGCGTTATCAACTACTAGTTGGTTTTATCTACCTCTGCGAAAATGAATTATCATAAATATAAAACTATCACTGGTTTTATTTCTAAATTAATATTTTACTATAGTTTAGGTGTTTGTGATAAAATATGAGTACTGTTAGCATTTACAATTACAAATTTGATATTAATCGTGAATGATGTCGTACATAATAGTAGTGTTTTCATTCAGTTATTTTGGGAAAGGAAATTATTTTTTAGTAGTCAAGAAATATACGTTAGATGCACGAAGATCTACAGTATGATTAGGTGATTACAGTTGGGGGTTGTGATCTACTACAAAGGTGACTTTGTACAAATAATTAGTATGTAAAATTTTTTGATTCAAGTATTATTAAGGCTGTGTCCAAACCTAGGGATGCACTTAGATATATAAGCATACTTCACTCGGCTCGATACAGTCTGACAGGCATATTTGTTTGCAGCTATTACAGTAACTAGCCAGCTGATAAGATTCTGAACAAGCATTTTGACGGAAAAAAAATACTGAATCTGTACTGGAACGCAGGCGCATAGATGTAAAATTATCAACCCATTAGGAGCTGTAGCTGAAAAGCACCTGATAATCAAAGTGTTGCCATTAATCAATCCTAGTCATTTTGTCAAGAAAGGCATGAATAAATATTTGATGCAGGAAACGCATTTATCTATAATCCATTATTAAAACTGGTAAAAGCTAGAGATAAGTTTTATTTTAACATTAATAATGGTTTAAATAGAAATTTGTTTTCGAATTTTGATTTAACATTTACACTCGTCCACGCCTAGTCTTGTAAAAAATTGGCTGTTTTCTCGCTGCCTTGCATATTAACTATAAATTCATTGCCACGCCCAGCTTATAACAATTCGTGAAGAAAACTGGTTATGTTTATACTGGCTATTATCGATCAACATGGGTTAAAGAGTATATATACATGCATTATTAAGAACTTTAGTCAGTGGTTTTTTTAATGTTAATGCCTCTATACCACACTTTAGAAAAATAAATATTAGGAATAACAATTATGAACTACATAAAAATAGCTTTTTAAAAAAAAGGAGCCTATGGGCTGTAAGGGCGGAAGATGTACACAGTTTAATTTCCCCGTGTACGTGTGTATGTCATTTCCCTAGACATGTATAACATTTACGTACTTAGACGAATGCATCTCATTAACCAGAAAACATTATGCCTACTGCGGGAAAAGGACATTGATGATGATCGCGTATCAGATTGGACTCGTAACAGATGTTTGTTTTAAAGTGACAATACAGTCATCTGTAAGATCCATGTTTACAATAATGATGTGCATTAGTGGTTATTGTCTGAAAGGCTGGCAGCTATGTGTGTTTACAGCAACACGAGTGTAACACAACACCCCATTTTATATTCTACACTGAAACCTCGAACTCGTAACAGTGAGAGAAACGTTGACACACTAGTTATCAGTAATGTTAACACCAACGAACGCATGATAATTAGACACAACAAAGAGTCGCAATAGTCTACTTTGCACTACGTTACAAAATATAACTATTTCTGCAGTAAACATCGGTTGAATGCAATGACTGTGCGAACTGCTAATAGTTAAGCTAAGTTTACAATTTAAAAAAAAAATGCATTAAGCGTTTATCTGTCAAATGGAAAAACGTCTTCTGTATTTGCAATTTCCAATATTGTTTTAATTCTTAATTCTAGCCAATGGAAACCAGCGGCAAGCATGTTATGTTTACCTTTGTTCCTAACGTAACTTAGTATATTCCTGGAAGAAGAGAAACTATTTGTAAATATCTTCGCTGTGTCAAAATTATTTTGCGTATTCTGGAATGTTTGTCATCTCCTAGCCTACAAATGGATAATGATAACAATATGTAAAAATTTAAATTATTTGTGACTGTAGGGCAATCTTGTGTGTTAACTTTCTGGCATCGTACTATTCCTAAAAGTGTTTGATTTCTCTGTGCCTCATGTTTTGTTGAATGAATAAATACTTTTTTTCGTCAAAACCACTCATTTTGTTTGCACGGTTATACTATACAAACAAAATATATTTTATAACATGTATGATCATTTTCATAACGAGGAGTGTTAGTTCATACAGCAAATTTAGTTCTGATTTGTTAGTTATGGGTATTTCCTCCTCTTTACTAGCATTCCCCTACCACTTAACAGTGTCAATTTTAATATGTTAGTAAGATACTAGCATTATATAATGTCATATTTTCAAAACCATATATTGTTTAAAAAAAGGTTTTACAAAGTTTCCGGTGCCTAAATTCTGCAAGAGGCACAAGTCTTTTAGACGGCACTACTCGATACCCTAGTTTTTCTACCAGCTGTTAAACCCATGGGCACAACAGAAGGCATAAAAGTTTCTATAACATAAGAGAAGAAACCATGCATCAGTTCATACCCACACTTTACCTAAAGTGGGAACGGAAAATTGTAAATAGCAGGCAAAAACAACTTGTAGGGGGTAGGGGTACAAATGCAACAGAATTTGAAGTTATTTTGCTTTCAAATTTTCTTTTATTTGTGTAGGGGAGGGGGATATGTCCTGCTATAACCCCGTCCCCTTGGTTATGCCCCTGAATTTGCATATTTATGTTTAATTAACATAATAATCAATCTTGTGCTTTCCGTAAGTTAAAAAGCTTTTATGGTCAAATTATCTACTTGTGAAAACCAATTGATTTGATTAGTAACAACCACAGCTAGTCGATTGTACTCTGCTGTTACTTTAAACAGCAATAATGTAAAGTGTAACAGATTTTTTTATACAGCGGAGATTTGAACGCCAAAGCCTGACATGATGTGGTGCAGACCCACGCATCAACGCACTGAGCTATACACCCAGCCTAAAGAACGTCCGTGTGATAATGTATATACATTTCCTAACTCCACAGTTATCGCGTAGTTTATAATGTTGTGTTTATTGTTCTAATATGACAGTGTTAGTAATTTGCAACGTTTCCCGTTATGCGTGCATTATGTTTCATTTTGTACATACATTTTACAGAACCCGTAATATTTTTGTAAACTGACATACGGCTTGAGGTTATTACTCGGGTGTCCGCCATATTGTCTGTCCCCGCTTCGTGGGTATAGCTAACCAGAACACGGACTGTTGTGGGGGTTCGTCTGGGAGTGACAAAGATGGAGTATGAGTGAGAGAGGGTATATGTCACAGTAGCAACGCTGCCGGCTTCCCAAAGCAGCCACCACGAAAATGGACTAGCGCTACTTGGTGTTTATACCAAGAACTACAGATTCTTACCTGTTGGAATGGTCAGATACTTAGGAAGTTCACTCTAGGTATATCTTTACTCAATGCTAGAGGTGCTGTCAGGATGGTGCCCACTAGAAAATGTGCTGGTGTCAGGGCCTCCAAGTCATCTGGATCTGATGAAATGGCTCACAGTGGATGTGAGTTAAGGACTGCTTCAATCTGGGCAGAGAGAGTAGACAGCTCCTCAAAGGTAAGAACCTGCTGGCCAAAAGCTCATTTCAGATGGTACGGTACACATTCGATGGCTGCCGCCCACAACCCACCGAAATGTGATGCACATGGAGGATTGAGATTCCACTGAAAGCCATGAGTGGTAAGATTATCTGCAACACACTGCGAGTTGGCCTTCTCCCTTGCAATAGGTTAATGTAATTTATTGAAACTTTTATTTAGTTTACCAACTGCCTTCCCCACGTTCGCAGCACCCCTACGTCAGCTCAATTTAACGACCCCAGAAGTTTAATTACTATTGTAAGTTTTCGCGCCATTCTTGGCCTTTATGTACAGCAACGGCCGCTGGTAGTACTTGTCAGTCAGGGTCCGTTTTAATTTGCACTGTATGCATGTAACTGTGTACACTATTCGGCAATACAATTTACTTGAGTTAACAGAAACTTGTGAGTTCTGATTTAATGTTGTATTTCGGGTCCTTGCCCTATCCAGGAAGTCAACGAGGCATCCTTAATTTATAAGGTAAATATTATTACTAAGGTGTGCTGGGGAGCATGAATACCCCGGCTATATATTTAATTTTCCTGTAAATTTGTACCGTGTGTGTCAGGGGATACACAGTTGTTCGGCCCACGATCCTGAGAACTGAGACTTCGTGCTCACCCATCGAGCTGGCACTCATTCTATTCGAAATGGGAATATTGCATAATGTTCTGTATTCTCAACATAGTCGCGAGACGACGTTCGCATTACTATCCCAGCTGTTAAATAATGACGTGCTCTTGTAAAGTTTATTCCGCAGTCGGAAAAAAACATTTAAAAAGCCTGTGCTAAGCAGTAAATCTGAATAATGACTCTAGAAAAACCTCGGTGTTCAAAGAAGAAACAACTTCTAAATATTGCATTTGTAGCTATGCAAACGAGTAGGCAAGTAATAGGCATTTGACACACGACTGTTTGATTTGGAATGGGCCTCCAAAGTCAACACCAGCGTTTAGAATGGCCTGACTTGTTGAAACCTACTTGGAAGAAGATTTCCCATCAATTGCTGTGTATTGGTGGCATCGAACCTGTAGCACTTCATACAACTGTGGATCCTGGCCTTGTTAGATCCCTTCCCTGCCACAATCCAGTACTCGCAACGAATTGCTGCATGTGTGGCATTGGAACCATCATAGAGGTGCACGAGATGATGTTAATCAATTATCATATTTGTCACAAAATTCCTCTTGGGTAGCAAGATTTAATGTTTTGCTTTGTAAGTTAGGTGTGAATTTTGTAAACGTCCACCCACAAGCAGAATGCCATTGGAATCTAAGAATGGATTCAACTTTCTAATACCAGTACCAAGGAGGCATTTACAGTCTGAACTCAAACATTCAATCTCATAGCTAAAACATTCTCGTTGAACCTGGTTCATACACATCTTCTTAGCATCATGTCAACCCCCTAGTGACACCTTCAGGTTTGAAATGAATCTTGATACATAAGCAACCACTCTCAAAAGCTGTGGCCAGGAAGAGAACCTAAAGGCGCTTGCAATGAGATTTAGCTCAAAATGTCCGACCATTGAAAATACCTTAGGCTGCTTTACTTCTTCGTCACTCTCACAAATACTGGTCGCTACTCCTCAGCATGGGCATGATTGCTTCTCAGATATTAACAAACAGGGTCCTGCTAACCAAAGTGTGTGTGAGTAATTCTTGGGGCTAGACTCCTCTGGAAGTACAATCTGCAGTGTTGTCTGCAGAAGGCACGTCTCCACTGGATCCTAATCTTGGTATCTTGAATGCGATCGAATCTGTTACCACAAAAGTTTTCAGACGATGAGATGGATTCCTGATCCAGGCGAGGACCGCTGTGGAATCACCATGCAGTAATACAGCTAATGTGGATACATTCTGAAAGTGTCACTTAATGAGTAAATATTCAGCCTCCAATTCAAGTCGAGGAAGTGTGACTGTTTTTTGATGCAACAATGGATTTGGCAGAAGCAGGTGTCTTCACCAAATTCTAATGACCAGTACATAGGTACACAACAGGTGTATAACCTTCACTGGATGCATCGCTAAAGCCATGAAGCAGATATTCCTACTATGGTGCTTATACAGACGATGTATGGACAGTTTGCTGAGAACACCCAGTTGGAAGATTAAAGACTGCCAGCCCTCCATCACATCCCGAGGCGATGATTCATCCCATGAGAGATTCAACAGCCAGTGTTTTTGGAGGAAAATTTTAGCTCGAATGACAACTGGAGTAAGCCACCCTAGTTGGTCATACAACCTAGCAATGTCTGAAAGAATAGCTCGTTTGGTGACTGTTGTGATGGCTTGTTGTGAACCACGCGTCCACGAGCTCCTTGTGTCCACTCTGGCCGCCGCAGTCTCAACTGAAACGGTCCGCACCAAACACATCAGGCCAAGGGTGCGTAGTGCAGATTGACAAGAACGGAACTTGCACCTTCTTGCCCACAAGGATTACGTTACTCAAGAGACCTCTCTACTAATTTATAACAAGAGGTAACGCTTTTAATAAATAAGTAGGCGATCTGAAACGGTATTTACTCCAAAGTCACAGCTTTTCGGCGCACTGGCAATTGGTCGTTGCTCCGTAGTAGCTCGCACCACGACAAACGACGTGACGCACCACTATGTGGCATCAAACTGGCTTGTATGACGTAGCTGAAGTAATAAGTGCCCCAGTGTCACCAGTATAGTGCAGCATTTTTACAAACACATCAAACTCCATCGCCGCATTCACAACTACAGTCAGAGGTGTGTTTTATTGTGTCAACAGAAATCGAGCATTACATTATACACCACTCTGACCACGTGGACACGTCCATCCCTTCAGGAGACAGCCACCTGAAGACACTGTAGTCAGTGAAATTCAGACTTGTCACAGGTAGTGAATTTCAAACACTTTTTACACGAAAACATAATAATGTATTTAATGTGTATTTATATAATAGCAATTATGTTTTCTAGAAGGGAGATTGCCTATAAAGGCCTACATCCTTGTAACATGTCATTTAGTGCATTGACACACCCCGTCAACTTCACAACTTCAATCTTAGCAGACATGTGTAATAAAACGGGGGTGTCACAAATGTGTTCATCTAATTTATACAATTTTCACCATTGTAATCATATCACATAGTGTCAATGTTATGTTTCATCATTCGCCGATAGACTTCGGTTCTCGTCACTCGTGATGAAAACCCAGGTAACTCCGCCAGTTCGACTCAGCACTCGGACCAGACCGGCGGCGTTGGTCGCTCGCTCCGCGAGCCCCCTCGGTGCAATCATTTAAGCTGTAATTGTGTCATTGCAATATTAACTTAATCAACCAGCACATTTGTTATCTTTCTTTTAAGTATCGAGGGTAGAGAGTCACCCGCCCTCTCACCAGAGACCTTTACGCCATCATGTATCAACATAATACCACGTTTATTTCACACTAAGGTCACCAGCAGGTTGTCAGTGCTTGGTCCATTTTCAAGCATTATTCACCTGTAAGCAAGTACAATGAATAAACCGCTTTACAAAAATAAACCTGTGTAGATTAATTGTTGGTTACTAAACCGTTTGTAGCATCACCCACAATTTCATTGTATATTTCAGGCGTACAAGACAGCCTACAGTCTCTTCACAAAGTATAAATAGTGCAACAGTAAGTACGTGACAACATCATCAACAAATTGACTGAGGTATCCAAAGCCCCCTGGGTATTTTACCAAACGACTCTCATCATTAACTCTCCACTGGGTTATGGCGCCAGGCAATTCTATACTCAACCAGCCCTGGGTAACCTCGACTGTGTCGGATAAAGCAAGATTGCACTTGAGTCACGTATTACACGTCGACGAGGCTGGTGTTTTCTGTTCTCGCAGGCCCATATTTCAGCATGGTGTCGTGTTAATACTTATTTGACTTCTGAAATGTTACAGGATTACCTGGATCACATCAACCACAAAATCAGCACTTTGCACGAGTACTTCTCTGTTGTTTATTATGTAGGGATCTCCTCACATTCATTTGTATTGGTGTTAGAATTAATGGTTGTAATTATCACATGACTGTTAGGCCGTTTAATTGAACTGATTGATAATTATGCCTTGTGGCACTGAAATTTGTTGCACCGGCTTTGCGGCATACCTTGGGCATGTAGCCTCCAGTCGAGCAGTGTGCGGCTGGTGCTTGATGGAAGTGGTTCCTACCTGCTCCCCTAGGTTGTGTGCACAGGTCGATGATGGGTCTGGGAGAAGCTACTGTTGTATCACATTTGATGTGTGCCTGTTCATAAACGTGCCATCACATCGTGGTAGGCGGGGAAACTCCATGATGCCCAGCTGATCCTTCCTGAGTCAACAGAACATGTGGCCAGTGGCTGTCTCCCCTGCGCCATGTGGGAGGGGTAACCCGCCCGAGCGGATCGAGGGTAGGTGCTGCCACGCACGTACTCACACTACCATCTTGTGCCTCTCTTTCTCAGCTGGAGTTTTGTGGGAGGAAGTTGGGTGTTGCTCCGCAAAATGGCGGATGTCAAACCCATCAGCAACCTCCTCACTGTGAAGCATAACAATGTGGTGGGTGCTTGATGTTTGGCATTTAGCTGGTAAATTTTCCCTTACTGAATGAAGTTCCGTTGAATAAATACTGGCACAGGCCCCTTGTTACATAGAAAAGAATTAGGTGTAGGAAATTTATTGGAATTTTTATAATTTTGTGGAAAATACAGAGAATATTGACACATAAAAATTGCATTTGCAATAACAAGGATGGGTACACTCTCAGGGCAGGCAAACAGGCATGTGACATGATTTTCTGGAAGGAAAAATAGTATAGGAATTATGATTTTATCTGCATGCTTGGGCAAGCCATGTGTGTGGATGTCGTGGTCCCAGGAGCGGGGAACATGTTAACCAGACTTACGGTAAAAAATGTGTGGGTAATGGTGGTGAAAAATGATTATAGGAAAAATAATATTGGTGCCAGCTCTGTTTAGCGAATCGACTCTTCTCAGGTTGCAGACGGTTCGCCCATATGGCCGCTCTTGGATTCATCCTGCGACACAGGTGACTTTTTTTGTTTAGATATTGCTGTGTGCGTGCCTAGATGAGGATGCAGGCCCCCCTCATACACTACTAATTACCAAGTGAGGCTGTTAACGGTCATCTCGTATGCCGGAAACAATATGTTAATATGTTATTTTGGGGAGGCGTAATAGCACAGTGGGTAGAAGACCCATTTTATGACACAGCTGTGTTGAGGCCGGCAGCAAAATAAGACAATGTTTCACTCACTGGTTTTACTCACTGTTATACACTGCGAAGAGGCTCATACAAAGTCCCAGCAGCTTTGTTATGCTGGCAGTACTGAAATTTTTTCCAAAAGGCCAATGAAAATTACTAGAGTTAAGGTTGCTAGTGCATTTGAGCTAGTGAAACCCGGGAACACACTGTCTCTGGGCTGGTAAAAGAAAAATGAATTTACATATATAGATTTAACTATAGAAAATGACACGATGACCAGCACCAAAGTGGTGAAGCGTCAGAGACACGTTGTGCACGACCACATATGGTATGTGCTTCGAATAAACTGACGAACATGGGTGTTAGCTACCGATACCTCACTCAAAAGCGTGCGAATGACACAAGTACACCTTTACATAACACCTGTAAGTATGGAAAAAATTACACTTAAAAACAATTACATTGAAACTCTAAGTAATGTTAACTATTAATTATTAATTTACAACTGCAGATTACATAAACACAAAATTACATTGGCATGTATTTACTTAAGCAGCTAATTTAGTATAGCACTGGAACTATCTATACAAGTCCGTTACTGATTTTGACGTGAACCTGGCATCCACGAGCTTCGTGTGTCCACACTGACCACTGCAGTTACAGCAACTGTACCAACATCAGGCCTAGAGTGCGTATTGCTGGTTGACAGGAACGAAATTGGCACCTTCTTGCCAAGAGCTACTATGTGACTCAAGAGACCATCCTACTTTATTTATTTCAAGAGGTAACTCTTGTAATAAATTAGTAATTGATCTGAAATGGTGTTTACCACAGAGCCACAGCCGTTGGGTGCACGGGCCATTGGTCGTTACATCGTAGCAGGTCACGCCGTGACATACGATGTAACACACTGCTAAGTGACTTGAACTTTCCTGTAGGCAGATGCTAAAGTGCTAAGTGCAACCAATAGTACGCAGCATTTTTCTGAACATATCACTCACCTTCATCTCATTCAAAGCTAAAGTCAGGGGTGACTTTTATTGTATTAAGGGCCATCTTGCATGGCAACACACACCCCTTTGCCCAGGTGGACTCGTCCATCCCTTCAGGAGACAGCCACCTGGCAACACTGAATTAAGTGAAATTAAGTGAAATACAAATACGTCACGGGAAATGGAATACAGAGACTTTTCACAATAAAGCATAAAAGTGTATCCAATGTATATTTATAAGAGTCTAATTGTGTTTTCATAAAGGGAGACTGCCTATAAAGGCATCCATCACAGCAACATTTCATTTAGTGCGGGGACACTCCCCGTCAACTTCACTTCATCATGCTTAACATACATTTGTTAATCAACGGGGGTGGTACCAATGTGTTTCCTTTAATATATATATATAATGTTTTACAATTGCAATAATGTCACATAGTGTGTATGTCATGTTTAATCTCTCTGCGTTTAAGACGTCGGTTCACCCACCTGTCACGGAAGCCGATGCCATTCACACAGATCACTTCAGCATACGAGCCAGACCAGCAGTGTGGTCGCCCACTCCTAGAGTCCCCTCAGTACCATCATTTAGGCTTATCTCACTTCATTACAATAGTATCGTAATTAACCAGAACCTTTGATTTATTTTCTGTACCGAGGAGAGTACCACCTGCACTCTCACCAGAGAGTTTAATGCTACCGTTTATCTCCATAACACCACACTGACTTAGGTAATTTTCACGCAAAGGTCACCGGCAGGCCGTAAGTGGTGCTGGGTCCGTTTCTTTTAGTATTCACATGTCCACTTCCTGAACATGTAATAAAGTATGTGAGTAAACAGCTTTACAAAACTTAGTGAGTGTTGATTCATTGTGTATATAATTTTATGTTGTTTTAATTTTTTTCCAAATTATTTGTTTTAAATATAGTTTTCATCGCATAGAAAATTCGAAAAACCTACAATTTGTCCTATTAATTATTCAATATTTCATTTTCGTCTTGGTTATTTGTTTGCATTTGCTTGATTTTTAAAAAAATATTTGAAATACAACTAAAAAAAAAGTAGTTGATTATTAGGTGGTATTGGATGATTTAGCGTGCTCTTCCAACTGAGTAAATTTAGACCCTAAAATTCCCAAATGTTTAGAATGTAAACGTCACTTGGGCGATTTTGTAATCTAAATACAGGTCTTCAAGCGATTCTGGACACTTCTTAAGTTTAATTTGAAATATGTTATTTATACTCATTGTAAAAACAAAACGAGAATTCTTATCTAAGTGTTAGGCTTAGCAAAATTTTCGGCCTTATGTGTGTAGTGTTCTAATGAGATTACCTTTAAATATAATTTTAATCTTTGTGAATAATAAAGAGAAAATATACTATGTTATGGTGTTATGATTTTTTTGTTGTATGTTTACTGCATCTATATAAATATTTTTTTTTTTATATTTAAAATGTAGTTAAATCGATATTAGCTCTTCCTACTGGCGAAAATGTTTATTTCTCTACTTATACATTGATGTTCATGACCAGATTAGATGTAATCTTAACTTGGCTAGACGTAATCTTTGTGTTTTTGGTAAAATATTTGTTTATTTATTTGATTTGCTTTGTTTATAATTTTCACATGTGTTTTGCTTTGGTACTCTTTTCTTTTACCAAATATAATATGTGCTAAGTGAAGTTTGTAAGTTTAGAAGGTAATTATGCAGTTTAAGTGCTTTTCTGTAAAAAGAAAAAATAAACAGGAAAAGCCGTATATTTCCATTCTACTAATTACGCAGAACACGAAAATACTAGGGTCATAAACGTATGAATAATTTCGTAATATGTTTCCACCTAACCTAACGCAACCTAACCCCACAATGAGTGAATCACTATTTTACATTTTAAAACTTAGTTAGGGTTGTAGAGTTTTACACTAACCTAGGAATGTAGAGTATTACATCAACCTAGGCATGGGCGCCGCCAGGATTACTTTCAGGGAGGTGCATCTGCATCTACACATTATACTATTAACTAATGTAAAATATAGAATTATACATGTATATTATGTAGATAAATGTAATGTCAAATTCAAATGGCGCGGGTATTTGATTGAATATATTTCGCTCATCGAAAACATACTTAATCTCTGTAGTCGATGGTTGGCATTATTGCTCGGGGGAATCCCCGCTTCCGCGCGACGGATTCGGGGGATTTCCCACCTGCGACCGCGCCAGTTCACGCTGTACCTATTAATAATTGTAGTTGTCGATAGTGAGCAAACCAGTTGTCTGTAATAAATCTGCTTAAACAGCAACTCTATTTATAGTCCTTTTTAGGTAATTTGTTGTGTGTAGCTTATTAATTTTTGTTAAAGTTATGAGTGACATGAGACTTTTTTGTGTAAAAAACGTAATCATCATTCAGATGAAGGTGATTCACCTCATATTAAGACATCCAGGCCGGATACAGACAGACTAGATAGTCCAGGTATGTTGTGTTGGTGTTTCTGTCCAAATCATTTAATGTATTGTTAATTGTTTATTATCCGCATACAGAGGAAAATAAGACTCAAAAACAACGAAGTAATAATATAAAATACTTCACATTTTTGTTATACTACACTGAAAGGAAAAAAAATAGTAATCAGTACCCAGAAAACATAGTAAAAAAAAGTCTCAACTAAATTTACAACTTATCATTCATTATTTAAACTTTTGTATTATTTTCTCTAAAATGATTATGTATAGAAGTTATAAAAATATACATTAAAAATTGAAAGCTTTATAAATTAATAAAAACTTTTAAAATCACTACTTAAATGTTAACGGATTTGCTATCAAAAAAATTGGTAAAGTATACATCATATCATTTCATGAAATATTTTTGATTTTTTTTTCTGAATGCGTTAATTGATTAGTTTATTTATTATATAAGAATCCTTTTTGCTTAAAGGTAGCTCTGCGTGTAAAGATTTTCAAGCAGATGCATCACTCAATTTTTCTAGCAGAAGCACAACTAATTCATTGTTGGATATTGGGTTGTGTTTGGACCTCGGTTATCAAGTCAATGATGATCTACGTTTGAAATTACTAAGACATCCTTGGAACCCTAGTAAAACGTACAATTTTAAAAATGACAACCTTGATGCTAAACGAGCTTTCCGACATGATGGCTTACAACATATCTGTGGTTAGCCTACTCAGCTATAGCAAAGGGACCTCTGTGTAGGATATGTGTTTTATTTCGGCCTCCAGTGCAGCACGGTCTACAAGGATAGTTTATAGTTTCTCCTTGCCTCAAATATCAAAAGTTTCATGAAGCTGCACAGTCTCATGCGACAAGTAAGTGGCATTGTGACGCACTGGCTTCGTCAAATACATTTGAAAAGATCATGGATAGAAGGGGACTAAGCGTTCATGAATCTTTAAATACGGCATATCACAAGGAAGTTGAAGAAAATCGTTTAAAACTTCGATCTATCGTATCAACAATTTTATTTTGCGGGTGACATGACCTTCCACTTCGTGGGAAAGTGGACGAGGGTTCTGTTTTTACAGACCTGCTACATTTTCGAGTTGACTCGGGAGACGAGATTTTGAAGAATCATTTAGAATCAGGAGCAAAAAATTCCTTATACATATCGCATCAAATTCAAAACGAATTGATTGAAATTTGTTCCGATGTTCTGAAAAGCAAAATAATTGAGGAGGTGAAACATGCTTCGGCTTTTTCGGTTTTGGCTGATGAGACTGCTGATATTAGTGGCACAGAGCAATTATCGATTGGTGTTCGCTATCTACGTTATGATAAAGATGATAAAAAACCAATAATTTGTGAAGAATTCCTCGGATATGTACCGGTACAAGAATTGAACGCAAAAGCCATTTCGGAAACTATTATTCGCTTCCTGCAAGATTGTAATTTTGATTTAAATAAACTTGTTGGCCAAGGATACGACGGGTGTGCTGCAATGGCAGGTCACATAGGTGGTGTTCAGAAAATTATTAATGATAAATATCCTTCAGCCCTATTTTTCCACTGTGCAAGCCATGTATTGAATCTTGTCATTAATGACCTGAATACTGTCAGTGAAGTGAGAAATACTGCTGGGACTACAAAGGACATTATAAATTTTTTTAGAGAGAGTACGTTGCGGCGGAATAAAATTCCAAATATACCTCTATTTTGTGAAACGCGTTGGACAGCAAAGTACAAAAGTATCAGAAAATTTTCTGAAAACTTTCTGATTATTGTACAAGTTTTAGAAGAACTTTCGCAGGACGCGCCGAACTCTACAACGAAAACCAAAGCGTATCAGCTCTACACGACTGCAACTACTCCAACATACATTGTGACACTTTTAGTAATTGCTGCCTATTCTGCCAAACTTGAACCCGTGTGCAATCAATTACAAGAAGTAAATATGAATATAAAGGCAATACACGATCACGTAAATAAATTAACTGATGTGCTTCAATCTCACCGCGATAATGCCTCTATGGAGTTTGCGGTCATTTTCGAGAAAGCTCAAAAAATTTGCGAAAAACTGGATGTTGAATTTAAGCGTCCTCGAGTAGTGGCAAAACAGACTTACAGATCAAATCAACCATCTGAAAATGTGGAAGAATTTTTCAGAATATCTATATTTATCCCATACTTAGATTCTATTATTTCTTCACTAAAAAATCGATTTTCTTCAACACACAAGAAAGCATTTTCGCTTATGCAGCTTCACCCAGAAAATATGAGAAAATTAGACAAATCAGCATTTTTAGCGATAGCAGAAGATATACAGAACCTCTACGGAGGTCTTCTACATAATTTTATTGCCGAGGCTACCACATGGTACGAGATGATGAAGACAAATGAAGCAAATAATGCGGTTTTTAATGAATCTGTTGTTGAATACGCAGATGTAATTGCTCAAGCCACTCCGTTTTACCCAGCGGTATGTGAGGCAATCAAAATTGGTTTAACTATTCCAGCAACAACATGTAGCATTGAACGTACATTTAGCACGTTACGACGTGTCAAGACGTGGAATCGCTCAACGATGGGAGACGCGAAGCTAAGCGGCCTGTGCATGCTCAGTGGTCACAGGAAAAGAGTAGAGGAGGATACTGAATTTATTGACAAGGCGATGAACAAATTTGGACAGCAACCTAGANTGGTCACAGGAAAAGAGTAGAGGAGGATACTGAATTTATTGACAAGGCGATGAACAAATTTGGACAGCAACCTAGGCGCCTTCAGTTTTTATTCAAACAGTAACTTAATAAAAAAAATGTAAATTTTTTTATGTATTTTCTTTCCTGACAGGGGGGTGCAAGTGCACCCCCTTGCACCCTGCTGCCGGCGCCCATGAACCTAGGAATGTAGAGTATTACATCAACCTAGGATTTTTGGGTTTTAAACTAACCTAAGATTGTAGTGTTTTTACACTAACCTTGGATTTTTCGGGTTTTACACTAACCTATGATTTTTGGGTTTTACACTAAAGTACGAATTTAGGATTTTAGGAATTTAAAGGAACCGTAAAACACACCAAAAAATATCAATTTACTCACCTAGGTAAACGGCTGGTATAATTCCTCTGTCAACGGCCAATTCAACCTTACCTTACTCGACGAAACACCTTAATCCTTTAAAACTCACATACGCAAATATTACGCACTGAAGTACTCCTTTATAGTCGAATAATACGCACTGAACACTTTCATAGGCGAATATAACGCACAGAAGCACTCGTTTTTGCTTTCTCCATTTTAAATCCACTGGATTGGGACGTTATGACTCATCAGGGCAAAGACGCAATGGCTACTGAATTTCATAATTTTCCGTTATCAACGCCACATGGAGTCAATACAGTGATGACAGGAATTATGACGTCACCACAAATCATGACGCCCGCTTTAAACAATAGCAGCGGATTATTGGTATTTTTAACTATTTTATTTGATAAGTTCTACTTATTTTGACATGACCCTCTCCTAAATATGAACAAGGTAAGCTGTGCAGAACACATTAATGCTACTTTTGTTGTTCTAGGACGTTTCGTTCAGAAAAGCCGCTAAACTGCATAATTACCGATTAAAAAGCTGTCTTCGGTTCGAGGGATGTTTAAAATACAGGATGAGTATAAAAGAATACCCCAACTTTGAAGGTCTATAATATCAAAACCAAATAACCTACAACCTTGATTGACCAATCAAACGAACCATGGAACCGTGAAGTTTGTTTACCATGCATTCATAAATGTTCAATGTGACCACCATAAGCGGCCTGAACGACATCTACGCGATAATAAAACTTGTTCCACGCTCTTGTCCTAAAACTAGCGCTTTTGGGCCTCCTCTTCCAGCACTTGCGCACATTTAACAAAGACTAGCGTGCCTCTCCACATCCTGGCCCAGCCTTACAATTGAACAGTCATCCGAAAATGATTAATCCAGTCAACCTTTAATGTATGCTGGACTGCCTTGTCAGATCTTTAAAGAAAGAGTAACAGGCTTACATGATCCCTTATCAAATCTGAAATCCTTGATGACTTAGTTCCTGAGCTATCGTACTTAACAGACCAAAACAGGAACACTTCCTCTTCTTAGGCCAAGTTATAAGTAGAGTCTATGATTACAAAACAGCTGAGACAAAAGAAACATATTACTAAAGATGTAGCTGTGAACTGTCGAATACAATAAAATAAATGTGACAATAATAAAATTACAAAATTAATTAAATTACTGAGAGGTGATTTAAACATGCACAATTCTAAGTAAGTTTTTCTGGTCTGTCCAAAATATTAATTCATACCATATTATTTACAAAAAATGATGTAAACAAACAGACTGTCAATAAAATAAATATCTGTACTGTTACAAGGCTACAACTAATTGCCAAGGCATGTTTAAGCATTCCTACCAACAAAAAGTGGGCATTCAGGGTCTTAAAGTAACCACTATTTTTTTTCTTTCAGGATATATACAACACGAACAATATTACATCATGGCAATGTGTGTGAGCATGGTAGCTGACTTTACTCATTTGTTACTGGTGGCTCTTCTTGCAATAGGAGGAGTGGAATTGAATCCTGGACCTAAATGTCATCGTACCAAGGTGAGTGTCTGTCTAGACTGTTTTCCATTGAGCAGCACTTGAACTCCCCAGTAGCTAATATGGGAAGCACGTAGATTACGGCAGCAGTTGCTTTAACAAACTTTTCAGTGCATGGAACAGGACATGTTGTTTCCATGACAGGCTATCCTGTCATGGTAAAAAGTTGCCCAGGCTCATTGGAGGAAAAGTATTTCTCTGTTAGGAAAAGGGATCATCATCACGTTTAACTACATAATTTGGCATGATAATACGTGCTGGCTACAGATTTGCATAGTCCCAACTCTGATACAATTTAAAATGTAGGTACCGGTACTTTATGAACATATATTTTTATTGTGAAACTGAAGACTGTATGGGCTGTGTTGCTGAAATTCTAGCTGTTATTATGTAGTTGGCCTAATAGGTATTTTGATTATGTAGTTGGCCTAATAGGTATTTTGCAACTTTTCCCTGCTAAAAAATGGTGGTTGAAAAGTAATGTTGGACATTTCATCTTTTAGGATTATATTTATAGTGATGTATCGTCGTATGTTGGTGTAAAAAGAAAAGCCATCTGAAATATCTACAGAAAAAAGAGTTGAGAAATGTGTGAGCGAAGGTTGGGCTGCTGTGTGTTGGGTTCGGCAGTATTTAATTGTAAGTACTAAGCTTATAAGTCTTCGCTTGTGAGGTTCCTGGGTTAGTTGCTACTTGCAGCCCTGGCATGCCAGAAGGGTTGTGTTCTCAAAAAACTATCTAATATGTTGTGTAAGTGTGTGTGTACGTGCTTATTGCTTGGAACCAGCATGTGTCGTGGTGGGTAAAAGCGGCTAGCAGGCCCTATGGAAGTAGCGGAGATGATCACGCACAAAAATATGTGCCACAAATATTTAAGAATAGCAAAGTATACATAGTAAAACTTTATTTAAACATATGGATAAGTAAACTTCAATTAGTTGACTCAGTGCTCCTGTTTGAAATACGAAAAAATACATGCATCTCAGCTTAGTCACTCAAAAGATGCATAATTAACATATTTCAGAATAATAAAATAAAGACAACTGACATAACAGCTCTTGGAAATAAATACTAAAAATTCAAAGCTATACTAACAAAACCAATTAATAGTGTGAGAAATATGGTTTTACTGCAGAAAAAAATTACGTGAATTTGCAAGAATAAGGTGTATTGAAATTACTATGAAATTAATGCTGTTCAGGAAATTTCTCAATAAATTTAAATTTGAATCACTTCTCCCACAAACAAAATTAAGAAACAATTACATGAAAAATGGTGATCATTAAGTAATATTTATGTTGACTTGAAGAAATGATAGTTCAATGAAAGTAAATTTTTGCTTCAACTAACATGCATGACGATTCCATTAATCTGTAGCAAACCCCTGGTTTACTTTCGAAAAATGATTAAAATTCCTTGAAAATTTCTTTATCCAAAATAACTTGAAAAATTTGACTGCAAATGTTCTGTAATAGATGTTCATTTTATTGAAGGTTTGTAGAAATAACAACACGTTAAGCACATTAGAAAGAAACTGTAATCACAAAAGACAAAAAGCACACTAGAACTCGTTATCATAACAAAAACAGGCAAGCGGAACAACAACAAAAAAAACCCGGTATAAGCATAGATAAATGTACTTAAGACTATACAACTGAGTGACAGTTTGTCTCAACACTTCCCCCCAAACACAACACTCCAAGTGACCCACGGACCCTCACAAAAGATGGTCGAGGTAGACTCTTCGTGAAGACGTCCGCCAGTTGCTCTCCAGAAGGGACATGCTCAAGAATGAACTCCCCATTCGCAAGTTTTTCTCTGACAAAGTGGAACCGCACGTCAATATGTTTCGTCCGTCTATGGAATTCAGGGTTCCTCATCAAACGTATAGCGCTTTGGTTATCCACAAATAAGGTTGGTGGCCGCCCGATGTCTGAAATCTCCCTAAACAGGCGAGCAATCCAAACAATCTCCTTAACTGCCTCACTCACAGCAATATACTCGGCCTCTGTTGTACTAAGAGCTGTAGTTCCTTGTTTTCGACTCAGCCAGGATATAGCAGTTCCAGCAAAAGTAATCACTACTCCAGATCTTGATCGACGAGACTCACAATCACCAGCAAAATCCGAGTCAGAGTAACACTTCAATCCTTCCACCACATTACTATTGTAAAGCAAACCATGGTTCTTGGTGCCCGCAAGATATCTGAGTACTCGCTTCACTCCAATCCAATCAGACTCCTTCGGACAGTCAAGAACCTCAGACAAAATGCTTACAGCATATGTCAGGTCCGGGCGAGTTGTCATGGCCAGATACAGTAAGCTCCCAATAGCTTCACGATAGGGAGCTCTCCCTTCCAGGGGAGCATCAGGCTCAACAAGGGATCTTCTCTCACAGGGCGTAGAAACCGGATGAGACTTAGTCATATTGAAAATCGAAAGAATATTTTTGGTGTACGATTCCTGATGAACAAATAAACTCCCATCCTTTCTCTTTTCAATCTGCAATCCCAAAAAGCTTTCAAGTCTGCCGGTAGTAATTTTAAATTCTTCTTTTAACGCAGATAAAAATTCATTAATGTCAGGTTCGTCACCCACCAAGAGTCCATCATCCACATATATGGCCACCATAAGTTTTCGACCATTTTTGCATTTCTTGATAAAAAGACAGGGATCAGCTTGGCTTTGATGCAATTGCTGAGCAGACATAAAATTCTCAAAACGTTTATTCCAGCAGCGAGGTGACTGTTTAAGTCCATATAGACTTCTATTCAGTTTGCAAACTCGACCGCTTCCATCTTCAAAACCAATAGGCTGATGCATATAAACTTCTTCCTGCAATGTTCCATAAAGGAATGCTGTTTCGACGTCAAACTGTGCAAGTTCGCACCTTTCAGCAGCTGCAACACTTAGCAATGCTCTCACGGTGTCATAACGTGCCACAGGACTAAAAGTTTGGTTGAAGTCAACCCCAGCTTCCTGGGTATATCCTCGAGCCACGAGGCGAGCCTTGTATCGGTCAACTTCACCATTAGGTTTTCTTTTGATCTTCAGCACCCAACGATTAGACACAACCTTTTTATCCATTGGTAACTCTACCAAACTCCACGTGTTATTTTCGGCCAATGAACCCAGCTCCCTTTCCATGGCTTGTCTCCATAAATGCTTTTCTTTAGACTTAAGAGCATCAGAAAAATTAATTTCTTTATCGGCTATCAAAACATAATTATCTGTCAAAAATGGTGGGGCCTGTTTCACCCGAGAGCTCCTTCGAGGACTGTCTGTAGCCTCTCCTGTAATTTCCACCTGGGCAAGATCATTATCTTCAAGTGGAGACAGTGAAATAACAGGTCTTGCTGTTCCAACGTCAGATGATGGTTCATCACCTTGACTCCCTGAAACATCATCTAGCACATCACATTTCACAAATTTTACTAGTGGGGATTCTTTTTCAAAGATTACATCTCTTGACAAAATTATGGAGCCATCAGTAAAATTCCACAAGCGATAACCATTATGATCACCTGTATATCCCACAAAAAGACACTGTGTGCTTTTCTTGTCTAACTTTTGTCGCTTGTTTTTGACTATATGCGCATAGCATTTGCTTCCAAAAATTTTAAAGTAATCCATCCTAGGAGGTTTACTTTCTGTCCACAGTTCTATAGGCGACTGTGTGCCCTGACCAGTGGGTCCTGTTCTGTTCAACACAAAAACCGCTGTATTAACTGCTTCAGCCCACAGCTTTAAGGGCAAATTCTTGGCGTGAATCATGGATCTAGCAGCCTCAACAAGGGTACGATTTTCACGCTCCGAGGCGCCATTCTGCTGAGGTGTGTACGGAATAGTTTGACGAACACCAATCCCATTGTCTTGAAATAGCTTCTTCATTTCGGCATTAATATATTCGCCTCCACCATCACAGAATAATTCCTTTATCGTGTGTCCAGCTGCTTTGGCTTCATTAATAAATGTGGAAAAGCATCCACTTACTTCTGATTTACGTTTTAAGAAGAAAACTCTCCTAAATTTAGAATAATCATCTTTAAAACAAAGAAGGTATCGAGAGCCAGCTAATGATTCTTCTTGAAAGGGTCCGCAAATGTCACTATGTATCCATTTCCCGCACTCAGAAGGTCGATCTGTCCGCTCGTGAAAGGGGTCACGATGCTGTTTGCCATAGATACATCCCTCACACAATTCCTCATTCACCTTCACATCTATTCCCATCTGTTTCAAAACACTTCTCACGTGTCTCTTATTCTGATGGCAAAGTCTCTCATGCCAAAGTTGAAGTGTTTCCCCAGACGATGCCAAAAGGACAGCTGCAGCCCTCTTAAGTACATGGATTTTCATGTCTAAAGCATAAAGCCCTTCAGATGTTCTTCGGCCAATCAAGAAGGTTTTCCGTTCTTTATTAAACTTACAGCCACTTTTATCAGCATGAAATTGGAATCCTTTATCTAAGGCACGACTGACAGAAAATAGGTGATGACTGACATCAGGGACATACCAAACGTCCTTTAAATGATTTAGCTCCCATCTGCCATTAATCTTCATATCAACAAGAATATCACCTTGTCCATAAGCCATGATGATATCTTGGTTTCCAACTTGAATATATTTAGGAACATGAAAACTTTCAAATGTCTCAAAATTCTCTTTAGAACTGGTCATGTGTTCAGTGGCGCCTGTATCCACAACCCAAACATTTTTATTTAAAAATTGTTTCTTATTGCTACAGATAAATGCTTGTCCTTTAGATAAGCCAGAATCTTCATTTTCCTGAGATTGCTTTTGGGTAGGACAATTTCTAGCAATATGGTTGTCACCATTACATTTAAAGCACTTGAAACTCTTTCTTTTAGGTTCACTAACTTTAGAGACAGCTGCTTGCTTACTCTTATTTTTAACATGGCTTTTGGCAAGAAGAGCAGTTTCATCACTACAATCAGTTTTATTTGGTAACCTCATTTCAATTAGTCTAAGACGCTCAGTCAGACTATTCAAGGTTCTGCTCTCAATGGGAACACTCTCCCATACACTTTTAAATTCAAAGTAAGGAGGAGGCAAGGTAGACATGATTCGACCCATCAAAATCAACTCTGGAAGTTCAGATTTCGCAAGATTTTTCAACTCAACATTTAATTCATTAAAATCTCGCTGAAGGCGTGCAACATGGGTCACAATACTTTCGCATACTCCTTCATTTGAAAAGAAACATTCCAATAGTCTGTCTACCCTCTGACTAGAGCTCTGTTCGTAAGTTGAAACTAATTTGTCCCAAATCTCCTTTGAAGTGGAACACGAAGAGGTTATTTCTTCATTTGTGGCATTTAAACTACTGATCAGAATCAGTTGAGCCAGTGAGTCTTTGGTCTCAAAGCTATCCTTATTTCTATCATCATCAAGCTTCAACTCACCTGACACAACATCCAACACCTTATGGTGTCTCAGTAATAAATTAATCTGCCTCTTCCACCTGGTCCAGTTGTTTTGTCCTTCCAGTTTCTCCACCTGTGCCTTGAAGTCGTATGTTGCACTCATGGTGAAATCTAACACAATCAGGCTAATTTCTACAACACGCACAGTCCACGTATTCTGGGCCCATAACCTATTGAAGGTTTGTAGAAATAACAACACGTTAAGCACATTAGAAAGAAACTGTAATCACAAAAGACAAAAAGCACACTAGAACTCGTTATCATAACAAAAACAGGCAAGCGGAACAACAACAAAAAACCGGTATAAGCATAGATAAATGTACTTAAGACTATACAACTGAGTGACAGTTTGTCTCAACACATTTAACTTCGAAGGTGATTGCAAAAATCTGACTCCTTATCACTGCTTTACTTTCCCCATGAAGAAAATTGCATTGGTAGCATCACTTCATGACACGTCGACAGGATTGAAGCACTCAAAATTAATAAGCTGGTTCTCTGGGGCCTCTTCAGATTATGCCAGCGTACATTTAACAAGACTGGTGCCTTTGCCCCTCATACATATCTCATACCCTTATATCGTAGAAGTCAAGCAAAAATTATTAGTTTTCAGCAACACCTAACTCACGGTGGACTGTCATCCGTGGTTGCCGGAAATTGAGTCCAGTGGCTTTCACAAATCCTTATCTCGCTTAAGTAAACCTGCTGTTTCAACTTGTGTATTTCATATGATGTGCATTGTAGACAGACTTTTAAATTTGTACTTCCTTCCCAATCTTTTGTGGACACCACATTGTCCGCAATTTTGACGAAACAGACAAATTAACAACAAAGCGTTAGTTGTGCGCAATATGGCATCAGTGCGTGTTTCGTTGTGAGCGATTGTTTATACATTGTCGTAATGAACTCTGCACAGTCCATTCCCATCGTCCCGTGCCGACACTTGCTGAAAAAGTTAATATCTTCTAGGCCAAATGTTATAGGCATATGCTAAATACATTGTCTAGAAGTACAACTTTTAACACCAAATATGAACATAATTTAAAAATGTAAAATAAAAGAAAATTAACCTGAAAATTAAAAAAATACTGAATTATGAGAGGTGATATGAAATCATACAATTCTAGCTAGATTTTGTCTGAGGGGTCCAATTACTAATCCACATAATAATATTTACCAAAGTAGGAAACAAATTAAATTTCTGTACCATCACAGTGTATCAGCTAATACCATGATGTGGAGTCACTGTATGTTTCCGTTCCCATCTCCTATCACCTCCAGGCTGACTAGCAATGACAGGCATTTGGTGTTTTCCTCTCGGCCACCTGCCCTGGGCAGAAACAGTATGGTAGATATTCAGCACTGCACATGCCTGCCAAAAGTGGTTACACTTGCATTCATTCGCGACGCTGGGACCATGAAAATGATAGCGAAGGTCCTGCTGGTACCATACAGTTCACCAAAATGACACCTTTCTCAGAACTACACTGAACCACTTAACCAAAATACCATTTAATTTTGTGAGGAATATGCAGTGTTGGCAAAACAAGAAGATTAACATAACAGCTGGTTCAGTGTCTTAAGCCTTTTTCATTGGGTACAAGGTAAATGAAAAGCAATAGATGTCATGCCTGCTGTTGCGGAGTGATGTGATGTAAAATATAGGATGAATAATTGTATTAGAGCAATATCTTGGATGAACTACCAACACTGAGTTACTGTCCCAGAGATTTTGAATGCCCGGCTCGTCTGTACAGGATAATTTGCAGCCATTTACAACATGTTTTTAACATGCTAACCATATGATGATTTCTCAGGAACACAGCCTCCAGAAGTTCTACGTCGACTGAAATGATAGAAATAGCGACTGAGAAGGAATACTTCAAAGCTACCACAAACTACAGTAATCAGATCACCACAGAGACATAAGTGAAATAACCTGAATTTAATTAGAGAAAAGTTAGATCCTGACACTATTGGTTTAAATACAATAATGATCTGTGCCAAATTAATTCCAGAAACCAGCAGATAATATATTAGTGTGAACATTATTAAGCTGTGTGGCCTTTGGTAACAGTAGCCGCTTCGTGACTCTCTCTGTTATTTGAATTTAGTTTATTTATTGTAAATTTTCTTATTGTTCATAAAATAAACAAACTGAAATTTTTTTTCCCAAAATTAGCTTTGGCAGAGATTGTGATGGTAAATGATGTTAGCATATCTCCATAGGTAAATTATGTTAGCAACCCAGTAATATGGTGAATCCAAGATAGTGAATTATAGAAAGAAAATGTTAAAACTAATAAGAATCAATTTTTATGTTTTGTCTGTGGTCGGAAATTCTAATAAATTTTACAGTAGCATCTCAAAAATTTTGTAGCTGCTGGGCCTAGTCGGCATTCCCCTTAATGTCAAGTCGTCAGAATCTTCCCTAAATAGTCTCTCGGGCCTAAGGTACATCACATACAGACCTTCATATACCATTACACAGCGTAGTAGTACAAACTATAAATAAAACAATTACCCAAGTTTTTAGCCCGTACAGATTCTTTTCTTAACACGTTAATGCGGCGCGTCTTCGCCCACATTGGGCAGCCTGTATGAAATAATGGACTCAGTAGCATTATTCTGAAATTCAATTTAAAAACCTACCAGGTCGAACCCACAAGGTCAGCGTCCTGCCGGGTGGAAAAGAGTCCCTTTAACTTACATACCCGGATGTAATTTTGAATTAGAAAATTAGTGCCAATCACAAGAGAGCTATGCCACAAATTAAAAATCATGCCATGTGTTACCATAACAACCAACAACAAACTGCGGTTGGGCCCGTAGTCTCTGTTCACAAACCACTTTATCAAAGACTCCCAAATATTATCACATGGATAAGTAAAATTTCTGATTGAAAAACATACTTGCCATCTAAAGTAAATAATTAATAACATCAGTAATGCTGTAGCTATAAGATACAATAAAACAGCAAATAATAACATATTATGTGTGACAATCACTAAAAAATAAACCTGTTAATACCAACTCGTAAAAGTAAATTTTTTAAGTCGTTAGGCCTACAGTATTTGTGTAAGCACTGCGAGCAAAAGCAAAGTTTGCAGACTGTATGGTCTTCATCCTTTTATCATTGTCTATGTTAAAAAATACATATAGAGGCAATGGTGTTATAACAAATGTGAACTGCAGTTCACATTTGGAAGCTGTATTGTTCAAATTGTTCAGACAGCTACAGTGTTTCTTTGCAGTTTCATTATGTGCTTTTAAAGACAGATATTTTCCTGAACTGGTGGTGAATATGTTAATTCCAATTTCAATAATATTTAAGGACTCTGCTTGGCTGGTACATGAAGTGCTTTGGAGAAGTTTAGCAGAAAATGTGAGATCCAAAAACAGTTGGATATTTTGTAGTATCGTCATCTCTTGAAAATCATTTAAGAAATATTTAGTGCCCTCGGACAAGTTTTAATTTCTCACTTTGGTAATTACCCTATAAAAGAGTCTTCAGAGTTGTCTTTAGACATGCACAATACTTTCATCTTTATTAACGTACCATAAAAATGTAGGGTCACAGCTTAGTCACGTTCAGGCAGGTCGCTGATGGACTGCACAACAGTTCTGCATCTTGTGTGTAGAGGTGATGAGTGTGCAAGTTCAGCCTTAAATCTCGTGCACTGTGAGGCTTTGAATGTGCAAAATAGCTGCTGGCAGGCAGCTAAGAAGTTGTATTGTTCACATGTGCCAAGGGCCATGCCACTGACTGATGTCATGCTGCATTGTATTTTGTGGTCACCTGTTTGCTTCCAAGTATCTCGTAGCATTCAGGAAACTCAGAGTACCCATGGATGGAATGTAAGATAGCACTGCAATAAATAAATTATGATGATTCACTGTATATTTTGTTATGATGATACTTCACTATGGTGATAATTTATAATTTATCTCAACATCATCACTTGTCATTTTAGCAAGGTTCTACCGTACATAGGTCTAACAAAGTTACATGGATAAACAGAATAAAAGGTTAGTTGATGCTGAATGTTGGAACAGGCATAGAATATCTTAATGTTTTTCATACAAACCATAGCCTTAAAGTGTTCCCAGATGTTAAAATCCAAGGGACTCAAGTCTGGGACTCAACAGGGCCACATCTGCCTATTTAATGGCTGGGGAACTGCTTATCCTGCCATGTACTGACACAGCCTGTAGTGAAGTGGTGCCACATCCTGTTGGAAGAACACTGGAAATTCAATGTCTAATAGCATGATGGTCTTCTCAAGCCTGTGTCAGTAGCGCTCTGCAGTTAAGTTCCCCTCAATAAAAACCTGGGCCGATTACGCAGGTACCCTAAATGCCACACCACACCATCTCTTTCCCAGCACCCTGTATTCTGGCAGGATCCATACATTGTGACTTGGTCACTCCAGTAACGACAATTGTGACGGATAACCTCGCTGAGACTTTCAGATCCATACCCAGTTACTGACGAGCCCACTCTTAGAACTCTGAACGTCTGTCAGGCTCATACGTACTGAAGTGTTGCTGTAGCTAGAGTTTGTACAGATGCCACATGTTTCTCTACACGACATGCACAGTACTGCTTTGGCTTAGCCCAGAGTTCAGCTAATATCCAGAAAGTACTTCTGCGTGGGCTCTCGATGACCGCCATAATCATTATGAAATTAACTTCTTTGGTCGCCATCGATGGTCATTTACTTTGTATTTTGTCATAAACGCAACGCATTTCTCTGAATTTTGCAACCACTTTCACAACTGCACTGTGTGTGATAGCTTGGGTGTCTGCTGTTAAATTCTTTTACAATTTATCACTAACTGTGAGTACAGGCATTCCAAACAATGTCAATACTCTCCTCCTTATTAATGCAATCATCAGTCTCCAGACACCTGCACAGGCAGACAAATATTTTGCCCTAAGTGTCCTAAGTTTTTTATCGTTCTGTACTGTAACTCTTGTATTGTGGCATCTGTGATATTCTCGTTTCTTGNTTATCACTAACTGTGAGTACAGGCATTCCAAACAATGTCAATACTCTCCTCCTTATTAATGCAATCATCAGTCTCCAGACACCTGCACAGGCAGACAAATATTTTACCCTAAGTGTCCTAAGTTTTTTATCGTTCTGTACTGTAACTCTTGTATTGTGGCATCTGTGATATTCTCGTTTCTTGGATACATGTTAGTTGGTCATCTCTGTCCAGGAACACTTCCCGATAAAATGGTTTTTGCCAATTTTTGTATAAATGTTTTGCCAGACTGATGCATTTATTTTGTGTAATATCTTGCACTGCAATTACATGTGAAAATTTACCATGTAAGATATAACTCTGCAGAAATACATCACTTATATCACATATTTGCTTGGAAAGGTAGTAAAAACAGTTATGTAGGATTGTCCTTTCTTGGTTTTTCTAGGCTGTTCCATAAACTTGTGGAATATAATTGACACTTATAGCTTTGATTAGGTATGGAATTTCATGGATCCTTAAGTCAAGTTTAGCCTTTGCCAATAATTCTTAATGGTTTTTCTTCTGAACTAAGCAAGACAATATTATTAAAACCCAAATAATATCAAAGGTATAGTCTGTCTCATGAATGAGTGCACTTTTTCTTGACTGTTCTGAAGGCAGTGCTGTTTACAGCATTTTTCTTAGACATAATGGTGTCTCCCCATGCCACAAATGGTGTTTATATAGTCACATTCAACTAACTCTCAACCTGCCCAGTAAGTATGTGAACAGAAAATATATTTCTATGGAAATAACTGTACACAAGACTACTTCCACAACTGTCAAAAAAGTGCACTCATTCGTGTGATTGATTATATAAGTATTTTCACCATTGATGCCACAAGAAAAGTAGAAATCCTCACTTTAGTTGTTACCAAACGTTCCTGTATTGCAGCAAAACCATATTTAATATATAAACTGTTAATAAGTTCTATTGCTTAATAAAACTAAATAATTTTGCCTGTGATTTTGGTAATAATACATAATTTTGAACCGTTAAAATGTTTTTTTGCATAGCAAAAATCAAATTTTTTTAGGTTTCTCAAATTTATTACAATCTTTATTTGGAATTTGTGGGAGGAATTACTTTAGAAACAAACAGTTGATGTCCTACATTTTGTAAGATAGTTCGAACTGATTTGAAATAAACTCTTAACTCCAATTTTTTAGTTTAAAATAGGTAAAACAGTGTGGAATTTTAACAAGGGAAATATACTCTGTTGTAACAACAACATTATTGTGGGGAGCTCTCGGTGGGTAAACATAATTTTTAATAATGAAATGTCTAACTTGATTTATTTTGTATTGTTTGGTGAACATGACTAACTTGACAATATATCTGATTTTGATCTTGGATAAACCTAAGATGGGTACTGCAGAAAATTGATTCAAATTTGAATTTTACTATTCTGTGTACATACTTAGAATTAGCTTTATTGCTACAGTCGTGCTTTTAGTCTCAAATAATGTTGACTTTGTTTTACAGCTGTGTGGTGCTCCGAACTTAAGTGAAACTTCATCATGTGTCATTCTTCCAAAATTTCTTGCCCAGCCAGCATTTCTGATGTCAGATGCAGACATAGTAAGTAATACTATTTTTTTCTTCAGAAAAATTTAACATTTGTTTTTAAAAAGTTTTCTAAAACTACTATTATTTGTAAATTTATGTGTGACCAGTACTATCGCTTAAATGTATTGTTTTAGGCAGAAATAATAATAATAACAACCTGCAATTGGGCTACCGCCCGGTGGCAAGCTCTCTCACCTCTCCCCTACACGACCAAACTCCACTTCCATGCCCTTCCTGAACTTTGTAACCCTCCTCACAGATACCAATTCCTCCCGTAACACATTCCACTTCCTCACAGACCTCACAAGCATAGACTGCCTACCCACTCTGTTCTCCTCCACACCCTCTGAAGCCTCTTACTGGGTTTCCTCTCCCTCTAAACACCCCCTTACTTTGCTGGCAACGTAACCTTCCCCCACCCTCCCTCTCCATTCACCACTCTGTACATCCTGACCAGCCTTTCAACCAATGCTGCGGCTTCTTTTTGAAGCACTGATTACTTGAGAAATGAAATTGTAAGCAGTTATCTAACAAAATTCTGAAGCACTTCGTATTTGGAATAATATGTACTTCAGGGAATATCAAAGTAAGTAGCTGTATAAAATCAGTGCCAATGTAACACCAGTCAAATTTGGTACTATTTATTTGTAACATTTACCCTTTTGAAATACTAATAGAAATATACATGTACAATACTGAAGGGATTCAGAATTTTTATTGAATATGTGATTTACTTAGCTTGTGTATTTTGCTTTGGAGTAAATATTTGTGTGTGTGCGTGCATTATTTTTATATATATATATATATACATATACACACACACACACACACACACACAATTCTTGCATCAAGAGTATTTACATTAAAAAGATTGAAAAGAAGCTAAAAATATAACATTGTTAAAAAATGTAATATTTTTTATCTTTCAATAAATTTAAATTTTGGAGCAGTATTTCTGCTTGTAAATATTTAAAATTGATTTTCACTTTATTTAAAATGTGTGTGCTCAGATATGCACAGAGGAGGTGGTGATGAATGGCGTGATGTCATCACCACAGATTTTTAAGGCCATTATCTGTGTTTGTGATGCAACTGATAGTTAACCTTTGTTTCAACATTAGTCTATGAAAGTGACAAGTGATAATTGGTTGGAATCGAAACCATTGTAATTTTTTATTTAGTAAAGAAAAGAAAGATGTTTTATTTTCTTGCAGGGTAGTTGTGGAGAAAATGTATAATCTAATGTGCGATGTAATTTAATTAAAACGTTAAGCAAGATTTGCGACATTGTATTGATAATGTGTCTAATAATAGTGGATCTAATAATAACGGATTGCCGTGGTGGGAGGCGAGCGTCCTGGCCACTACGCCACCGCTGCCCCTACAGCATAAATGTACTTAGTACATAAAAGAGTCAAACAAGAGACTCAAGGTCTGCCTGGTAGCAGAAATATGTAAAGAATGGGGTTAAAATAAAATTTCATTCCTACCCTGTTCTGCCATATGTAATATGGTAAGGTCGCACTGTCTAATTCTAAAGATAATGGACGTCAAAGGCCAGTCTCCATTTGCAATATTCTAATGAAATTGTTATCTGAGTATATGAAAATTACAAATTACACTGTTTAAAGAAACTTTAATTGAATTTAGTTGTTACCAGAGCTGGATTTAGAGACCCAGGGCCCCTAGGCAATTACAGAGTCCGGGCCCCCTTTTTCATAATTTAACAAAATAATCTATTTTATTTTATATTTGATTAACGTTTTTTAATTTAGAAAATAGACAAGACAAGCAGACCTAGACATATAATAATAAAATACCAAATATACTTTTTACTCATTATTTTTATTATTATCAAACATAGGAAACATACAACATTTTCCTAATTATAAGTGCTGCGCACGCGACAAACTTTTTCCTCAGCGAAAGAATTGATAACCTCAGTATAGTCAACTGATTGCATTATTTGTGACTCTATGAACAATATAGAGAGTGAATTAAGTCTCTCCTCTTCTGTGGTAGATCTTAAGTAATTCTTAACTCTCTTTAGCGCTGAAAGTGATAGTTCTGCTGAACAGTTTGACCCTGGTGTACACAACAGCATCCAAAGCGCAATGCCAGTGTTTGGATAAATGTCCAAGAAGTCATTTTCCAGGATATACTTGTATAGCTCCAGTGATGACAACCGTTTTTTCCTTTTAGCCTCAGCAGACAATAAATGAGCTCTCAGGTATAGACACTCATTTTCTAAAGTATAGTCCAAATCCCCTGGATAGAAAGCTACCAGATTCCGTGCGCCGACACGTACGTTTTAACGTTGGCCGCTACAGGTACACCGGCTATAACTTATCACTCGACTAGCTCAAGTCGGAGTAACACGAGACTCTGTAAAATGGACGCCAATTACATATGAAATAAAGTCAAGTTTCAGAGTATTTGTTCTATACTTTTATTAATCATTAAGTGACACATTTCACATCCGAAGTTCAGAATATGTAGAGTACGAAACGTTTACAGATAAACATACAAGTGCATAACAGCCCCACAATTGTTTACGAATTATTAAGTTTTTTAAAAACTGGCTCGAAGAAATACGAAATGCGGTGACCTCCCACACCTGCGTTGAAATAATCTAGCAAGTTCAAGTTTGCCAATATGGTGGTTAGCGCCACACCCGACACGGCCTAGGTGAGCAGACAACTGCTCGGTATCATCTGAACTGAGTGGCGACTGACTTCCAACTGACCTCGCCGCCGACTGACCTGAAGTGACTTGAAGGACGACAGCACATGAGTCTATAGTCAGTTCACGACTGGAAGAGACTTTTGAAAATCAACCGTTGAAAAAACACCCTAGCCGTTAGCTACATGCATATAACATTACAAGCAGCGGCGAGCGCGGATACAGTTATGCCGTCAGGTTGCCAGCANAAACTGTTGAGATGCAGTCTGAAAGCTTCTAAATAATGCTGACGCTTAACAAAAACTGAAAACTACGATGTTCGAAACGAAACGGCAAACGTCCGCGAGATAAACGTAAAACAGCAAACGTATGCCGGATAAACAAACTATCATGATAAAACGAACCACTGCGGCTTTAATTTTGAATACTGATAAAAATATTACGAAGCTTAGCCAAACGAACAAAATTGAAACATGTGTCCCGCTCCTGAAAATAAAAAATACTGCGTCATTACAACGTCTTGAGATTCCAAACTAGTTAAGAATCGTAAGATTAATGGCTATCTTAACTTACCTTGGAACCAAATTCGCGTAAAAGATAAAACCTTTAGGATGCAAATTTTAAATGTATATGACACACACTTTCTATGTGAACTGACAGACAACTTCAGACAAGTAGTGACAAGTTTAGAATGTGCGTGCAGTGTGGAACCAAAGAATATGTACCTACGTAATTGGTGACGCAAAGATTACGCGCTAGACATTGGATGGACGGAATTTCTACAAAAATCCATAATAAATATTATCAGAATCTTTAAATTAATCTGAAATTTTTTTTTTTGTTTATATAGACATGTGCTAGGCTTTTCCTGAACTTTAGGTAGACTAAATCTCATCAATAATACACAGGAAATGCTTCATTAATCATCAAAAATTCGAAGTTAATAAAAATAAAAAACTTGTAGACCATATTCATCCACTGGGCTAGACTTCTCCTAAACTAAATTGCTAGATCAAGGATAGATCAAATCTTATTTACACAGGTCAATANTGACCTTGGGCAGGTACCTTGTTCGCCTAGGCGGAAGTCCGGCACTGGTTGTTACCTAGTAAGGAAAAACCCTAAACTATTTTTTTTTATTGATTTAGAGTGACAAATGACTTTTTAAGTGTTATGAACTTGTGAAACTGATGTTAAGAGTAAATAGAAAATGTCATTCATTAATATTCACAACACACACCAAAATGCTTATCACCAGACAAAGGTACTCCTACAGTACCTATTAATCCGGTCAAGTTAGCTCAAAAAATAGGGGCAAGCTTACAAAAATTCGCATAGAGCTAAAAATTGGTACGAATGTCGGGAACACCATTATAAATGAAATGTGAAAAGTCCCCATTAATCCCACATCTGCAAAAAAAAATATTCAAGGTCAAAGTTCGCAAATATGGGTTTTTTGCATTTTTCAGCCAAACGGTAAATTTTATCATAAAAATAGGTTAGACAAAAATTGTAGATCATGCAATTATCTATACAAATTGTTCTTACACCTTTTTTTCTAAGAGTCACCCTTTCTGAGATATAACGATTCAAAAAGTTGAAAAAGTTGTGTTCTTCATAATATGCACAAGTACGCCGCGTATATACATCACTGGAGCCGTAATACAAGTAAAAATACTTTTATATTGGTCTGTGTAACTTATACGTACAAAATAGTACAACTCTGAGAATATGAACTTGAAAGACACCCAGTCCCTCATTGTATGCGCCAGTATAACCTTGAACAACATCGGTCTCCTTTTCCACTGTCCGCGTGGCAAAGTCGTATACCTGCTCCTTTTTCGAAGACCTAAACGAAATACAGTTAGTCTCAAACGTACCTTCGTAGTGAAAACACGTGAGTATTGCTAAAAGTTCCTAACCAAGGTTGTGCCGTTTTTAGTTTTAAAAAAAATGTCGCAAATGTGCTTTATTTGTAGTAAACCTTTGACTGAAAGTGAAATTGTTACTGTTGATCGTGGCATGAAGACATTAATTGATGCAAGTACTGAAAGAGGTGATGAATTATCGGAATACCTGAAAGACCAGAAATCTGTGACAATGCATGTGCAGTGTCGCAAAAAGTACACTCGAAAGAGTACTATTGCTGCAGTTAAAAGACAACACGAAGAAGAACAAGCCAGTACATCTACAATAAGTCCTCCTCGTACTAGAGCACGCGTAAGTCAATTAGATTTTTGTTTTAAACAATGTTGCTTATTTTGCGGCAATGAATTGAATGAAGAGTATGAGAAGAAAAAAGCACTGGATGCTCGGCGTATAATTTTCAAAGTAACTACACTTTCATTTAAAGAATCTATTCTGAAAGTAGCTCAAACTCGTTCTGATGATGTGGCAAAAGCTGTTACTGCTCGAATTGGGTTTGATTATGATTTAGTTGCTGCTGAGGCTAAGTATCATAATGATTGTTATAATTCCTTCTTGAGACCGACCACTGGGGGTAAAGTCGGTCGTCCTCAAGATGAAGCTACGAATCTTGCAATGGAAGAAATATTTACATACATTGAAAATAGCGATGATTGTCAGTTTACATTAAACGAATTAAAACATATTTGCAAAAATTCAGCTGTAGATAACAGAACCATTAAGATACGATTAAAGCTGAGGTATGGTGATAACATTATTTTAACGGAAAAATCAGGAACATCAACATTCATATGTTTTATTGATAATCATCATGATATTTTAAATCAAGCTTGGTACGAAAATAAAAAATTAGATGAAAAAGAAGAACGATTTAGGATCCTGGAAGCTGCGGCAGCAATCATTCGAGAAGATATTCAATCTGCAGTATTCGATCATTCTAATTACCCCCCGCCAGGTCGTATGTTTGAAGATGTTAACAGTGAAATTCCAGAGTCACTGACGTATTTTTTGGAGCGAGTAATTCTAAAAAATAAACGATTAAATTTAGATCATTTAAAATTAGTATGCACAAATATTAGCCATAGTATTATGACTGCTGTTCGGCCTAGGTCATTCAAATCCAAATTACAATTGGGTCTCTCAGTTTATTTTCATCGACGATTTGGGTCAAAACGTCTTATACAAATTTTGTCGTCTTTCGGTTTGTGCGCATCTTATAATGATACTATGATGTACGAGGCAGCAGCAGTTTTTCATCGTCCACCTCATATCTTACCACCAGAAACTGGCACGTTTGTTCAATATGTTGCAGACAATGCTGATATAAATGTAAATACGCTAGACGGTCATAACACGCTTCACATAATGGGTATCATTCAAATTGTTACTCCGAAAAGTTCAGTTTTACTAGAAGAGCCTATACCACGAATAAAAGAAGCCCCTTCAGCAAAAGATTTCGCGGCAAAAGCTCATGTGCCAATACAGATCTATCAAAATGATGGTGTAGTAGGTTACAGTAAAATAAATGTCCAAGATTTTGCTTATGGAAGTGAAGCAACAGTATCTTTACTCAAAAAAGTCGATGTGATATGGTTCTATGGCAAATGGAAAAAGTTATCGTTACCCGGTTGGAATGGTTTTATTGAACGTTTAACAAATAATCTTATGAATTTTTGTAAATGTAAAATTTCATTTTTACCATTTCTTCATCAACCGGCTAGTAACTACAATACTATATACACGACTTTACTTTGTGCATTAGAGAATTCAAAACGTTATGGCCACAATGTATGCATTATTACTTTTGATCAACCTCTATATGCCAAAGGTCGAGAAATCGTATCAGCCGCACCTGAAGGCTCTGAATTATCCAAGATCATAATCAGGCTCGGAGGGTTTCATCTACTCATGTCGTTTCTTGGAGCGATTGGTTACATTATGCAAGGAAGCGGCATGAAAGAAGTACTTTCTTTGATTTATGCACCTAAGTCATTAGAAAAAATGCTCAATGGTCATGCTTACGCGAGAGCTGTTCGAGCTCATACATTACTTCAGCTTACTTTAGCAATATTAATATCAAAAGAACTTGATATTGATGACGTCATGGATGCAAATCTTATCATTACTGTTGAAAACGTATTAGATAACACTATTTCATATAATGATGTTGAAAATGATGATGAAACATCAGGAGCATTACTTTATCAGTGTAATCAAAAACTAAGAGAATATGAAGAACGAGGACCTACCGCAAAACTATGGATACAATATTTTAATATGGTGTCGATTGCAAAGGAGTTTATAAGAGCTGAACGTATGGGAGATTGGAAAGCTCATTTGAACAGCGTTAAAGAAATGCTTCCTTATTTTCACGCATCAGGACATTTTCCTTATGCTAAGTCTGCACACTTATATTTGCAAGATATGTTACAATTACAGAACTTTATGAATCCTAGTGTTTACCAAAAGTTTACAGAAGGATTTTTCACTGTTAGACGTTCAGATAAATTAAGTTGCGGAACTTCAACGGATATGGTGATCGAGCAGTCAATGATGAAAGCTATGAAGACAGATGGAGGTATTGCTCGAGGGAGAAGTACGAAAGAGAGTGTCATAAGTAAATGGGTTTATAGTATGCATGCAATGAATACTGTTTGTGAAGGATTGGAAGATCTCGCTAATGTTAGAATGGATACAACAGATCAGCATGTTGATGCAAGTGATTCACGAGTAAAGAAAGATGCTAAAGACATACAAAAACTTCTAGAGTGGTTTTCATTACATGATCCTTTTCCGGAGGTTGACAAAATTGTATCTATTGCCAGTGGAGTCGTTGGTGATGATAAAATTAACTGTCATAAAGCTCGTGAAGTTGGGATTGCCTCCATGTCTAAAATAACAGGATTGACGTTTAATAACATTAAATTAAAACGCGCTGATAAAGTAGTCACTCTTTTAGCTATGAGTAGCACCATAAAAGTTCACGATGAGAAAGTACCTGTCGACCCTGTATTATTATTTCAACGCATGAGTATTACTACGGCATTTGAAGATGAAATTGAAAAATATTTCGAATATGAATTGGCTCCCTACCCGTTGTCACTGTTCGATGATATTGGAATGCGTAAAACACAAAAGTCAGCCATTTACGATTGTTTTCAAACAGTAAACATTGATATTAACAACATTAATGTTACGTACATCATCGATGGAGGACATCTGTTACACCGCGTTGTGTGGGATCGCGAAGAAACATTTAACGTTATTTTATATAAATACGTTCAGTATGTACGTAAACATTTTGGCCATAGAGTGACTGTAGTATTCGATGGCTATACCGATTGTAAGAAAAATATTAAAGCCGCAGAACAACGTCGTCGTACTACAACATCTTCATCTTCTGATGTCATATTTGATCAATTTATGACAGTTCCCACAAGCCAACAAAAATTTCTTGCAAATACTCACAACAAGTCTCGGTTCATTTCAATGTTGAAAGAAAAATTTACCACTGAAAATATTTTTGTCAAACAAGCTGATAATGACGCTGATGTCCTGATAATTGAAACAGCAATAGAACAATTCAACTCAACAAATACAACTATTGTTGTTGGTGAAGACATTGATTTATTGGTATTACTTACTGCTCGAACTCCAACCGAACAAATTATTTATTTCTTAAAACCTGGGAAAGCTCAACAGCAGTCGGAAATATATTCATCCAAAAGTTTATCAGCTTTTGCAAAATGTCAAAATCACATACTATTTTTACACGCAATAACTGGCTGCGATACGACATCAGCATTTTTCAGGAGGGGTAAAACAACAGTTTTTAAATTCTTTGAAAAACAATATTTCGTTAATTGTGCTGAAGTTTTTAAAGAGAGTAACTCTACTCCACAAGATGTAATCACCAACGGAATTTGTTTTCTTCTTTCTGTATACGGAGCTCCAAAAACAATTACCTGCTTAGATAAGTTTCGATACTTATGTTTTGTAAAAAATACTCGTAACAAAAAACGAGTGCAATTAGCTTGCCTTCCTCCAACCTCTGCTTCTGCTCATCAGCATCTATTTCGGGTATATTATCAAGTTCAAGTGTGGCTTGGTAATCAACTGGACCCAGAAGACTGGGGTTGGAAGTTAATTGACAATACATTGGAACCAATCCAGACTTTGCTCCCACCTGCACCGGAAAAACTCCTCAATACAATTTTTTGCAATTGTAAAAAGGGATGTAATGCTAAATGCGGCTGCAAAAAAATTGGATTGTTTTGTTCATTAGCATGTACCAGTTGTCAAGGCCAGTCGTGCTCCAATGTTGAATCGCCATCAGAAGAGGATTCTTACGATATCAGCGAGGACACATCTGATGCATCGCTGTTAGGACCATTTACTTGTACCCAGCAGGAAGAAGAAGAAGAAGAAGAAGAAGAAGAAGAAGTTACACTTGAAGTTCCATTAGATGATTATGAATCAGACGAATAAATTTCCCCAATTACTCAGAATTCACACCGCTTTCATCATTTCCAATAATACAATTTTTTATTATTACATATTATTGGATTAAACAGGACCACAATAGATCGTGGAATAAGCCTACCGGGGAAACCACGTTTTAAAAAAACGCGCCAAGTACACTACCTCACAGGTGGCGTGGAAACGTGTGCATANAAAAGGGATGTAATGCTAAATGCGGCTGCAAAAAAATTGGATTGTTTTGTTCATTAGCATGTACCAGTTGTCAAGCTCAGTCGTGCTCCAATGTTGAATCGCCATCAGAAGAGGATTCTTACGATATCAGCTAGGACACATCTGATGCATCGCTGTTAGGACCATTTACTTGTACCCAGCAGGAAGAAGAAGAAGAAGAAGAAGTTACTCTTGAAGTTCCATTAGATGATTATGAATCAGACGAATAAATTTCCCCAATTACTCAGAATTCATACCGCTTTCATCATTTCCAATAATACAATTTTTTATTATTACATATTATTGGATTAAACAGGACCACAATAGATCGTGGAATAGGCCTACCGGGGAAACCACGTTTAAAAAAAACGCGCCAAGTACACTACCTCACAGGTGGCGTGGAAACGTGTGCATATTATGAAGAACACAACTTTTTCAACTTTTTGAATCGTTATATCTCAGAAATGGTGACTCTTAGGAAACAAAGTGTAAGAACAATTGTTATAGATAATTGCATGATCTACAATGTTTGTCTGACCTATTTGTATGATAAAACTTACCGTTTGGCTGAAAAATGCAAAAAACCCATATTTGCGAACTTTGACCTTGAATAAATTTTTTTGCAGATGTGGGATCGATGGGGACTTTTCACATTTCCTTTATAATGGTGTTCCCAACATTCGTACCAATTTTTAGCTCTATGCGAATTTTTGCAACCTTGAATGTCGATTTTGACCGGGCTATATGTTAATTTTTTTAGTTTTAACTTAGAATTTAGGTTAATTTCCCTTTTTTTTTATTTTACCATACACTCAATGTGAGGTAGGCCGGTCCCTTAAGGGCACTGCCTACCAGCTGGCAGCTGCGAAATTTTAATAGGCAATCTCATGTTAGCAAAATTTTGCCTTAGTGCATTAATTTTAAAGATAGGCATTTCAAATAAAATCTATTCTTCACAAATTTTTAGAAGAAGATTTTTACGTAATATATTTTCAACATAGATAGGCAGTATGTACTTTTTTGTGAAGCATAAATTTTAAAAATTGTTAATAAACAGGTTATACATGTTATGGAAACATCTCTGCTGTAAGGAACTTCTCCTGAAAATTTTGTGAAGAATACATTTTGTTTGAAACACATATCTTTAAAGTGAATGTACAGAGGCGAAGTTTCCTTAACATGGGATTTCCTATTTCAATTTCACAGCTGCCAGCAGGTAGGCGGTGCCTCTAAGAATACTGTATACTGTAGAGTAATACAGTAATGTACACTTAAAAAACATATATCTTGATATAAATGTTTTAATTTCTTTTAAGTGTTAATTACATAAAGGAACGATGCATAATAACTTTACCACAAAAATAAGTCATGAATACTTCATGATGTGTACTGTATATGGGAATATTGTTGGTGATCTACTTAGACAGTTTATTAAGAATCACAAATTAAAATTGCAAACAAATTTTTTTAATTTTCTTTCTCAGTCTAGGTAAGATCATAAAACCACTCTTTTGTTGCACAAAGAGGTTAGTGAAATGCTAATAAGGTGTATGTACTGTAGAAATGCTAAGCTTTTGGACAGTGGACTAATAAGGAAATGCGTAGTAGTCTAAAACTTGTTGTAAATAATCCAAAGGGTTAGGCTAGGCAAGCATAGGCTACTTGTGTGTGTTACAACTTGCAGTGAACAAAGTACTCTCTCCTGCGTTTACTTGAATAGGCCTACACTAAATGTAACTGGTGAGACATGATTAAAAATTGTAATTGTAGGCTTCATTTTCTTGTTTAGCAATTCTGTCCCAGTAATAAACACTGTGAATTAAGGTGCACTATCTTTAAATAAGTTGCTAGGGGGAGGGATTGATCCCCTACATATAGAGTTCATCAGTTTTTTTGCTGCAAGTTGTTTTCAGAAGATGTATCAAAATTTTTGCTAAATATAATTTTTTTTAATTATTGTGGCTTGACTGCCTTTTTTTAACTGATAACTTGCACAAACAAATTAATGACTACTTCGTGCAAACAATTATAGGGATGATGATAACAGCAGTCAATACAGTACTGACATCAGAAGATGTACTTATCTATACCCAATGCTTTGTCAATCCGTAAAACATAATATAAAATCTGTACTGCCAGATTGTGTTGGAGAATCCACAATCCAAAGGTGTTGAGGATCATTTATGTATTAATATAGGAAATTTGTGTAAAGTATTGTGTGCTTGTTTGTAGGTTGTAATGCAGCAAGAAATTGTGAAGTGTCGCCAAGAAATTCTTGGTAAAAGTGAGGAACTTTGTGAGCAAGCTAAAGAGCTCAGCATGAAAAATAAGTTATTGGTAGAAAAGGAGAAGAGGATAACTCAGTTATTAGAGATGTGTGAAAATATGAGAACTACTTTGCTTTTGCAAGAGGTAAGATTAATTTTTCAAGCTCAGTGTACTATTTATGTATTTTAAGGCTGTTTGATGGCAAAAAAATTTTATTATTTGAACTTTACCCCAAACAGTGTTCAGCTGCAGGACCTAACATATGTCATTTTCAGCTAAAAATAGAAATTTATGTCATGTTTTTTCTTTATTATATGTCAACTTGTCAATTTTATTGTATTTTAGAAGAAACAAATAAAAAAAATTAAAATACGAAAATTGGATAACTTGCTGTGGAAAGAATCTCGTTAAATGTGTCAAGATGTCTATGTAAACACATATAGAAAATTTTTTGCATTTTATAATGATGTTGAACATAATGAAGTTTAGCATAGTTTTGTTTTGTTGCTAAATTTTTGTAAAATAACTTTTCATAGTAAATTAAGGCATTGACTACAAGCTTTTGTTGCTTTAATTTTTTTTGAGTGGTGTGTATTCCTTAGCAAATTACTATACTGTTAAGTCACCAAGACTTAGGAGACAGGAAACAGTTATAACAGATTGAACGGGCCGTTCCCCGCTATGTTCATTACTGCCTGGGTGGTGTGGTGAGAGAGGAAAGTTACAGGACTTCAAATAGTTTGTTCAAGGACAGATGTGAAAAATTGCTTCATCATTCCTGTGTGGAGTGAAAATGTTGATCAGGGAATGACCACTCACAATTACTATTTTTTAATGGTCGTTTTCATGCTCCTATCACCGGCTGCCCCACAGTGGTTGCCAGAGTGGTTGTGTGTTAGCTATAGGAGGGAGTCAAGACGTCCAGCAGCAAACGGTAACATCAGCAGTAACACTGTCATAATTCCCATTTGTGTTCAGGATGGTTGATAACTTAGTTACAGAATTATATTGTGCATAAAGGTTTAAGCACAAATATTTTTACTCAACTAATGTACGTCTGCTTCTGCGTAATTAATGGAAGTACAGTTTTAAATATTGTCTGCCGGTAGCCAATCATTTGTGCAAGGACCTTTCCCTCCTAACCATTTGGAATATTGTGCACCATTCAAGGCTTTTATTAGTGCTGAGCCGGTACAGATACCCAAAGTAAAAAAGACTGGTATTTGGAATACCAGAACCATCTGAACCGAACTTTGTTTAAGCGGATACTGAACACTGATATTCTATTAGTTTGTTTCTTTTTTTCCTCATTTGTGATTGGCGAGTCGTATTAATAAAAACATGTCTCCTTATTTAGGTTTGATTGAAAAGACAAGAATTTTTATTTTTCATGTTGCTTTGGCTAACCAGTTTTTAAACATGTATCAACATTGCTTATAACCTACAAACAAAGAACTTGTTACAAGTGAAAAGTGTTGAGTTTAGTTGAGAGATTGGGCGGCTTTTAACAATGAGGTCTTGAGAGCAGATGAGGGTGAATAGAGGTGAGAATGGAGCAGCACTGGAATGCAAGGGTAGGGGAAACGGGAGACCCTGGAGAAAACCAGCCGTACAGCAGCATCGTCCGGCACAATTCGCACTTGTGAAAATCCGGGAATGATCCGGCTAGAGATTGAACCCGGTTCGCCTTGGTGGGAGGTGAGCAGTCTAACCGCTCAGCTACCATGGCTTCTGCAAAATATATTGAATTGTTTCGAAAATTTACATGCCTTCTCCTTCCTCATAATAGCAGCACTACTGAAGCATTGACTGTCATCCTCATTCAAAGATGTCAGGTGTACTACAAATGGTGTTGCAGGCATCCACTGTTCATGAAAGAGCTTCGACTCTTTGAAAAGGTATGACCTACACAGGCTCATTACATTGCCCCAATAGATGATTTCAGTTTGCTTACAGTTCAGTGAGCATGCAGGCCATAGGATGGGATCTCAGTTGCTGATCTACCACCCACAAAATATTTCTGTCCGACATTGCCTTATCTTAGGAATGAAGAGCACTGGTACTTCGTTAACCTGGAACCATATCCTTGTGTGTATGATGTGCCATCTTCCAACAGATGAGGCAAATTTATTTCCAGGGAGTTCTGTAATGGATACTCCTGTATAAGTTTTGCCAAGTTACATGGACCAGTTAATATGTTGTGTATAGTGCCACATTCCACATTAATAGTAAATTGTAGGGATGGGCCGATGCCGGTACCGATGAACCCAGCCAATACCACAACCATTGGCATCTGCTGCATCTGAACATTATTTGCCAATTATTATTCACCGATTGGTAGCACTTAATTACTTCAGTATCATGTGTATAGCACTTACCAATGCCACGTCAACGAACGTGAGATTATTGACTATGCGAGTACTCATAATATTTGATTTATCCTTATTGCACAGCACTAGCAGTTTTGCAAGATTAAAAATCGACAGTTAGCATTAAACTTTCAAGATTCAAAATGAAGACACTTTTCCGATTGCAATTAATTTTTTTAGTACCTTTGTAAACACAAACTAAAATATGACTTGTTACAGTAAAACACCATTGTAACGAACTTCATGTTAACGAACACTTCATTATAAAGAACAACTGTTTTGGTCCCGGCTAAACCCTAAAAAAACAAAGAGGTAATCAAATTTTGTTAATGACAAAATCGCAAAATTTTCTCCTATCCGTTTTTATGACTTGAAGTTAAACAACGCTGGTGGGGAGCATACACATAAACGGAACAGCTTGTGGAACAAAAGAACCCTGTAGAAGAGTGATATTGGCTGCTTCTGAATGCTAGAGGGACACGTGTACTTTGTGGAAAAGTCATTGTGACATTTGAGCATCGAAATTCCCCAGTTCGCCAGTCAGTCCAGTAATATTACTTTTTAAATCACGTGTTTTACACATAACAACACCTTAAATTACTTTTAAATAATAGTTGTATACGTGTTAGCTTTGCCAATTACACGATACCAAACGCTGTTTGATATATTTTTTTGATGGAAAATTTATGTCGAACATGGTAATTTGCGAGTATGGTTCGTGTCATATTAGTGTTTACAGATGCTGTAAATATAAAAGTATTTGGTTTTAAAACAGTTTGTAACCTTGGCTGTAATGGTTTTCCTAAGCTCGTCAAGTTTCCTCCAACATTCACAAATCTGTTTTTTTTTTACCACGATATGTTGTGATTACGGCAAACTAAAACTGAGCGGTAAGCATGCCGGTATTAGTATTGCTATTAAATTGTAAAAGGTGCGTAAAAAATGTTTTGGAAACTGACTTCCCGCCCATTTAATATACTCACTAGTTTGACTTGGGTAGTTGTGTGAGTGTAGTTACATAGCAGTAACTTGCGTGTTTTGTACCTCACACATAATTGTAAACAATAATTACTTAGTTTTTGGAGTTAAACAGTTATTTATATTATGGTTTGCAAGAGAAAAAGTGATATCTGGGATTATTTTACTGTTAATCCAAAAGATGCAAGTCGAGCTGTGTGCAATTTATGTAAAGTTTCAATATCACGTGGGGGCAACTCAGCACAGTCCTACACTATTGGCAATACGAGGAGACATTTGGAAGCCCTTTACACCAGGGAGATGAAGTCCTCTGCAAAAAATGTAAGTTCAGATATTGATTCTATTTTGGATTTTAACTCGCCTTTGCTCAAATCCATCAAAACACTTGAAAGTTGAACTTGATTGTGGACTTCCCTCAGGTGAGAAGTTGTCAACAAACAAAATCAACACTATTGAGAACATGTTTGGGAAAGCTAATCCACCAAATGCAAACCATCCAAAACCCAAAATAATTGCAGAGTTAATAGCACGAATGATTTGCAATGACATGCTGCCCTTTAAAATAACTGAGAGTACAAGCATCAACAATCTGATTGGATACCTAGAGCCTAGGTACAATAACTGAGAGTACAAGCATCAACAATCTCATCGGATACCTAGAGCGTAGGTACAAAATGCCCGACAGAACAACCTTCTCAAGGTCTGTAATTCCAGACTTTTACTCTAAAAGTTGAGGAAAAAACTTAGTTCTGTAAATAATGTTTGTTGTACCACCGAATTGTGGTCTACTCACATCAATGATGATGACATTTCACTCACCGTGTATTACATTAATGAAGAGTTTGAGCAGTGATCAGTCTGTTTGGAAGTTTCACCATTTACTGGAACAACACAAACCTATGCAAACATTGCAGAAATGTTGAAACATGACGTACTGCATAAATGGAATATAGAAAACAAAGTTCATTTGGTAGTTTGCGATAATGCTGATAATATGGTTTGTACGATGGGTGCAGCAAACGTGGATCACATTTCTTGTACAGCACATACTCTGCAATTGGTGATCAAAGACAGCTTATTTTCACATAATCATGTTTGTGATGTGCTTACAAAATCAAGATGCATTGTTCTACACTTTGAACATTCAATAAAGGCCTCCAAACTGCTAAGAGAGTACCAAGAACAAAATAATTCATGACGACATCAACTTGTACACGATGAACCGACTCGGTGGGATAGCACCTACTTGATGGTGGAAAGGCTTCTTGGGCAACGAAGAGCAATTACATGGCTTTTGCCAGATCTCAACTTGTAAACGGATTTGTCATCACAATACTGAAATTTGCTGGAGCATGTGTACAGCTCACTGAAGATTTTCCACGTTGTAACAGTCAATATTAGTAGTTTGAAAACCACTATTTCTGAAATAATTGCTATGGTGAATGGCTTGAAATCAACTCTTTCAAAGCCTAACACAAACCTGGCAAAGAGGGCTGTAAAGATAGAGATTGTGCATTCGCTGTAGCAGCGATTAAAAAATATAGAGCAAAATCAATTGTATACCGTTGCTACACTCTTGGATCCCCGCTTTAAGCAATCAGTGTTCTCTCATTAACTTAACTGGCTGAGAGAGCAAAGGGAGACCTACTGGCAGAAATACCTCCTGAAGATGCAGAGATAACTGAAGTGATCCCAGCTACCACAGAAAGTACGGAGAACACAATCCACTATTTTTTATCAAGGAGCAATAAGCAGCAACAGCATAGCTTATTCAGTTACAGCCAAACCAATAAGCCTGCAAGAAGTCAACAACTACTTGGGAGAACCACTCTTGCCAGTCACTTGTGACCCATTGGCTTACAGGAAAACCTCACCCTTTCACTTGCTGAAGAAAGTAGCAGTGAAATATCTTTCAACACCAGCAGGTTCCGTCGCCTCTGAAAGATTATTCAGTACTGCAGGTTTGACTTTTATTGCAAGAGATTGCAAATGGATCCAGACAAACTTCGCCAACTCGTATTTTTAAACAAAAATTTGTATTTTCAGAAATAACTGTTACAAACTGCAGTAGCTATATCTCGTGATCTTTATATCAGAACTGGTAGCCAACAGGCCTTTAATTATGTTTGTGGACTCTTTTTTCAGCTGTTTAAATAATATGAGTGAACTTGGGAGCATTCAGGCTTGGCAAACTTAGTCTGCAGAACATTGAGTATGCATTAAATGTAAAAGTGAAATTTGTACATATAGGCAACTTTTTTATTTGCTTGTGTTGAAATTTTAGCATTTTAGAGCCATTATATCCTTCAGCAATTGCTCAATTTGTAAGTATAAAGTTTTATTCTATAAGGAAAGTGTTGGCTGTAAATTGCTGCATGCTTTGACATTAAAGCAAGTATAATCTAAACCTCAACATGTTCTCAGAAAATTGGTATCAATGATTACAAAGGAATGTACAATTTCATGGAGGCCTTTATACATTTCAAAAATGCAATTTTCCCAATGTTAAATCAAAATGAAGTAACTTGTGCCTGTGGAAAATATTAGATTTGTAAACAAACTTGCAGTTATCCCTGTATTCTGAACTAGTGATAGATTACCTGAAGTTTTGAAGGTTGTCTTTAATTAACTCAGTTTGTAATGAATGCTTTACTGTCTGGTAATAGTTTTTGCTTGACTATTAAGTCACTTACGTGCCCAATTAAATTGTTTATCTTATCATTTATTATTAAAATTAGTGTTGTATTTTATTTCTATGCTGTAGACACCTAATACAAAGTGCTTAAAGTGTTCACAAAACTGAAGACTTAAATTTAAGTAATAAAAGTATTACCACATACTGGAAATTGTGAATTATGATTGTGCTCATCAAAACCGATATCAGTATCGCTGTAATCTGCGTCATCAGCAGCTGAAAATCGGTATCGTTTTGGATTTGTCGTATATGCGAGCGACATCTATAAGTTGCAAGTATAGATTGCTGGCTGATATGGGACGCTAGTTTTGATATACTTAACCTAAACATTCATGTAAAAATAAGCTAGTACACGACAAATGTACAAATGTTTAACTATTTTACTGAGATCTAACATGGTGTTTTTTAATATGGGTTTGTTTAAAACGATTTGTAACACGCCAGCAAATTGTCTTTGTTTTTTGTTCGGAATGTGTTTGTTTTGAATTGTGTTATGTGCTCACTCGTCGCCGAGACGTTTACAAACTCGAAACGTAGCAAATTGGCTATGTGAAAAAATATAATTCATTTACTTAGCTACTTTTCATTTCGTTATCGATAGAGGAATTAGCTTTGTTAGCATACAGATTCAATATGTTGCATTCATAATCTGCCCGATGCTACTTGGCTGTGATTGCAGTTGCACTACGCGATTCAAATTGTTTGTGTTCACGGACATAAAAAATTCCACTGAAACTTAATTTGAGTAAATTTGTGTCAATGTACACACATTTTACAACCAAAATGCTATTTTTGCAAACTTTTTAATAATTTCATGTAATGGTGAACATTTGTCATTGGAAGTGAGGTTTGTAAGTATTTTTGAATAAACTATGTGGATGAAATATATATATGTGTGTGTTTGTGTGTGTGTATATATATAATATATATAAATATATATGTATGTTTTTAATATTATCTGATATGTCTCTTTTGAACTTTTTGGAATTTCATATGAATATGCTCCCACTGTTCGTTTTATATTATTTGTTAGTAATAGGCCTACTACTAATATAGGCCTAGTTTAATTATTTAAATTTCACACCTTTCTGTACAGTGTTTAGTTCTGTAACTAAAATAATCACGATTTTTGGAATCGAGAATCGAGAGTGGTATCGGCATCGAGATAGAGAATCGAAAAAAAAGTGGAATCGTTACATCCCTAATTTTATATTTTCCACTATGGCAGCATGTATTAGTGACGCCACTCCCTCCGTAAGGGGATTATCTATCTAACAAGAAATTATGTCATTTGGCAACAAATACCTTTGTTGCATGCTGGCCCAAGTTTCCTTGGTCGTCACAGTGCTCCTTTACACCCAACAGCAAGGGAAATCCTGATGCGAGGGAATTCACAAATGCCACTCCTGCTGTTTGCTGGAAGCTAACAGTAGGTGCCAATCAGTTCCAACACTGTCTTGCAGAAAGACACTGTCTGGTCCCCTCACACTTCATCTTAAGTGTTTCCCAGGCATTGTGGCGGAATGGGTGGTCGATAAATACCCTGGCTGATTGGCAGAAAGTAGTCGCCTGTGGACACGGATGCAGGTGTGCACATGCTACACCACATGTACCTGTCAACTCTGGTTGCTTACAATTGACATGCTCCTCAACAGACTCGATTTTTTGTATCTACAAATATTTCTCTCCGATTTCTCCACTGCATATTTTCGTGACAAATGTGGAGATACATTCAACTGTCATTGTCACACATATCAGTTTGTTTCAGTAACAATGATGTTTCATCATGCCTCGACCTTCAAAAGGCATTTGTACCTCCCTTATGTTTCTGTCCCACTCAACTCTCTCGTTAGCCACACCGTAATCTCTTACGGCCTTGTCACGATAGGCAGTTGGTGTGCTGTGTTCCATGGTACAAGAGTCGGTGTTGGCATTGGTGTAAATTGTCAGAGCTGTGTCAACAGATAGCAGCAAATTCTTGAGAAAGGCATATAGACTCATATGATTCTCTTCAGTTTTTATGTTTTTTGCACGTGGAATTTTAATATTAAATATTGCTGGTTGCTGAGTAACAGCATGTATTATCATCTTGATATCAATATTTTTATTTCCAAGATTATTCTCCACCATTTCAAAGCTTTTCCGTTGTCACTCATTTAGAACCTAGAGAACACACTCCGATTGGTCGATTGGTGGTAAAACTTCAATTTTATTCTAACTCAATACAATACCAACCACTAACAACCACCACCAACCACGAGTTGAAATGATTTTAGAACCAACCAACAACCGGAAATTGTGCCATCTCACATAATACTACACCTTCCTTCAACAGCTGCCATCACCAACCACCAACACCAATCGCCTATTGTGCTAGGGGCTTTATACTTTGTCTGCCAAGTGCTTGATACTTATAATTTTGTCAGCCATTATTCTAGGAACCAGAGAGAACCAAAATTGTTCAGTTTTTTGTGTTTGTGAATATTCTGCTTGCAATGGGCCATGTATAATGTCTTAATATGCTGCAAAGAGGTGTTACAACAATATGTCTTTATTTAAGAAATGTGAGGATAAAAAATGGTAATCCTTTGCATTTATAATAAAATTTGTAGCTAATGTTAATGTCTCATGAGTGATTATAGTGTCTGTGCTAAATTCCTGGGTTGAACAATTTTCAGTAGCCGGTTATAAATAGTTCTCGAGAAATCCTACTAATATTATAAATGCGAAAGTGTGTGTGTTTGTTTGTTTGTTTGTCCTTTCATGTCGCAACGGATCAACGTGATTTTTTGGACAGAGATAGTTGGAGGGCCGGGAAGTGACATAGGCTACTTTTTATCCCGAAAAAATATCTCATTCCCTCAAGAAAAAAAATATTATGTCGGTACCATAAGGGGGTACCATAATATGCACCATACGTATGGCACAAAGGCATGTGAACCATATTTTGTGTACTACACATATGGTGCAATGCATCATAGTTATGGTACAATGTATTATAACGTTGGTATATCTTACGATAATCCAGAAATTTGTACCTTAATGGACTGCACCAACCAAGATTACCTTTTGGCCTTGAATGAACATTGTTGGGCCGTACCATAATTGGTTCTGCACCACACACGTATTTCGTACTATAATTTCGAAATTTGTACCTTAATGGTACCACCCAAGCTTTCTTTTCGGCCTTGAATGAACTTCTTTGGGCCGCACCATAATTGGTTCTGCACCACACACATCGTATTTCGTACTATAATTTCGAAATTTGTACCGTAATGGTACCACCCAAGCTTTCTTTTCGGCCTTGAATGAACATCTTTGGGCCGCACCATAATTGGTTCTGCACCACACACATCGTATTTCGTACTATAATTTCGAAATTTGTACCGTAATGGTACCACCCAAGCTTTCTTTTCGGCCTTGAATGAACATCTTTGGGCCGCACCATAATTGGTTCTGCACCACACACATCGTATTTCGTACTATAATTTCGAAATTTGTACCGTAATGGTACCACCCAAGCTTTCTTTTCGGCCTTGAATGAACATCTTTGGGCCGCACCATAATTGGTTCTGCACCACACACATCGTATTTCGTACTATAATTTCGAAATTTGTACCGTAATGGTACCACCCAAGCTTTCTTTTCGGCCTTGAATGAACATCTTTGGGCCGCACCATAATTGGTTCTGCACCACACACATCGTATTTCGTACTATAATTTCGAAATTTGTACCGTAATGGTACCACCCAAGCTTTCTTTTCAGCCTTGAATGGACATGGTTGGGCCGATTTAAGCAGACATTGGTGGCTGGGCTTCTTTTCAAGCCGACGTTATGACTTCGCAATTTCTTGACAATTACCGTTATTTCTCCCTACAAGTTTGTTACTATAAACACGCGACCAGAGCCGCAGGTACAGCTAGTATTTATATAATTGTTTCTGTGTTAAAAGAATTTTAATGCTTCACTCATTCAGGTTGGATTTTTGTGCAATTTATTCACATTTTCACTTTTTAATGAAATGAAATGCTTCCAATCTGCCAAATTGGACACTCTGATAGTGTATGGAATGATTCCTAGATTCTGGCTGTATGTAAAGTAACTTATAATTTTGTTATTTTGGACAGATGAGATTATGAATCGGCAGATACTGCAGAGATTCAGTTTTTCTTTGAAAGGTTGCATTAATTTAATATTTATTTTTCCTTTAAAAACAATTTCTGAAGCACTTTCCAAGTTTTACAATATTTTATATTTTTTTACTGTAATAACATTTTTCTCTACATCCTATCACTATTTGTTACAGGCCAAAATCGCTCAAGTAGAAAAACCGAACACTACAGTATTGGTCAGAGACAGTGAAGACCAGGAAGCATTAGAACTTAAATGCAAGGAATTCGAAAAGGAAGTGAAAAATTTAGAATGTAAATTAGCAGTTTTGAGTGAACAGTGTAACTCTCTCATGGAAGAAAAGGATGCAATATCAGAAAAACTGAGTGCCTCAGAAAATGTGGTAAGTACTTTTTATTCAGTTACATTTTTTATGGCATTTATTAGTATTTTGTAATACACGGTTTTGTTTTATAAATATCACTGTAAGCTCTCTATAAATATTAAGAATAACAATAACCGTAAGAATGTGTGACTGATGCTTGTATAAACTTTCATTACCATGCACCTATGATATTGATTTGTATTGTTAAAAACTCTTGATTTGACTATGGAATACTAATTTTGTACACTGTTGGTTTTGAATTATTAAGATGAAGGGGGGAGGGGGGTTGAAGTACTTTAATAAGGTTGCTCATCACTCAGACGCATTCAGGCGATGAGGTTCTACGCTATGTTTATAATTTTCCCATATTAGCTTTGCAGCATAAAATCAGGGGCATTGAAAGCTAAAAAAGTTTAAGAAAAAACATGTGGAACAAGAGTTGTTTTCACAGTGTTGACTTTGGTCAGACAAGCCCTTCCAAAGGCGACTGTTTTGCTCACCAATTAAAACTTGGTGTGCTGGAAAATTATATTTTTAAAAGTGTTGAACCCCAAAAATTTAATAATTATATATTTGTATCAAACATTGTTCAACTTGTACACATTATATTTAATGACATTTTCCTTGAATAAAATTTTTTTACGCTTTATATTTTTTAAATGATTTGATGTCAAATTCAAATTTTTTCTGTTTTGCTGCAGCCATAATAACAAATACTAAGTTGTACAAATGAAAAAATTTACAAAGTAAACTAATGCCATGGGTTATTGTGTGACTTATATGTGATCACCAAATAACAGTTCATACATTTAAAAATAAGTTAAAAATATGCAAAAATGTCTTCATATTTAACAATTTTTTTCATTTATACAGCTTGTTATTTGGTGATGACATATATGTCACACGGTAGCCCATGGCAATAGTTTACTTGTAAATTTTTTAATTTGTACAACTTAGTATTTGTTATTATAGCTTGACGCAGGACAGTGTTCCTGCCTTCCAGACCATTTGCCACGTCATATGTCCACCACATGAACCTGCACCAGTGTGCCCTTAGTGCACAGTGCAGTGCCACATGCAGTGTAGTGAGAGAGTAGAAGAGTGCAGAGTAGTGCCGTGCAGCTTAATAACCCCCTCCCCCGCCCCTCTCCAGGCGGACTGAGGTGCGTTATGACAGACTGGGCACACATTAATTATAGGGCAATTTAGATCAAATAATTAAAAGCATAAGAATGACACCAGGCGTGTGGACGCTCAAAGAAGCCCCTACAAGCATTTCACTGCTTTTTTATTTTTATTTTTTTTTTATCAGCCATCTATGGACCATGCTATTTCAACTGTCCTTTTCCTTTCCCTGGCACCTGGGCTTTAAGGCTTTAACTTTCACTCGGTATTCCCGCATTCGTATCCTATGCTGTTCCTTCCTCGCTTTAATAATGTTTATTTGAAAAGTCACGTATTTTTCACCTGAGTTGTTTCACCCTCATTTCATGCCATCCACATTTAAATTGTATTTGTTCATGTGCAGTGCAATATTATGTATTTATTTATTCATGTTTTATGCAAGTTTTCATGTCTATTTAGTTGTGCAAGTGTTTCAGTTTAACAGAAAGTAGTGCACGGCGAGCCGCATTCCGCCATAGTCCGCACCTCGCAAACTCGCCAGATTCAGTCTCCGTCGAGTGTCTCAAGGGGTCAGCATGTGCCGCGTCATGCTCCGGGTGCTTTCATGTCTTTGCACCAATCACCTTTAGCTGCGATAGTCTAATGTAATGTACTGGAACCTGTTATTTTCTGCACCTGGAGACGCCACCCCACCCCTTCCTAGACCTGGGAAAAGGTGGATAAAGGGTTTTTTGTTCGAAAGTGATGTGTAAAATGTGGCCATGACATGTCCAAAATCATTTAATATGTAAAACTCTTTCCTTTCACTCTGCCGGGTGCTGGTCCTGCTCTAGGTCAAAGGTACAATATCATGCTTCAACAACGAAGGCTGCTAGACATCTTTGAATGAGCTACGAAGACATGATGTCAGCCTGCCTAGATTTCTAAGGTTGTTAAACATGTTCTTGTCGCCTGACTTTCCGTGGGTTCCAACCCCAGAAACGGAACCACACACAGGCCAATAGTGCCAGCCCTCATATGCATTTCAGGTGAATGATAAGAGTTGCTGCAAAAGGTGCTCTGCTCACCCCCATGAGAAATCACTGTTGCCACTGTTTTTCACTTTAAGACTTCCCACATTTCCCTTACATGCCGCCTATGCTGGACAACATAGTGTGGATGCAATATGCTGGCTGCTGAAGGCCACCACCCAACGGATCATGGTTCTGTTAGCTGCAGCGATTGGGTTTGAGTCCCATACTGTGCCAGCTGTGATGCAGCTCACCTTACTTGAAGTACCATGCAGGGAGTGTTATACACTACAACTCATGTGACTATTAGTTCACCAGGTGTTGTGTGTTGCTAATATATCTCAAAAGGTGACATGAATTGCTTTAATTTATAGTGTAAAGACCCTTTCATACAATCAAATATTTATTGAATTCAATTTGTTGAACTAAAAAATCACTTAATTTGCCTTTCAATGAATTGCATTCAGTAAACTTTCAAGACTCCACATCAAAATTTATAACAAACTTTTTAATGAAACTAGTAGAAAAAAAATACTAAAACTAAATTTTTACAACTTGTGCATACACGAAAATAAATGGTTAAACCCCAACAAATTTTCTTAATTTTATTGTACATTTTATTTTTAAAAAATATGCATCCTTATTTTGTAAAAATTTTAATGTGTGCACAGAACTCTATTATTATGAGACTACATCTGTTAACTGCCAGAAAAGCTGTGATAAGAGATTTAAATTTTGGATACAAGAAAATATAGAACATGCTTAAAATGAAAATCTTGTAGGAAAATGAGACATTTAAGAAATTGAAGGAGAAAATGGCCACGATTATGTTGATTCTATGAAGTCACATAGCATTCCGTGAATTTAATTCAATAAAAATTAAAAGGTATTTGAAGAAAAATTTGATCTTGTGAAAGGGCCTTAACACTGTGAAAGATGTGTAAGGGGAATGCAGATAGTTGTGCAGCACACTGTGAGACAGCGTGGTGTGTGGTGCAGGTTGCAGTGCGGCTGAGTCTAATATCATCGTGCCAGGATGGAGACTGGAGGGTCGCGGTACCCCTGTTGGCTCAGTACCTGTCGCCAGGTGCCCTGGCCCACCAGCAGCTCTGCAGTGTGCAGGGGCACACGTATTGCTTGGCAGAGGCAGCCACGCAGGGCTACGTCGACCTACTGAGGGAGTTCCTGGTGCACGGCTTCCCTCCGGACACCGTCGTCAGCCACGACGGCACCACCATGCTGCATCGTGCTGCTTGGAACGGTCGCACTGAACTCATCCAACTGTTACTTCATTACAGGTCTGTCCTTCATTCACACGCACTGGCAATCTTACTGTGTCACTTTGTGACAAAGCTAACAGCATGGTTTGGGAGAGACTGGTTCGTGAATGAACCATCCCATCCTGTTTACAGTATTGAGTTGGATATGTTGTAAATGTCAGCAAAATCTGCTTGCGTAATAAACTATCTAAAATACAGAACATCATAACTGTTATAATTTCTTAAAAAATAAAGATTAGATGTTTTAAATTATATTTAATTAATACCGTAAAACATTAGGAACTACACCATCAACAATTTTGTTGGTTAAATTTATTGAATACTAATACAGAATTAAATTTGCCACCAAATGTAATAGAGAAAAATATAATAATTACTATAAAATGTTGGTTAAGTGGCAACTAATATACAGGTTCAGTTCACTGGAAAAATCTGATTGCCACACATATTCTAACCACTGAGGCCAATTAATTTATTTAGTTGCTTATTTTAACTGTAATAAGTTACAAAAAGAATGTTTATTCATCCATTGGCAAAGTTTGGTGTTGTGTAGTATTTTCAATTAAATCTTTGTTTCAAATAATGTTGGAATCGAAAACAGAAATTAATCTTAATGTGTGCAGGGCTCCTGTAGACTCGAGGGATTCAGTGTACTCGCGCACAGCCTTGATGTACGCAGCTCTGGGTGGTCATGAGAAGACTTTAACATACCTGCTGGACAGTGGAGCAGCCATCAATTCAGTGGATAGCCCAGGGTGGAGCGCATTGCACCTAGCTGCAATGATGGGTCACGGGAATGTTGTATGGCACTTGGTGTGCTCTGGGGCAGACATCATGTTGCAGTCGAAGAATGGGCAGACGGCAGGCGACATAGCACGGCAGTACCACAAGCAGCAGGTGGTGACTCTACTCTCCCGCTTTGTAGAGTCTCGGATGCTTACGGAGCCGTAGAGAAGCTTTGGTTCCAACATTTTGTCACGTGAGAGTCCAGTCCGAATACTTAAGCCGTGTAAACCGTAGAAAGAACACAGTCGAGTGCGCATGTCAGCTTTGCTGTAATCAACTCCCGAGTCCCAACATTAAATGGCTGTTTGGCAAATAGTTGCTGATTACTTAAGGTGTATAAAAAATAAACATATGTAAATTAATTTTGTGTAAATAATAAAGGTGTGTATTTCTTTTTATAGATAAAATTTTTATGAAAGTATAAATTGTTTGCTTTAAAGAAAATGTCTTGGAATACTGGGTGTGAAACTGGCTAACTGGTAATGGTAGCGACTCAATGTTGTGATGTTTTTTAACTGATGCTTGCTGCTCTCACATTCTGCTAGAGATGGGGAAGATCTGAAATAAGCTAGCCGGAGTTTGCATTTGTTGTGTGCATTTTGCACGTTTGTGTATCGTTTTCGTCATACCAGGGCGCTATTTTAAGTCTCTCCTTCCAACAAAAAAAATAGATTCTTTACAACTGTCTGCTCCAGATCACTGCTCGGTATTCTAAGCTTCGCCATCCCTGAGAGAGTGCAGCCAGCCCGCACTGCCCAAGAAGAGAGGAGGTAGCAACAGAAGCCACCCGAGGGCTGACGAAACCCGAGGCGCATGGCGCCCATGTGTGTATAAGGCCTCACACCCCCATAAAATTTCATTTCCTAGGTAGCTCGCCCTAGCACCTTCCAGTGCTGGGGCGCTCTGCCAACCCCCTCCTCCTTGAGGAGTCACCGCCAACAGTAGTTGATCTCAGTAGTTCACTTCAGCACAAGTTATGCTGAAGCACTCTACATGCCTTCCTTTTGAGGAACCCTTAACGTGAACCACCCACGATCACCAGTGACCAGCGCCTGACATATTCAAGCACCTGCGGTCAAGTTCTATCACCTCACAATTACATGACAGATTACCCCGTGCCCCTTCAGGACTAACAAACAGTGTCTCAGTTAGGGTTTTTTAGTCTAACTATCGAAGAATCATTTCTAGAGTGAACTATACCCATCATCAGTCCTGGTAAGTGTCACCCTGCAAGAGAGCGGCAGGGAACCATGGCATTAAAACTGATTTCTCACTAGAGTAGGACTACAAGCCGTCCCCTAAAGGACAGCATGTATGTTGCCAAACACCATATATTCCTAGGCCACTCATACTGCGGACAGGGTACATAGAGGTACCTAACGCGCAGTACAGTAGAGCCCTTACTAGAAAGACTACATGATGAGGCAGATAGGTGTATAGACCTGTTGGATGGAGTGCCAGGCTTGACAAGGAGTGACCTAACCTAACCCCCTCTGGGCACACTTTATATAGGGAATTGTTGCATGCCACTACATTGCGGGTGTGAACAATAGAACCTTCCTGCTTATGCCATTTACCTACAGAAGGGGTATCAGGTGGAGCGACAGGACAGCTGCTTTCCTGGCAGAGAGACAGTCTCTGGGTAACCCACCCACACCAGCCTTCAGCTGCTTGACCTCCGGGAACATTCTCAAGCCGCTTGTCAACTGCTGAGGCCTCACCTCGCAGCCCTCCCGCCAACCTCTTTGGCCCTCTCATTAAAACGTCTGGAGCTGTGCATCCCGTCATCACCTACAACTGACTGGGCCTGCCCCTGGTATTGGGGATCGACCCAGCACGACACGCCCAGACTCTGGAAGCCGGACGTCCACCAGCGCGTGTCTAGGCCTCCAGACCCAGGATCCAGCGACAGACATCGCTGGGACACCCCTGCAGACTGCAGCCCCTGCACGTGGGCTGGCCCCAGCACCAGAGTTGCTGAGCACACATCAGCCCCAAGTGAGGCTTTTGGGAGGTAAGTCAGCAGCTGCCCTTACCCCAGCCGCCCGGAGGTCTCGCCTCGCACAGCCAGACTGCGTGCCATGCGGGCGGCCTACCCATCCTAGCCTTATTAAGGCCAAGCGCCAGATACCCCAGATTCCACCTCATTAGAGTCTGACCTGAGCCTGTGTACCTGACCTGACTCACATTAAAACCTTGCTGAAATAGAGGTGCAGCCATCATGCATCAAGTGAAGGGGTGAAACAATGTGGAAGCTGTAAAAAAAGGGGAAGTAGGCGTGTGAAAGGAAGGAAGAGTGAAGTGTGTAGCAGAGAGAGAAAATTATGAATGCATTTCGAGGTGTAATAACAGTTAGGTAAATCACCAAATAACATCTCAATGAATTAAAAGTTATAATCTTGACCAATAAATACAATCATTGAAATGTTGAACAAAAATACAAAACTAGGGATGGGTCGAATAGCAAAAAATATCGGTTCTGGTTCCGGTACCGTTTCTACAATTTAAATATTGGTTCCAGTATTCGGTTCTATTTTGAATACTTCCATTTTGCTTGCAACTTCGTTCAACGAATGCAGGTAAAATTCATTAAATGTTTTATTTAACCTACCGAAGAATAGAACAATAACAAAGTGTGAAGATTAGATTTAATGTATACTGATAAACTTGTATTAAATTTATTTAAGGTTAGTAAATACGTAACAAATTATTCTTTTCTTTTTTTTACATTAATAGGTGGTGATTGTGATATGTTCGGAAAATACTTCAACTAAATAACTCGCAGTGCTAAAAGCCTCGTCTTTAGCCTATGGTCATTAAAAGAATGCCAACCACTCCAGCGGACAACCTGCTGCCCTTTTTTTTTTTCCTTTTTTTTTGCTAGTAGTGACAAGGCGGCCCCAGTTCCTTTTTTTTGTTTTTTTTTGTTTTTGCATTTATGCAGTGACTTGCTGGTTTTTTTTTTGCGCTGTTGGAATGCCACACCTCTAAAAGAAACGTCGTTTCTTCCCTTCTCCAGCCTTCCTGCGGAGGCTATTCTCCATCTTAAACGGAAACAAAGAAGGCGTGGAGAAATGTATCGATTGGCTAGCAGTGTTGCTTACAGGGGCGGGCTGGATGTAAGAGCGAGAGATGAGAGACTGTTCCACTACACTTCCCTCTAAACATCACCCATCACCAAACAGTTTACAACTACCACTCCTTATTTATTTTTTTTGTGTATGGTGCTGCACCCCAGAATTTTTTTTCCTTTATTTTTGGGGAAAAGGGAGCGCTATACAGGAGGTAGTTTTTTTTTTGTAAGGACAGAGTTTTGCAGTAAATTTATTGCTGTGTAGAAACGAGAACAGAGTAGTTGTTAACATAAAACCGGTTCCGAGTCAAACCTCAAGAACCGGTATAAATTGGAACCGAAGAACCAAACCAACCCATCCCTACACAAAACATATTATTTGGTATCATTAATTACCAAAACCACACAATCACTATGAAAAGCCTATGCTTTGTGCAATTTCAGAATAGACAGGTTTAAAAAATGTTTGAATTTGAAGTTGTGACAACACATCACATGTTTCCTGCAATTCCTTTCATAAACTAGTTCATAGTCTGAAGTTATTTTCCATGCTTTGTGATCGAAGAATGCTGTGCAGATGTCTGTATTCTATAACAAGCACATCACAATGTAAGGGCATGCTATGAGTTCTGTTAACAGACCAACAGATCATTATGCAATAGCACCTAAAATGAAATGCATTTGCAAAAAGAAAAATAACTTGTTCACATTGATTGCTTAATACTTCCACGTGAAACCATTTGCTTCGAAATACATGGATGATATTTTAAGTGGTGGTTATCTTGAAAATGTTTCTGTGATCTGAGGTAGAGTGAGCTTATTTTGTTGGAAATGCTGGGGGTGTTTGTAACTTGAAGTAACTACTTTTTTTAAAATCATTGTCAGGTAGCTTCTCTGTGGCAAAAAGACTGGCTTGATGGTCATTCTTGAGTCCAGTATACCTTAAACTGTCCAGATGGGAATTTCCATATAGGCAGCATGAGTTTTTGTGAGTGTACCACTATCTCCAGTGTCTACTCCTGCTGAATTTCGTCACATGCACTCTTGAGGTAGGGCTGTTACTGGCATGTGCCAACCCTGCCTTGCACCAGGACAGTGCATGGGTGTTGTTTTATGTATAATTGGCTCACAGTTTATAATCAATTTTGAAAGACCTGCCTAAGTTTTTATTTCAGACCATGGTTGGCGTAGTGACTATAAATGCTTGCTTCCCCGCAAAGGTTAACCCGGCTCAACCCCCGGATATTCAAACATGGGAATCGTGCGAGATGATGCTGGTGATTGGCTGGTTTTCTTGGTGGTTAATGGGTTTCTCCCCACCCTTTCTTTCCAGCACTGTACCATATCCATCTCATTTCACCCTCATGACCTCATTAAGGCTGTTGCCTGGTTGAGAATTTGGCATGGGGCAATACATGCTTCTTTGCAATTGAAGCCTTTTGTAACATTAATGTAGAGCCTGTTTCCTGAAAAGATAAAAAAAAACTTAATTAAATAAGACGTTACTGGGAAAAAAAAATTGTTATATTTGCTTTGATACGAGGCTTGAGAATATCATTTCTCACACTTAGGTTTTTGTTTCAAGTTTATATCTTCAAAATTGGCTTCAAAAAACCAAATTTCATTAAATGTATTTTCGTATACCAAATTCTCAACCAGGCAACAGCCTTAAGAGCTGCTCAAACCCCTCTACTCCACTACATTATCTCAGCCCGTAGTGTATCCTTCCAGTCGCATGTGAAAAATACTGTATTTTCCAGAATGTAAAGGAACCTGGAAATTAAAGACCCCCACATTTTCACTATCATCTGCAGAGTAATTTATTATTCCACAAATTATTTGGCCATTTGATTAAGCAGTTGTTTAATCTTTGCAGTCAATAATATGCAGTTTATAGTAAATCTTGAATGAATTAAAATAGTTACACTTCTTTTTCCATGCCAATTTTTTTTTCTAATTACAAAGCACAGTCTGTGAATGTTTTTAAGTTTGTTAATTGGCTAGTATTGTAATTAAACTCGCATCTGGTTGAAAAACATTGTAATGTTGCAGCTGTCTGAAACAATGGACAACAAACTCAGTTTGGTTCACTTACTCAGCAGAAGCATAAGAAAGGTTCGTAAACAACTGCGCCATTATAAAAAACAAATGAAATTTTGAAAACTTTCCTCCGAGATTTATTAAAGTATATTGAATTATATCCAGTTCACATACTTTACACAGTAGAGATATGAAACAGTTACGGGCCAGATGGATTACGAGAACAGCAGTGCAGAATACATTAATAATTTACGTTAGCCTACATGGTCGTCACAAGTGCGGTAATCGCGGTTGTGCCTCTGGCCGATTTACTTCATGTTGGACGGACAGTTGTCTACTACTAACGAGGTGGCAGCAGGCGCTCACAGGTAACACCACAGCGCTCCACCCCTCCCATTCATTGCACCACAAACATACCCAAATAACGGCATTGTGCAGTGCTACCATTACCGTACCTCCTGATCACTGTTTAATAAGGGATGGTGTGGTACAGAGAGTCTCTTCGGACCCTGGTGCAAACCCATTGCAACCACTTTCCGATGCAATCCGAACTGCGCTGAAAAAACAACCAACTGTGATTCCAGTATGTGATAGAAAAAAAAATTATCTTCAAACATCCTAACTGCTCTTATCACTAATCCCTAATGTAACCTGTAGTATTACTTTAGAAAAAAAACAAACCCATAACAAAGACATATACTAACACTGCCAAAATGCCTGAAATAATGGAAAACAGTTTCATTCGCTCGCAAGAAAACAAAAAGAAAATTTGTTCCAAAAAAATATGTATCAACTACACCATTGCAACATTGAATACCAGTTGCCACTGCTTCAGCAAAAACATTGACCTCAAAATGTGTAGTAGATATGCGGAAACAAGATGACAGTAATTTTTTGGGAGTAGGAATTAGCATAAAACTGTTTTATATTGTCGCCTCGTTACTTACCCTTAGTGGGTTTTGCTGTTGGAGGGTAAGGCCGAGGTACATTTCCCCCCCCCACCTGGACAACGGTGAAGCCATGGTCGTCACTTGAATGGGGTTTTTCCTGGTGCCCGAGGTGTTGGCTTTGGCCATGTCAATAACTGTGCTTGGAACTTTGGGTGGCGCCCAGGCGTGCGATGGGCAAGTGGGTGCCCTGGTTGGAATGTAAGCTGGAATGACGTTAAGGGCCTCGACTACCCTGGTAAAGTTAGCTGGCGGGACGAAGATAGGAGTCTTCTGCGGTGTAGGTGGCAGCAGAGATACTGCACGTGGTACGTGCCAGAGGAGGTTAGAAGTGGAGCTTGCAGAGGTGGTGGCTGACAAACATGCAGCCTCCTCTTTCTTCCAGGGTTATACCTGGTTGTCAACTGGGCCACTTTCCCTTCGTACCCTAGCCTGAGCTAACCCTAGCTTGGCAGCTTTACCCGCCCAGCCCTATAATGAGGCATAAGGTGGTGGGGGGGTGACCAATTAAGTTGATAGTGGGTGGCCAGTAAGGGGTAGACACAGTCTGATGGAATGAGGGATGTGCAGTTCAGGTGAGGTGGGTGGCCTGTACTTCTGGTCTTCAACCCAGTGTCTTGGCGTGCACGTCACAATCTGACTCAAGTTCCAAGCTGGAGGTTACAGTAGACTAAAGGGCATCCACTCCTGTGGCTCCCTGGTACGCGGAATGTTGCAATCTGACCCAGGTGTCACAAAGAGCAGAACTCCTGTTGGGAGTTGGGCTATCGTTTCCAAGCAAGAAACCTGCACGCGGTCTGACCCAGGCACTTACTGGAAGGTCGGTAGTCCAAGAGACAACTGCTCTAACGAGGCCCAGGAAGACAAGCTTCCTAAGCTGCACTTTGAGACAGCTATCAATAGGAGAGAAAAGGAGTAAGACGTCGGATCGTGGCTAACCTTAGAAGAGTCTTACTAGGACAGGTGGTGAACCAGAAAGAGAAAGGACAAGGTGTAGGAATACAGAGTGCTTGAGAGGAAACTCAACCAAGTTCGATTTATGCTCGTTTTGATTGCTCAATTAAAACACACATAAACCAGCCTGTACCGTGACTGAGGTGCCTGAGGACTGTGGGTCCTATTTATACTCTTTTACTTTGTTAACGCGGGGGTTGCGGGGTCTGGAAAGTGAGAGTTAAGAAACTTCCCCTTGCGCGCCAGGTGCACGAGGGGTAAGCAGCTACACGATACGAAGCAGTATGCAGCGCAGCAGGCGGCAACGGCTTGGCAAACCATCCAGGGTTTGGAAGGCGCTCTGTGGCGTGTACGGCGTTAACGGCTCTTCTTCGTAGGGTGCCGCGGCTGTGGCGAGGCTAGATGAGTGAATGACGCTCGTGGAACGTCATAATTTGGGTTAATATGGTAACACCACCATGGATTTGATGATTTGTTTGCATGCTTCAGTCAAGTGATAGTGTTAAATCATTGGAAGCATTAAAATTAAACGTTACGTTATATAGTAGGTTTATTTATAAAACTGCTAATTCACTGTCAACATTGCTGTAAAAGTACTAATAACGAAATATTAAAAAATATATGCAGTTTCAGGTACAATATTTTTTTTAGAAGGGAGATTTCAAAAATGTACCAGATAACTCTGGTAATAATTCTGTACGGTGTACTTTGTGTGTCATTTCATTTTCTGTTAATTTTCTTTCACTTTCAGGAATTTTTAGATGTATAAAATATGTATGGAAAATATTTCTATTTATCATATAATTAACTGAAAAGTGCAATTGATGATTTCATAGTGATTCAAAATCACAATTTTATAACTTCTTTAAAAAAAAAATTTGTTTAAATGTTTAATTTTACTTTTTTTTTTTTTTTTGTGTAAAAGGAAGGAGGTGAATAATATGTTGGTTTTTAATTATTTATGTATTTCATGAAGCTGCTTTAATATAAGCTGTTCATAGTAAAGTGAGCACTTTTGCTGCCCTAGTTACAATTTTCCCATCATCCATTTTTATCCTTCCACTACTTTTAAAAATAAATATTGCCATCTAATGAGAATATATATTCCACCAGACTCTAAAGTTAATGTCTAAGGCTACAATAAAGTATACCTATTGAATATTATTCCAAATGAGAGGGCTTGAAAAAGTGCTCACTTTACGGTGAATAGCCTATATCAATTACTGAATTTTTTTTTTTTTTTTTTTTTTTTTTTTTTTTTTTTTTTTGAGGTAATTTATTCAACACCCCTCTTCAATCTATCATTATGCTATCTAGGATTGTTACAAAGCTTTTCAATTATTAACTCATTCCTAGGTTTTCCTTATCTCTTAGGAAAGACTCTGTTGTTAGTCGTTTTGGTCAATAGCTCTTTTTATTCTTATGGTGGAATGTAGTCGGCAGCAATAACATTTTGGTACACGTCCTTTACAAACTAATATTTTTACATCAGAGCGTATGTATCTAGGCTACCAATAATGAGTAGGGCCTAGGAATTTTCGCAAACTGCGAAATAATGTTCATTTGTGAAATTCTGTAATTACCATATTCACAAAACATCGACAAAATTGCTTGTTTAAGTGTATCTAAAACAGTAGCGCGAGCTTCTTTTACTGTGAAAACTATTACAAACATTAAGTTTTACAATTGTCCATTTGTTATACAGTACTATTTTTCACTTACTTCACAAACGTGCGGATAACAAAACTATTTGCGTTGCGTGATCATGTTTGCTATAAAAATGGAACAAAATTGTATATACAATTTGATATATATGGAGCCGAATCGCTATGGCACTCGTTCATGGGCAGAATCTCGCCTACGTGCATTTTATTTATAAACTTAACATCTCTAACTAAAAATGTCTGTAATTTGACGAAAGTAAATAGTAGGTATGTAGAACACAGATTGATAGTTTTTTTTTTTTTTTTTTTTTTTNAATAAAAATTTGCATGGTATTTGTAAACACTGCCGACTTTAATCATATTCTGTGCTTTGTGGTTAGGTTCTTGAAAATTAGTAAATACGGCATTTGCAACTATTGAGTGAGGGAGGTGATTCTAGTCTTATGCTTACGTCGCAAAACTGGTTAAGGCCCGTTCTACAATGCATAGATACATAACAAAACAGACTCGAACGCAAGCGGAACAAGCAGACTACTTGGGATGAATTTTAACCATTCTACAATACGAAGAAACGTACAGTCTTGCAACTTACGAAATCAAAAATACTCCGCTGTTGCAAATTACTGATAAGTTTTCATAATATACACATCTCATTTTGTATATTTCCAGAGTGTTTAAAAATTTGTAAATATTACTGCGAAAAATGCTTACTTATTTATTAAAACAAAAATGATAATCGCCACTGCAAATCGAAGCACTTGTTGCCGTGTATACCACAATGGTCATGAAAACGAATATCGACAAACCAAATACCCTATTCCTATTAGCTACTCTGATACATAGACACTAAAGAGTTGCGAGATGCCCAGCTTCCCGACTTGCATCAGCGTCCGCATGTGTGTAATTGTAGACTGAAACGGAGTGTTGTGCATCTGCTTCTGTGATCCGTATCCGCGTGAGTGTCTTGGAACGTGCCTAAGAATGCAAAAAATAGTTACTGTTTTAGATAGTACCTGTGAGTTTGAAAGTGAAGTTTTTTTTAATTAACTGACCAAAATGCAATACTGCGAAGTAAACATTGAGTGGTAGGGAAAAGACGCATGCTTGAACACTGCTGTGTTGTATGCACAGTGATTTGATGATAGTGGACATAAAAAATATAATTTATAAATATGAATTTGAAGCACATGTGTAATTTTCATATTGCCAAGAAAACAAAAAAATTATGTTTCTGCCACTTATTGTAAAAACGTTATTACTATGCAAGGAATCAAAAGGTTGTGGATGTGTTGGAGTTATATTGAACTGAATGGTATTTAATTAACATATACAAATGAACAAAAGCCGTATGTGGGTGATGTAAATATTTTGTAAAACTTTTGGGCAGTTTTAAATTTCTCAATAAAGTAAAAGATTTTTCGAACAAAAATTACTATACTGTGACAATGTGTTGCATGGCAAGTGTGCTCTCTTAAGGTTGTCTTTTAACCCTTATAGTTGCATATTTTTTAATGTTTTCCACTTAAATATGTAATGATTAAAAGAATTATAAACAGATTTCAATTAGTTAGAGGGAAATCATTACAAAAACATATCCATTTTATAATTAAAATTCATGCAATTTTTGGCTATAAAATTTATTTGATGAACGGAAAATATTTTTTTTTATGAAATAATTAAATTATCTTGACTAAATCAACTCATTGTATTTACTGTAAAAGTGGTGACCTAATAATGGGGATAGAAGCTCAAGTACTCACAGTCTTTTACTTTTTAACATGCATGCACACACAAAATTGCAATATTTCGGTGGTGTAGTGTTGTAGGGTAGTGTACAGCTGGATGGGTGGCAGGTCTGCATAGTAGCAATGATATTAGGCAGTGTGCATCGTAGCAAAGCAGGAGCATGGTGGCTGTTTAGGTTGCGAGTGTGAACCCCATGGTTTCGGGTGTAAAATAATTATAATATATATAATTTACCGCGCAATTGAGTGCTGCACATTATCATTTAGAGTTTCGGCATCCGGTAACCATGCAATGAGTAAATGTTTACGTAGTGGGCCATCTATTGGAAGTGCCTGTGGAAAAAAGACTTTCTTGTGCCGGATGCGCTATTGCAAGGACCAACAGAAAAACCACTTGAAGGAGGTCAGGAAATTCTTGAAGAATTGCACACACTCTGGTTAGAGATAAATCATTTTCTCGCGTGCACGCACGCACACANGGCAATCTGAAAACCACACAAAAGGGATCCAGAGAGCATACAGTTAATAATAATAAAAAAAATCTTATTGGCCTGTGAGAGGAGAAATTGCATACAATGAGGGCTTCATTGTGAAAGGAAACAGAATTGTTATTCTTTGAGAACTCCGAACAGAAATGCTACAACGGATAAACAGACACATGGAAATTGTTAAGTGCTGTCGCATACAACTGAGTTGGTGTGGCAGTTCTCTGCTTCTAGAATGCAGTCTCTTGAGTTACTTTGGTTGTACCTTTTTTCAGCCAGCAGTATCATTAAGTCTGGGTTTTTTTTGGAGATCTCTGATGGGGTTTCTTTCTGAAGAGGTTATGTTGCTGTTGTTAAGTAGTGAGGTGGCAAAATCAGGGTCTGCAATTTTGTGACGCATGCCGTAGTTCTAGCCTTGGGCCTATCAAAATATATCAAGCTGCTGTACTGTATGGTATTCTTTTAGTGAAGCGGACAAGCTGAGTTTGTTTTGTATTAACATCTCATGGTGACAAGCAGCATTTGTTTACGTTAACACTTTGGTTGAAGTGAAGCTATGAACTTTAAGCTGCAATGATATTTAGCCTAAGCCCTAAACTAATTAAGGAAGTAACGTTAGGAAAAAAGTAGCTAGGGCCTCAAAAGTGCTTACTTTACCTTGAACAGCCTTTACTACGTTGCAATCCTCAAAATTAACAAGATCCTTCTTGTAATGTGTGCTACTATGAGGGTTAAATTAATTTTAACAAGTCGTATTTGTAAATGCAATAAGGTAGAAATAGTATTATAATTAATTAACCTAAGATGTTGCAGTAGGTACCATGTAATAATCAAAATATAATCTAGTAAGCATATTGTGGAGTTTAGAACAAGCCAACAGCATTACCAAATACAAATACAATATTCAAGCAGTTACAATATTCTTTAAGCAAGCTCAAGTTGCAGAACACGGAACTAAGCCACTATAGGGGTTTATTTGATGCCCTATGGAAGGAGGGGTTACACCCAATGCATGGCTGTTGCTCCCCCCCCCCTACACAAGCACTGGAACCTATTTTAGTATACATGTTTCAATTCAGTGGTAATAAGATAATTTGCTCAAATACGTATAAATATTTTAAACTGTGGTTGCTTTGCTCCTGCTGAGATTACTTTACACCACAAATGATTTTTGTGTGTACTTTGTAAGGGAACAGCAAACTTTACCTTGGTAGATTAAATTTAAAATACCCAGCTACCGTTTGCTATTCCTTTATTGGATGGAACCAAAATTTTGAGTAGTGTAAATTCGCATGTGTAGATAATATTTGTGCCCTGTTTTATAGTATTTATTACTGGAACATGCATATTTAGCACGTAAAACATTATGTTGTATTTGTATTAATTCTGTGTGAGCAGCTATGTGTGAAATGGTTTGGTAACCCATACTGTTGCTGTTATGACTGAATTTTTATGCAGTTTGACCAGAGCCATCAGGAATTTTAGAATAGTCCAGAGAGTCTAGCAACAAATTTAAAAAGTAGGTATTTACAATTATTTTTTTATAGTTGGTGGAATTGTGGCAAAAAATTAAACTATAAAATCAGATTTCAAATAAAATTAATTTAATTAATTGATTTTTAAGTACAATATATCTTTTTGGTGAGAATGGTTTCACATTTTAAAATAATTAAACTGTGGATTTGTTTATCAACAGCAAACTATTGGCCCCTTCTGAGAACTTGTGCTAGATTCCTCAATTGGACACCATCTTGCTGCGTAATGCTTTGCCAAACTGGGTGGCGCCTTCTTGGTTTGCTTCTTTGTAGCTCGGGATCTCAGACTCGCACTTGGAAAGCCAGCGTGCAACATTCTTGTGCTCAGATATATCTATACCCAGTGCCTGAAACATTAAAAAAAAAATAAGACATATAAAACTTCAATATCTACTCTATCTAAATAATATGTACGTAGTATACATTTGTGTAGCAAATGTGTATGCTGTCCACAGTTAATTGTGCTCATTAGAAAGCTGGACATTAGATATATATTTCTTTCCATTTGGAATTGTTCTACCATGTTTAAAATTAACATTATTATTGAGAATTTTATGCATTGATATGGTAAAACAAATAATTAGGAGCACAAGTGTATTACGAAAGTGGATAAAAAAAAAAAAAAGGTTTCCATGGTAGCCATTCCTTGCATGCTAGGGGCATTTACATTTTTAAAGTGTATATACATTGCTCATGATGCATAGCCACTGTGTTTTGTACCGCAGAAGGTTTGCTTCGCCAGTTTTTGCAGTCTGGGGAAAATCACATTCTTTGTGCATTAGGATTATTAAAAGTTGCAAATCACAGGAAAAGACCAGGTAATCTACCCAGAGATGTTTTGCTTATTCATGATGGTGCCTGCCTCGCACTACAGGGGCTAAACAGAAACTTTTGCAGTCTTTTCACAAGAACATTATAGAGCACCCTCCTTGCAATCATATTTTCTGTTTGTTTGGACCTCTAAAAAGTAAAAACATCATCATGGTGGAATGTGATTTTGGGATGATGCAAATGAATACGATACCATTTGACATTGGTTGGTACATCAATATGCATAGTCTGCCTCCGAGAGGCTGGTTGGATGTTTTAGAGCATTGTTTGCCATTAACTGTTTTGCCTACACTGAATCAGTGTTTGACGCATGGGAAGAGGGTACACGCACCCATTGAGAAGGTTCGGGTCGACCCCGGCAGACCAGCAGCAGGGAAGGTCGTTTCATCGTGTGACATGTAAGCACTCCTTGGTTGTCACTGCGCACCATCCAGGGACACACTCGTGTCCACTAGTACCATATCCAGGAAGCTAGCAGAGCGAGATCTAACATCACAGCATCCCTTAAAACTACCATTATGACCTGAGCATCGCCGAGCATGTGTGACCTGTGTACGGGCAGCATGGCAGCTTGTGGATTGGCAACAAGTGGTGTTCAGTGACAAATCACGGTTCTGTCTGGATAGACTATTGTTGAATTCGAATCTGGGAACGTCCTGGCCAGCGCCATAAATCTATAGGCGACAATAATAAATTGGGTTTTATATATCTCCTGGATACACTGAAATTTTGAGACTCATTTTAGAGACCCAAATTTATTGTTACAAGCGGTGTCTTTGTCTTCATGGCCTTGATATCAACAACAACTGATGAAGGGAATTTGCAAGAGTTACAAATGAGTGGCCACATGCCGTAATAAGGCTATCTGGACTTTGCCACTCCCTTCCTTGGAAGATTAATGTCTAGGAATAGTTGCTGCACGAATTGTCTGGTAATCATCCCACTTCCCCCTCAGTGCAACTCAGGGTGCAAAGAATCCTTCTGGGCTAGGCCAACTGAGCTACATAAGCTGCAGTGTGCCCCTGTGCAGAGGGTTTTAAAGTTATGGAAAGCCATTAGTATCAGGTGTGCGATACCACCAGGACAAGCAACAATAGTAACCAACTAGTGTTGTCTGCAAACATCAGGAGCAGAGAGAGAGTGACCAGATGCATGAATGGCACACACTTCTTGTGTGCACACGTGTGCATGTGTGCACGTGTGTGTGTGCACGTGTGTGTGTGCGCGTGTAAATAATAAATGAGGATTAAGTGAGTGTAGCTAATATAGAGAGAGTAATAAGGACTAATTATAATTGAGGGTGGCATTAAATATTGTGCTCCGTGATACGATAAGTGAAATAGTAGAGACAAGCAGTTTAATGTATGTAGTTTTGTCATACATACTGTAAATGAATTAATAAATAAAATTTAGCTGATATTTATATTAAGACTCAATCCCTCTTAAACTGATACACCCCTGGCGACTTGTCACATTATATATGTATATTTGTTGTATTTTTACAAGCTATAACCAGATCTTAACTTTATAAGTAGAAATTGCTTGATTTCAACAGAAAGCAGGAGTACAAGAGGAGCTTTCTTAGGAGTACATAGGAAGTAAATAAGAGAACAACTTATAAACAAATGTATTGCCAGACACAGCCGACAATGGAGGAATAACTTAGAATGGGACAGTAAGATAAATTTAGGGAGTTGGAAAAAAAAAACAAAATAAAGTGCAAGATAAAACACATGAAAAATGGAGCAAGTGGAATGGCATGAAGCAAATCACACACACATTTTTTTTGGAGGAATTTGCAAAGATGGAAAAAATGTTACAAACTTAAAAAAATGAAAAAATCAATTTACATTGAAGATTTCCATTTAAAAATTCCATCATATGTTCACAAACATCTGCATCATTACTCACAACAACACTAGACAATGACGCCACACATGCTATGTCCGCAATTGTAAGATGATCACCAGCAACCCATTTATTGCCACTGATGAATTTGTCCAATAATCCAACAGCTTCTTGGATACCGGCTTCAGTTTCATCACTGATTGACTTTGCTCCTTGGAACATCACTGGAAGCTGAAATAAAGAAAACCGGCTTACTTATTCATTGTGTTGTTCCGTAATTACTTCTTCCTACAGGTAGAATTAAGAGCATTATTTCTGACAATTTCTGCACACACATTTGGACAAGTATTTCTACTGTCTGTTAGAATTTGAGTTGGGTCTTCTGCAGGTATAAATAGAAACTAATTTCTCTACTTTATAATTTCAAAGACATATTACTCAACAGCTAAATCTAGCAAGTAATTTTGGGGCAGGAAAATTATTGGATCTGGCAGTGAGCAACAAAATAAAGGTAATATTCCTTGAGAGTGCTGGAAGGGCCCCATTTTCATGCACTTGCACATGGACTGCCAGGCAGAATTTTGTGCAGTTTATGAACTTTCATATAAGTTTTTAATAAAGAATGCAGTTTATGTTTGATGTTTTATGCTAATTTTAGACATATTTTACTAGACAGCCATGCCAAAATAAAGTTGTATGCTAAGAAAGATCCTTCAACCTGGTGCTAATGGCTGTATTTCAGTAACAAAAGAGTGCATATCCATAATAAGTAGGTCTGTATCACATGCGTAGTTTGCTTTCCTTATCCTCAACCAATTATAAGTTATCCATTGCTTAATATTTTAAAAGACTGAACAGTATAGCTTACTCTTTACAACACCTTTTAAGCATCAAGTTGATTGTATGTTTGAATACATACAATATTTATTACAGTTTGTTTGAAGTGATCAGCTCTAACCAGGAGAAATCATCCGTAATTGCATTTTCTACAGACTAGGAAACTGAAGTACACTTGCACATATCTGTCGGATTCGAGGAAACAAAGTTGTAGCATCAAAGTATAAGCGCTGGTCCACCACCGCCCGTTTTTTGAGGTCTTTTGGGTACAGCGAGTCGTCCTTGGCATAGCGTCCAACTAGGTATGCTGATATAGCATGGCTGGTAGAATACAGGAAAGAAAACTTGAGACAATTAAGTATTTTATCACTTGATTAAGAACTTAATTTTACATTTCATGACACTTACATTTAACATTTGTTCAAATTTTCCACCATCTGCTGAAAAAGAATAATAAAGTTAGAATTTGAAGGTTGAGAAAATTTAAATAACTGGAAACAATTTTTGACTAACTTAATTCATGCTGTAAGCAATGTGGTGTAAAAGTTAGGCTATTTATTCAGAGTATACAGTTCTGATTGGCAGTGTGCTTTGGCTGGTCCCAGTTTTACTCTTTCTTTAGGTGGTGACTTTAGTAAAACTACATCACATGCCAGTTACTATTACTTTACTTGCAGACTTTAATCTGGTACACACATAATGGCCACCAGACTCCAGCACGACATACACACAGTTGCCTGCTATGCAAGGTTGTCAGCTCTGGCACACAGATATCTACAACACCTTCCCTCTTAGATACAACATAAACACTTTTGTGGACAAAGTTTTTTAATGTGTACACTAGTCAACACCATGTTCATGTAGGCGGATTGACAGATGCTTCAACTCTCCTATCTGTCCCCACGGTGGAGGAAACTTGATTATGCACATACCAAGAATGGAGACTGTAGTTTTAATCTTGGCATATTACTTCACTCTTGGGTGTGCCAGTAAATGTTTAAAGTGCTGATCTAAAAGCATTAGTGTCACGTACATATGAAAGTACTTGAGAGACCTGCACTGAACCTTGGTACAGACTTTCCACCAATAAGATTATAGAGTCACCAATCTAAGTCATTTAAGTCCCATGTAGAATAAGATGGGGCAAAGGTACGGACTTGAAGCCCTGGCGTCAGTCATGTCTGTGCCAATCTCAATTCTGATTGGCTTACCTGCTGCAGCATCAATGCTGGTGTGTGTGCGGTGCTGGTACAATGTCTATGCTTTCACCAACAAGCAACCAGCTAACAGATTATCAGTAATGTGCACTTTATTAACTAATATTCACGCCACAACGACCATGGGCCAAGCAAATCAATGTTATTTAGCAGAAATTGAAAAATTTGGAAATTCGCTGAAAAGACATACGGATAAGATACTTAAAAAAAATTAGTTAATTTGTAATATAATGTATTATACTATTGCAAAATACCAAAACAATTTATTACAAAATGCTTGTGGTAGTTAGGTATTTTGGAAGTGAAAATGCCAAAATGTAAGGGTAAAACTTCCAGAAATTAAGTATTAGAAAAACAATTGAATGAATGGATGAAAAATAGACCTAAATGTAACCATCCCGGCTTTCACAAACCTTAAGTGACAACTCATTAGAAGCAATACGGTTGTGCATTAATTTGTCAGGCAAATTTCCTCCGATGTGGAGCAATATAAAAATGTATACAAATCAAAAAAATCCACAGTGAGTGCTCCGCCATTTGTTACAAGTCAAAAGAACTAAGGTTTCACCAGCAAAGCACCAGTATGTCATTGTAACAGCCCCACCAACAAGCAACCAGCACCGTGCCGATAATCTGACTAAGCACTGCCTTTAATGATTGAAGGGGTACTGTGATAGGAGAAGGCTGCGTATTGCATTTTTGGAATGTAGGTATAATTTAATTCTGTGGAGGAAAAAATGCATAAATTGCAAATTATGCATGTATGTATATATATGTGTGTGTGTAATTATTTCCTAAAGTAGTATAATTATTGAATATATAAAATGAAATTAAAAGTACAAAATATGATGCTTATAGACCTATACAAATTTGAAATTAAAATATGCCCAAACATGTACAGGCATCAGAAGTATAAAAAATACATTCCTACTCTGTAAAAGTAACCTGTGTAATGTGCACAAAAGTATAATTTTCATCACAAAATAAATTACAAACAGTATGCTACAGATACATTGCAAATGACAAAACAAAATATTCCTAATGTTGGGAAGTTACTGGTACAAATCTTAAAATAGCATCTCTTCATAAGCGTTGCAATTTTCTTTTTCATGCCACCATGCTTCACATGCAGTTTTCTCTGGGATAGTCATCAGGTGGGGTCAATATACATCTCGCAGCTTAAAAAAAATTTATTTGGAGAGACTGATAATTTCTTTGCATTTCTCCTTTTTTCTAGGTTCTATTCTTCTTTACTTTAACATCTTTAAGCAATTTGTTCTTGAATGGTGAACCTGATATTTTGAAATGTTTACCTCTTATTCAGTTTATTTGGCTCAGACCTCTTTTAAAATGGATTAAGCTCTTTTGAATTTGAGTTCTAGCATCTGAGAAATGTGGTTGAATTACATCAGGGTCACTTGGGGTTCCACGTGATGCTACTGGAGAAACAAATTAATTAAGCAGAAACTTGAGCTGGTAATATCTCATTACAGCTGGTATCTCTTGGGTGAATTTCTTTGTCCTCTCCTGAAGATTCTGCTCCATCATGCCATCATTCATTGCAACATTCATGAATGTCCACGACACTAAAAGGAAGAATTTAGAATGGCCGACATGTATGCCATTCACCACAGAGAGACATCTGGAGGTTATACATATTAATATATAAATTCTATGGAATAAAATACCAATTTTCATTTCAATTTATTGGTAAGGGGGGAGAGGACTAGCGCATCTCCAAGACCCCTTTCCCCTGGTAGAACCCCTACACAAGCAACAACTGGGAGTAAATTGTTTTGTAAAAATTGATAGCAGGGTGTCAAATTTGAAACTACTATCAGATGGGAATTTTAAGGGGGAAATATTGTAAAGATAACATTTTTCATGGAAAGAAACTAAAGCAGTACCTTACTAATAATACTAATTACACTGCCAAAATATGTTTTTTTCTGAAAGTTCTTTCCTATCATAAAATTACTATAGAACTAATGCAACAATCTTCGTACTAGACAAGGTTTCTAATTTAAAGTTTGAAAATGTGTATTTTGGAAATCCAGTAGGGTGGGACAAAGATCAATACTAAACGAATAGTGCTGACTTTTTTTGCCTCACTGTTAGTCAGATATTTGGTCCAGAGCACAGTCTAGAACAGTGGTTCCCAACCTGGGGGCGATCGCCCCCCGGTGGGCGATTTGGGTTCTAAGGGGGGCGATATATTTGTGGGGGGCGACAGGGGGGCGATCAGTATGTAAAAGCAGAAAAATAAACTAACTCTTCTGTAGAGTAGAATCTTAAGTGTCGCAGAAACACGGTATCGTTTTAAAAACAAATTCACTCGTTTTTAAGGAAATTATGGGAAAAAATATAATCTGTATTATACTAAGCAGGTGTGCAAGATAGAGTTGCGTTATTCCTCAGGGAATCGTTGGTCATGCGCCGGTAAGGGAATTGGCGCGAAGTAGTTGAGTCACCAGCTATTTTTAGCTGGCAAGGTCACAGCGCTACCCCCTGCCCCTCCACTATCATTACCATCACAAGTTAGTAGTGTTGCGGCCGTGTTGTCGTTAGTGCGTGCACATCTAGTCTTCGTGTTAATCACAACACTCACCCCAGTGTGTCATATGTCTTCTAGTAGGCTACGCCAGTGACATTGCGATTACATTGTGCTTATCTGTTTAGTATTCGTTCGTTAGTTTTGAAGTACGGAATACCGCGCATGATGGATTCGAAGAAAAAGTGTCGTCAGTACTCAGCTGAGTATTTGAAATACGGTTTTAGTGTGTCACCAAAAAATGTGCAGTTTCCACATTGTCTTTTGTGTGATAAAACATTTAGTAGCAATGAAGCCATGAAGCCTTCGCGGATGAAAGAACATTTATCAAGAGTGCACAGTGACAAAATGAATAAAGACGTCAGTTATTTTCAAGAGCTCAAAGCTAAAGCAGAAAAACGTACCAATGTAAGTGAACTATTTAAAAAACGAGTAACCAATCTTGACAAAGGTCTTCTTGCTTCTTACGAGGTAGCATTATTGATCGCTAAATGTGGCAAACCACACACGATTGGCGAAACTCTTGTTTTACCTGCTGCAAAAAAAATTGTTGAAATTATGTTAGGCGAGGGCTCTAGTAACAAAATAAGCCAATCAGTGCCTTTAAGCAACAATACTGTTTCCAGGCGAATTGATGAAATGGCTGCAGACGTCGAATCAAAACTTACAAACATGTTAAGAAAATGTAGATTTGCATTACAGATTGATGAATCTACTGTAATTGATAACAAAGCAATTTTGTTGGCCTATGTGAGATTCATAAATGAGCAAAAAGAAATTACCGAGGAAATGTTGTTTGCAAGAAGTTTAATCACTGATACGAAGGGGTCATCCATTTATAATGTAGTAAAAGAGTATTTTGAGGAAAAGGAAATTCCACTATCAAACGTAAGCGCCTGCGCTACAGACGGAGCTCCCGCCATGTCTGGTCGCCATGCTGGGTTTCTGGCACACCTGAAGAAAGAAGTTCCAGGCGTTATCACCATACACTGCTTCATCCATCGCCAACACTTAGCAGCAAAAAAGTTAAGTGGTATACTGCATGATACTCTTCAACTAGTGATTAATGGGGTAAATAAGATAAAAGCCAGTGCCCTGAATGACCGTCTCTTCCGACAACTGTGCCATGAAAATGATGAGGAATTTGAGCGGTTGCTCCTTCACACGGCCGTGAGGTGGCTTTCAAAAGGAAACTGTTTGCGGCGATTTTTTGAATTGTTCGATACAGTGAATGAGTTTCTCGATTCTTGTGACCCTGAATTGAGTCAAGCGTTGAGACTTCGCAAATTTGAGATTGCATATCTGACTGATATTTTCGAAAAACTCAATGAGGTCAACAGGAAGCTGCAAGGAAATAAGATGAATCTTATCAAAGCAAAAGGCATTATCAGTTCCTTCATTGCCAAGTTTGCCATTTTAAAAGGCAATATAGATCGTGGTGAACTGTGTCAGTTTCCATCCCTACAAAAATGCTCAGAATCCCTCAATCTTCAAGATGACCAAATCTTCACTTTCACGGACCACCTTGACAAGCTAAAATGTGACATGGAATCAAGATTTGAAGACATTGCCAATCTTAAAATTCCAGATTGGGTTTTTGATCCTTTTTCGTTTGACGCGGTGGACACCCTTGAACATATTTTGCAGACAGAGTTTTTGGACCTGAAATATGACTGTGAGGCAAAGATGATTTTTAAGCAGCATGGTTACGAGTTAGCCTGGGTAAAACTCATGGACTCTTATCCAAAACTGTGGGAAATAGTTGAATCCCTTCTAATTTCATTTCCATCTACATATTTAGTGGAAAAGGGATTCAGCTCTGTCATCCAGCTCCTTACAAAACAAAGGAACAAATTGGATGTTTGTACCAAAGGAGACTTGCGCCTTCACCTGACCAACATACAGCCGGATATTCAGGCTTTGACTGCAGTCCACCAAGCACAAGGGAGCCATTAAAAAGGTAAATAATTAAATTGAAATTATAAACATTTTGTAAAATTCTATGACGCAACTTTTTTACTCTCATTCTGCAATCTACAATTTAAGTTCAGGTATTTGTACACAGCTAAGAAGATGTCTTTGTTAAAGTAATCTTTCCATGGTTGTTGTACACGGGTTAGCAACGTGAGTAGCTAAAAGAAAAAATACTTTGAACTGTACTATTTACAAATATGTCCGGGTGAAATTTATTTTGGGTTCAAAAGGACAATACTTAAATTTCATTAAAATCGTAAAAGCAGTTTTTTGAGGGAACAAATTTTTTTTTTATCTTTATCCAAAATACGGTACAGCCTTAAAATACCCACATAACCACCAAATTATTACACTCTTCATTTAATTTGAAATAATTCTAAAAAATTTGTTTCTTCAACAGGTTTACAAGATACCCAAAATTTAAATTGAACTCAAACTCATGAGACGAGACTGATAAGAGGAAGAATTCTGTATATATCTTCATTGGTTAATTATTTGTTGTATATAGTAATAAAAATACACATTTAACAGAATAATTCAGTCTATTATTTTTACAACAACTTGTTTCTTACATTTAAATAAGGGTATACCGTATTAAGAGAAGGGGGGCGACAGGGGTGAGTTGTCTTCCACTAAGGGGCGACACCTCATAAAAGGTTGGGAACCACTGGTCTAGAATGTATGTGTCTCATGTTGCTACCTATGACAGCGAATAGATGGTTTGGCCCATGATTTGCAACTCGAGAGTGCATGCTGGGAGTGATCAGCAGTTTTTGCAAAAATATTGGTTGTTTCTGCCATTAGGTTCCACATTCCAGCATGTCTGCAACATTATTTACAGCTGACAACTAAAAGTATAGGTCTATTTCACACTGAATCACTAACACACATTTGACATTACTATTCAAAGATCCACACTTCTAGCAATTTTTTGAAATATAAATAATTGCACAGAAAATCCCACCTGTCCACGTGTGTACTTGTGTACTTAAAACGACCAGTGTATGTAATCATTAAAAAAAAAAGTTATATACACTATGCTTTTGAACCCTGACAAACTCCAGCAGGTTATCATAAAAACATAAGTCAAATTTATATAAACTTTCCCCCTTAAGTAATTTTTAAGGAAGCTGTGCACCTCCACAAAATCTTAATTTAAAATTCCTTTGTATGTGTATGTGTTGCCTACCTGTCAGGTAATACATCCTGTCGAGTTAACCATGGATTTCTAGAAAACTTCACATGAGTGTGTTCCCACAGGAGCACCTTTTTTGTTCAATTACACATGCTGATTCACAAGGTGTCTTTAAAAACCGCATACATCCTAGGGTTACAAAGCTTAATCCAAACATAAGATGCCAACACCTATTTTCACCATAAAGGGGGATGATTTTGCAAACAACGTGTTTAGAGATTTAAGATTTACGTTCTACCTGGTCTACAAAACACCATCCACCGAGTTGTGTAATCTTTAGTTGTTTTTGATATTTTGAATGAGAAGTGTTATAATATTAGATTTTTTTGGGGCACATAACTCCCTTGATAATCACTTTAGTGGGGAAGCGATAAGCATATTTTCGTATTATTTTTTCGTTAGGAATAACCTGTCTTATTTTGTCGGTGGTGTTGAAAAACACCTGGCATATGCACTGCTAGACACTGAAATCTCTACATCCATAATGTGTCTTCATGGAATGGGGAGAAGGGGGGGGACCAAGACCACATACAGTACCGATTGCGCAATGCAAATGGTTAAGGTGTGTCAGAAACGTCACTGCAACACGTGATATAGGGAGCGCTTGTGGCCAGTTTATAAGGCGTATTGAGAGGCAGATCAGTATGCCACGGTGTCGTGCTCGCAAATAATATCCTACCCAGACCGATTTGAATGGAGCCGTATGGTCGGCTCGTCTTATAGCAATATATCTTGTCCACGCAAACCACTGTGGAGGCGTGGATACGTACAGGTCGTACGTCACGTAGAGTATTCTACATAGGCACTTATCCTACCAGACTCACTACAGATAGAAACGATCGTCGTATCCACCAACGTGCCGTAGCAGAACGTGGCAATACATCCAGAGAGATCCTGGAGTCTATGGGTTCTTCACTGCATTTGCCAGTCTTAACAACTGTTCGTTGCCATTTTAATGAGGCTTGCCTACAGACACAGCATCGACTGCACCAGAGTTATGGTACCTCCCACAGCTCTGGTTACAATCAATGACATCAGTCGTGACCAAATGAAAAAATGCCCCCTCCACTAATATTTATCTTCGTGTTTCAAAAACACTTCAATAAAAACTATCCATCTGTTATAGTAAAAATCTCTTCATATATCGCATGCAATTTAACAATTCTTTCCTGTCGAGGAGTTTCTACTGTGTCTATGCCGATTTTCCCCTTTCCTTTGTAGTTCAGGTTAACTAAGCATCTAGATAAATATGGCTCCAATCGTGGCGCGAGCATGCGTCCTTTTAGAGAATTTCTCCTGCATGCCTAAGTGTATGGGGGCTCAGCCCTGAGACGAACTTTGGTCATATTCCTACCAGGACCTCCCACTATTAGTGAGTGAGTGAGTGAGTGAAGGGATTTGGGCGGCACAACATCGAGCTATTGAGAGCTGATGAAGGCGAGGCGAGTATAGAGCAGCGCCGGAATGAAGGGGCGAGGAAAACGGGAGATCTCCGAGAAAACTCTTCGGCCAGCGGCATCGTCCGGCACGATTCCCACATGCGAAAATCCGGGAGCGACCCCCGCCGGGATTCGAACCCGGTTCCCCTAGGTAGGAGGAGAGTAGTCTATACCTCTTCTTTTAGTTTTAAGGTAGGTTAGAAAACAAAAGGGACACACCCGGCGAGGGAAACGTCTGGCAGACACCTCCGAGTGAAGGAGCGAAACTTCGTCGGGCAGACTGTCTGCGAGTAGCCAGGCTTCGTGTTACCATGATTAATACCACTATATGACGAGGAGAGCGAGTTGCCACTGGAGTTAAATGTGCTACTAACGTTTCCTGAGAGGAATTAGGATTTGGTCGCACAGCAGGCAGTTGCCTTCAGGAAAGGACTGGGCTGCAAGAGTTAATGTGGGAAAGACTGATATGCTAGTTAGAAGGAACGAACTTGTGCCACGTTCCGAGATGAGCGACATCTTGGGAGAGCAGTAGTGTCGGGGAGGTTCTGGGACACGAAGGAAGATGTGCAGTGTAGAATTACAGAGAAGACCTGCTTTTTGGTGTTGTGTGCGCGAGAGCTGTCAATCAGTTAGCACTAGCAGCATTGCAAGATGTTTGGTGGGGAGAATATCCCCGGCTGTGAAAGGATTAATTAATCTGGCCCACCAGTGAAAGCACTACCTAAATCCCCAGGTGTTAGGTGAGGAGAGTATCCTCGGCTTCAGGACTGATTGGATGCTGTGATCATGGGATATGCGAAGGATGGAGAGAGGAGGGCAGTTTGTGGTGTGTTTTTCTCTGGGGAGCCCTCTCGTCTTGAGCCTGCACAATCTCATGTAAAAAATTATGTGTAATATTTTTAATGTATTTTTTTTGCGTTAACTTCAGTAGAAGCCAGTTGAAAATGTTTGTAGTATTGTATACCGATTTATGTCAAAATGTTTTATGCCTTTATTTTAACAAATGTGAGTGGAGTATCGGAAGAAAATAGTGGCTTTTAAGCCACAATTAAACAGAAAAGTTGTATCATTGCTATTTGCTTTTACACTCCTACCAACCTGAGAAGGCTAATATCGGGTCAAATGTTTCCTTTTGAAATTTTTTTTAACTAACGCTTTATATCACTTTTCCCGGGATTCTTGTGAGGCGGAATTTTGCGGAGGTTGAGATGGAAAATTGTGGTGGATCACGAGGTCGAAAGAATCCGCCACAGCTATCAGATATCGGTAATGAAACTTGCCACCTTTTTATTGGCCGGTATACCACACGCCTTATAATTAATGTAAACAGAATTTACGTACCTAACAACGCAGTCTATTTTGTATGGTTGCAAAATTATATCATACTATATTAAATAACTTCCGACCTCATGTATGCTGTTACGCGTTGACGCGAACTCCATGCGCGATCCAGCTCTGTGGGGGTGTGGCCCATCTCTACCCTAGGCAGACCCGCTCGCTGACCCGTCGCTTGCCTGGGGGGATTATTGACAGCTGACCTGCCTCACGTCACAGCCCCCCCCCCCTCAAATTCTTACTACTGCTGGAGAAGCCAATGAATTTAGAGGATGCGCAAGAATATTCTGGAAACTAGGACCCATGGCGCAACGTGAAATGTAGAGAAATTTCTGGGCGATGGCCTATACGACCCTATAAATACAAGCTACAGCTGAACTGTTGGCAGTTTTGGTAGAAGCCTTTTAGCTGAGTGCGGTGATCTAGAGACATTTAGAGAATGGACGACGGGAGAATGCGAGGCGACGGCGGACGAGGTGTTTGTGGTGTGAATGGATGAGAGGGCGTGAAACCCCGACGAGTGAAGGTTACTGTGCTCTAGGGCGCTCTGAGAACTCTAGAACATTGCGGACTGGTGGGACCTGGACTAAACTGTGGTGGCACTGAATAACATGTGATATGGACTTTATTGTAAATATTTTAACTGTCAAATATAGACATAATTTGTAAAATAATTTTACAGGTTTTGATACACTGTCTACTGGGGCCGATTTTTAATTATTATGTTAATTTATTTGAGGTAATTTTAAATTGTATTGATTGAAGTCCTTGATGGTAAACAGCAAGTGATATCAATTTATTGTGAGATGTTGAGTCGAGATAAATTTGTTTGTAGTTATTGTAAATAAAATTAGGAAATTATAATTAACTCTTATTTAATTAAACCTTACATTTCTTAGCGAACTTTGTTTAGCCCACTGACTTTTGAGAAAATTGTAACACTAAAACTTTCTCGCTGAATGGGCACGTTCGGCAATAACTGTCCCAATGCCCAATAGTTTATTGACCAAGTCTATGGTAATAACGGCTTTCTTTCTATGGAATATTCCAAGATAGGCCCTATGCACCGCGCGGATCTTTGCCCCATCATACTCCATACACCGCACGACGAGAACATGGCACGCCAGTTCAGAGCCTTGCACGCAGTGACGATGGCGCATTTGATTCTCGTATAAGTGTAGCATTTATCGCTCCAACACTTCTCGACCTCAAACACGGATAACTTCAGGTAGGTGGGCTCCTCAAGGTAGAATAGTGGCTTATAATGGAGCAATGCACCTGACTATACGACATTCAGAGATCATTGAAAGTACGTAGCACACACACTAACAAGTTTGTCAGAAAAGTACGATTTACTTTTCATATGTAAGAAAATTGCATATATTTTGTAACACTGACATATTTCTCGGGACTTGTGTAAGTACCATGGGGTAGAACCAGACACCGAGAAGAACAATTCAATAAGTCATTGGCCTCCACCAACTTATAAAACTGAAGTTCAGAGTTTCCTCGGATTATGTGCTTACTACAATATTTGTGGCCGGGTTCGCCACGACCGAGGCAAAAAATAAAATTTCATTGAGTCACTGTGTGCGAAGTGGTTTTCAATAAACTAAAAGAAATTCTCACGTCTCCCTCAGTCCTGGGATTCCCGAGTAATAAGGATATGTTCATACTGGGTACTGATGCTAATGATGTAGGCATCGGGGTTGTGCTCTCAACTTCAGGATGGCAGGAAGAGGCCAATGGAACACTTCTATAAGATACTGCACAAGCCTGAAAGAAATTGTGCCACACGCAGGGAGCTTCTGGATATGGTGAAGGCAATTGCACACTTTCACCCTTGCCTTTATGGTGGACACTATCATAAGAACTTATCAATCATGCTTTACTATGCTGGCTACTGAATTTCAAGAACCCCGAAGGTCCAATAGTCAGGTGGATACAATACCTGCAAGCATATGACAAATACAGCACAGGTCTGAATGCCTTCACAGTAATGCATGGTACTACGACAGCAATGCAGATGCACTTTCCAGGAGACCATGTGAACCTTTCTGTCATTGTGAACGCCAGAAGGAAAAAGGCAGTGTATCGTTGAAGTAAATGAGAACGAGAATTCAAGGATCTGTATCACTCTCATGGGCTGCTGATGGCTAGAAAAAATCAACTAAATGATTCCCCATTGCAGTCAATACTATAGTGGAAAAACCCTGGATGTCTACCAAGATTGCTTGCTTTCGTAGCTGCCTGTGTACAAGTGTGTAGCACCTTACGTTCAGTTTAAAAAAAAATTACTATGCACTTTATGTATGTTAAAATTAACACAACATAATCGATTCTGATGACGATTCGTCATCTGAAACTCCGGTACATGCTGCTTTAACAGCTAAAAGTTGATAAAGCGATTCGCGATAGTAAGCTTGCACAATGCAAAAACCGCAATCTTAATAATTGTGCAGCGTATCTGGTAACATTTGCGATAAACGAAACCGCACAACACCGTTGTACCTTGTACAATATTTCCAACTTCCACACAAAAACAATCGCTACTGCCAATTACGAAACTCAAGACCGCAAGTGCCCTGCATCAGGGTTGCCATACTGTTCTAGGGACCGCCAAACCTGAAATTATTTTGGTGTTTGTGAGGTACAGAATATAGGATGAGGCAAGGGTGACACTGGTGCAGGTATTACGTACCTCATCGCCTCTACTGGCATGGCTCTGAATTAAGCGTCTAGCATTTCCGTAGTGCTGCAAGTTACTGCGGGACCAAAATGTGAATCTGCCATTTGATTGGTGGGGAGGATAGTGGCTTCCAGTGGAGCATTGCACCAGACTGTACAACATGCAGAACTCGTTAAATAGTACACATTTCGGAAATTGTTAAAAAATTTCTATATATGTATGCTCCATATGGTTGCGATCGGACCTTTTGTCTTTGTGACCTCCCCCTTACCACTCCTAACTCATCACCTGTTACTGGAAGGCAGGCAGAGTTGCAAAGAAAGCCGCGATATCGCTAACACGGGCCACGATAATACTTTCGGGACTGACATTACTGCCATCCTTGAAAGATTGAATGACTTGGGTTAGCCATTGCACGAATTATCTGGTTACTACCCCCACCCACCTTTTGGGCGAGGCCAACTGCGAAGAACCTTCTGGGCCAGGTTAACTCTACAAGCCATGGCGTGCCTCTATCGAGTCAGGAGTCTTGTACGGCCATTAGCGCCAGGTGTGTGAAACCTTCGGAACGACCGACGTCTGGCGCAGTGACCAGCGAGTGTAGTTTGCAAGTATCGAGACAGCAAAGACCGAGACTAGACTGCAAGAGGGATGGGAGAAGGAGTGAGACTAGACTGCAAGAGGGATGGGAGAAGGAGTGAGACTAGACTGCAAGAGGGATGGGAGAAGGAGTGAGACTAGTCTGCAAGAGGGATGGGAGAAGGAGTGAGACTAGTCTGCAAGAGGGATGGGAGAAGGAGTGAGACTAGTCTGCAAGAGGGATGGGAGAAGGAGTGAGACTAGTCTGCAAGAGGGATGGGAGAAGGAGTGAGACTAGTCTGCAAGAGGGATGGGAGAAGGAGTGAGACTAGTCTGCAAGAGGGATGGGAGAAGGAGTGAGACTAGTCTGCAAGAGGGATGGGAGAAGGAGTGAGACTAGTCTGCAAGAGGGATGGGAGAAGGAGTGAGACTAGTCTGCAAGAGGGATGGGAGAAGGAGTGAGACTAGTCTGCAAGAGGGATGGGAGAAGGAGTGAGACTAGTCTGCAAGAGGGATGGGAGAAGGAGTGAGACTAGTCTGCAAGAGGGATGGGAGAAGGAGTGAGACTAGTCTGCAAGAGGGATGGGAGAAGGAGTGAGACTAGTCTGCAAGAGGGATGGGAGAAGGAGTGAGACTAGTCTGCAAGAGGGATGGGAGAAGGAGTGAGACTAGTCTGCAAGAGGGATGGGAGAAGGAGTGAGACTAGTCTGCAAGAGGGATGGGAGAAGGAGTGAGACTAGTCTGCAAGAGGGATGGGAGAAGGAGTGAGACTAGTCTGCAAGAGGGATGGGAGAAGGAGTGAGACTAGTCTGCAAGAGGGATGGGAGAAGGAGTGAGACTAGTCTGCAAGAGGGATGGGAGAAGGAGTGAGACTAGTCTGCAAGAGGGATGGGAGAAGGAGTGAGACTAGTCTGCAAGAGGGATGGGAGAAGGAGTGAGACTAGTCTGCAAGAGGGNGAGACTGTACGTACTTATGGCGGACATTCGGAATGTCAATGTATGGCAATTGACATTTTGAGCACGTATATGTAACTAACAAGTAAGGATTAAACGACTGTAACTAGTACAAAGACAGTGATATGGACGCTTATTATATTGGGGATTGGCATGAAATATTATGCCCATTGATAAAAAATTAAGTATTTATAGAAGAGATGGGTAATTTAATGCCATAAGTAATAGCCGTGTGTATTTTTATTACAATGTAAAACTAAGAAATTGAATTTAACCCTTTTATTGTTATTTAAGACCTTCATCACTCGCTAACTCTGACATTCCCCAGGCACTTCGTGACAATATGAAATGAGAATGCATAGTTTTGTAAATCTGCAAAATATTTTTATGTAAAAAAAAAAAAAAAAAAAAAAAGAGAATATTCTTAAAATGTTTAGCATTATTTCATTCTGGGTGCTTTTGAAAGCAAATTTTGCAAGTAAACCGCCAGGTAGGGCAATCTTAATAATTACTATGGTTGTGTAGAAGAAAATATTGGTACCAATTCAAGGAAATATTTTTATTTTTTATTTTTATGTGCATTTATTTGTTATAAAAATTATATTTTGTAGGTTACAAAAACCATACCTTATTTATTTAACGCCTTTCATTTATAAGCTACTAACAAAGGTAAGTATCTTATGTTCATAGGAATTATTTTAAATTATTTCACCCATTAAGCTGGCTGCATGTTTAAATAACGACGAGCGACATATATTTGTCCTGTCGTGATTCATAGAATACATTCCAGGGCTATTATTTTAATTTTTCAAAGTCAGTGGGCTTAACCATGTTCTTAAGGGACGAAGTTCCTAATTAAATAAAATAGTTTATTATAATTTACTAATTTATTTACAATAACTACAAATAAAATACTCTCGACTCAATATCTCACAATAAATAGATAACACTTGCTATTTAAAATAATTTAATAAATGGAAATACAATTTACAACCACTTCAGGAGCAATTAATCTATTAATTAAATAACTAAAATCAGTCCCAACAAACAGTGCATCAAAACCTGTTGAATTATTTTATTAATTACGTGTCCAATTTGAAAGTTTCAATATTTACAATAAAGTCTGTCACACCTTCGTTCACTCCACATTCCACAAATCTGGAATGTTCTAAGTACCCCGAGCGCCCTCTTGTACAGTAAGCTCCACTTGTTGGGTACTACGCTTTCTCGTTCGCCCACACCACACAATTTCAGTCGTCCGTCCTCTCCGCTGATGGCCCACGCTGCACCAGACTTTTCTAGATTACCACACTTCAGCCACATGGCTACCACAAAGTCTCCCTGATACTCCAGCCGCGGCGGTATTTATAGTGTCGTTGGCCATATCCAAGAAATTTCTCCAAATTCTGCGTTGTGCTGAAGGACATAGTTACGAGAATATTCTTGCTCGTCCTCCCAAGTCGTTGGCTTCTACGGCATGAGGGAGGAGGGACCGTGATGCCAGCCAGGTCAGCTGCCAATTATTCCCGGCCGTCCGGCGACGGGACCGCGAGAGAATATGCCTGTTAGAGAAGGGAGGAGGGTTGAGGTGGGTCACCCCCAACTGCCCGGCTCGGGTCCACGCCCACGCCCAGTGCGTGAGTCCGCGCGTAACACTATGTGCATTGCGTTGCTGAGACGATATCTGATGAATCAATAACTTCCTTAAGGAAAATTTTTGTTAAATCCCCTAGAAAGTATTTCTTTGGATCAATAGCGCCCATTACTCTCCGGATGAGGAACGTGACTCTGTGCGGCTTTGTATTGTGCTCATATCCTACAATGATTCATAAAGGTGGTTGATTCGTTTTACTAGAATGATTAAGCAGCTTAAAGCATTCGTTCTTGAGTTTGAAAGTAATTAATTTATATTTGGGGATTTTTCTAGTTAGCCAAAAGGAATAACGTAACTGGAAACTACTGGAGGAATACCTTTAGCTGCGTCACTGAAAGACGAGACGAACTTCTAGGGTTTTTATAGGCAAGATTGTAGCATCTTTTAAGTCTGTTACATCGGCGATAGAAAAAAAAATTATCACATCACAGCTTTAACAACCTCTACAGAGTAAGTTTTACTGGCAGCTGTGCATGAAGTTTATCTAGACATTATGTAGTATGAGCTCCTAAAATCTAATTAGACAAATGCTGCTTTCAAGTACCTATTTCTGTAAGTTCAAAGCACTTTTAGCTTGTTTGCAAGATGCAGCAATTTACAGCATCTGTTTTTCATCCTCTCGTAATATTCTCCAATGAAGTTTATCACGTATGCATTGCACATTATTTGAAGCATGAAACAACTAGGTAAATCAAAGCAACCTCAAACATGTTACTCTTAAGAAAATTTATTTTGTTGGTTTTTTAGTATTTAAGTAATTCCACTCACCTATCCCAAAGCACGAAGTCGTCATCTTGAAGAGTAGGAACAGAGTGTTGCGGATTCAACTATAAAAGAATGTGGAGAGTAAATTTACATTTGTTTAGACAGTACGTTAGATATACACTCATTTCCATAACATTTGCTACACCCAGAAGGAGACTTCGAAACTGAAAGAAAATCTGCACAGGCTCTGGGAACTACGATAGAAATAAGCGATTACAACATCAAGAACAAACCATTTGTTCGGGAAAATTATGCAATTGAAAAGCATCAAAACACCTTCAGTACATTGTTGCGCCACTCCTAGTCTTGGTACTAGATACATGCGGCGATACGTTCAGACCATGGTGGCGACAGAATCATGGAGGCTTCTTACGCTATCCTGCGGAAGAAAGTCCCATAATCGTGCAACTCTGGATGCTGCAGACCCGTTGATTTCTGAAGCTGTCTTCCCAGCTGATTGCATGCGTGTTTTATAGGCGAGAATTCGGGAAAGCCGGTCTGGCCAAAGAATGGAGTGAGTGTAAGGCAGTCCCTGGGAAAACCATGCTGTAAGCGGGCGGGCGTAATGTTGGAATATTGCCCGTTGGAGCCGCACGATGAAGGGAACAACACAATATCGCCAAATCTCCTGAACGTACCACTGTGTCGACAGTGCTAGCTTGAGTATTACCAGGGAAGACCGATAATCTTAGGAGCTAGCCCATCACGCTATGACGCCGCCAGTTCCAGCTGTTTTTCACACAGCAGTGAAGTCTGGGTTTGTTCGCTGTTAAGTGATCCTCCGTATAGGCTATTACCCCACCTCACAAAACCTGGATTTGTTACTAAACACAACGCATCACCATTTCTCAGCCGTTCATGCCAGACGAAACTGAACCTTAAGTCACCATTATCGGCGTAAGGGACGTCGAAAGTACTAGTATTTCTGCAAATAGCCTCGAAATATTGCGGGTGGAAACAGGAGTTACTAGTGATGCAGATTTATGTCTCTGGATGGTGGAAAGAGACCCTGCTCTAAGAGAGTGGTGGAACGTTCCTATCTTATAGTGGTCACTCTGGGTCGCCCAAGAGGCTCCTGCAAGGGTAGGGACCTTCCAGTTCTCGTTGCTCCCAACACCGTCGAACAGTTTGGCAACAACAATCCACGTAGGGGAAATTTGAAGGAATGACCACCATACTTCCCGTAGTGCAACGATTCGTCCTTCTTTGAACTACGCAAGTTGTTGACACCTATGTCGAATGCGTCGCCGAGGCGTGTTCTAGTTACTCAGTGACGTTCCCTCCACTGACACGTCACCATGATGTCATCCGTGTTAGCGCCCGCCGTGGCAGTTCTACGAAGCTAATCACAGTCAAACATAAATAAACTGCAGTATGGTCCGTGATGGCGCTGTATACCAACTTTGGCCTCTTGCGGATAATTCATTCTAGGTACAGCTATTTTTATTGCAATAAGTGTATATTTTGCATAGTAAAAAAAAAAAAAAAATGGGTGCGTGTACGTATGTACGCTCGTTAGAAGTTATACTTCTTTGGTGTGACTATAATAAAATTTAATTACGTATGCAAATAATTTATGTAAGTAGGAAAAACGATAAAATGACCGAAGTATGACAATACAATTAATAAAGGTTTGATTAAAGAACATAATTAAATTACCCTCAACGTGCCAAAAGAAGTATAACTTAATAAAATAATACTTACAAACAATAAACCTCAAGTACTTGAAAACACTTTCAACATTTTATTAAACAATTTTTGTCACTTACAAATTTTTCACGGCACAATGTAAGTAAAATTAATTAATTAATTAATTAATTATATATACGTGTATATATAGCATATATATATTTATTTATTTACAATGAATTACTAATACAAATTAAATTTTTTTTTTTTTTTTTTTTTTTTCAATTTGCTTATTACACGAACTGATTTTCTATCGGTTTTAAATATAACCACGTGCTATGTTGTGTACCTTGCGTTGGTATATAACTAGACGATACGTGCATGCGCGTCGGATCGTACCCCTACCACGTTAACTGTCGAATTTCGTTGCACTGTACGCGCGCCACTTCCGTTGCACACTAAAATTTTACCCTCAACGCACCAAAATAAGTTTAACTTCAATAATTGTGATTTGATTTACATACATTTTATGTTATGACAAAAATATTTAATTTCTTTTCTGCAGGAGAATATTTTATAACAATCTGGTTCTGCAGGAACAGCAAGGGGCATTTTCTGTTTTCGGACACGTGAACGACGCCTACAACCGTAACAGTGTTAATCCGACAAACGAGCCCATGACCACGTGTGGCGATTGGCAACGCATCCACTCGGTTAAAGAACACAGTTCGCTCACCAGTTCTTTGTCTCTGCTCGCCTCGTATGCCGTGCAGGGACAAAGAACTGGTGGGCGGACTGCAAACTCTTACAAGTTATAACAAACAAACCACCTATCTACGTAGGACTGACGTAACCAGTCGATAAAAGAACGTGTACAGGTAAAAATGTAACACGCTGTTTCTCCGTGTTGGAAATTTGTTATGGGATTTATTAGTGGTCACTTTCGAAAGCAAAATACAAACGGATAAGATTTCTTTCAGAAGTTGTGTAATATGCTCCGTGTCTTTTCCCTCTCGGATGGGCTTAGCGTAGTCCTCCACGGCGTAGACTAATGGCGTCTTCCAATTGACTGCACCGAGTGCGTACTCTGTGAAAACTAGAAAAGTGATACGTGATTGCACGAAGCGAGTGCTTGTTTGTCGGCCACATTCGCACTAACTGCCGCACTGACTCTAGAGACAGTGCGGCAAGAATTGTACTCAGTACGCACTTTTTCAGTGAAGTCAACAATTGGAAGATGGAAAAACGACTGCGTTCTGTGGGAGTTTCCGTCGCTGGAAGACTCGGCACTCCGATCAGTGCAGCAAGTGAATTCGAATTTTGTTAGGATCTCCATTGCCTACAATGACTACGAATAAAAAAAAGAAAAACCGAAGAACATATTATTGAAAATATGTACATAATGTGTTCTTCGGAAAAGTAGTTAAAGTAACCAACTACTTTTCTTTACTTTTTGATAAAATGTAACTGGGCGTTAATTTTAAAAGTAATTTAACTGAACTCAGTTACTCTGTAGGTGACTCATATGTGTAGGTCTCCTTTAGCTCAGAACATCGTTGGAAATAAAAAAAAAGTGATAAAACATACAATATTTGTTAAAGTAAGCTGTAGGTAACATTATATAAAACTAACAGGCGTACCATCAAGAAAAGTGGAAATCTTATAGCTTAACTAGAAAACTATTTAACTGACATAAATACAATAATTTTCTTAAATAAGATTTCTCCCCAACAATTCATACAGGAGTGACTTGGTAAAGCACACTTTTTTCCACTAGAACAATTACTTTTCAGTACTTTGATATTTTAGGTGTAATATTTTATCATAATTTATTTTCTATTATCATAAATGTAACACCCAGCTGCCCAAAACTTCTGCAGCTCTGTATATACTATATTTTATTGAACAAACTGTGTGTAACTGTAAATCCATTGAGTAGTAATAGTCAGAAGTATAAGAAGAACAATAAATGTATTTAGGATTATAATACAGAAAATTTAACTCCGTTATAATACACACAAAATGGAAACATAAAATAAGACGAGATTATTTTTAGTGGATATATCACAAAGTATTTACACTGAAAAAAAAAAATTAAAATATTTAAAACTAGACAAAATTGAAATTTAACTCTCACAGGCATTATTCAAAGCCACAAAAAATTTTTTATTCCAAAACTGAAATTAATTATCAATCATTAATTATAACATTTTTTTTTTATAATTTGTTTGAAACGTTAAAACACAAAATTATACATAAGCGTTTCATACTGTCGTTAACATTAAAAGTACCATGTTTTAAAATGAAACTTACACACACATAGGTATGTGTGTATGTACTGCACAATACTAATTTCGTAGTCCATATAAATTAAAATCACTAGAGGAAATTCTGTGTTTAGCAGTAGCTTTCATGTAAAATATTTATCGAATTGATTTCTAGTAGGGTATTAGTAACATGAATAACACCAAAGCGTTGGTTTAATTTGCAGATATCAAACATAACAAAAGTATGGTAGTGTTATATAGTTTTTAACACTTCTTGTTTACATTAAAATAGTACTAGTGCTCACATAGCATTTGAAATAACACAATGTAAAATGATTAAATCAAAGCCAAACAAAAAAATGATTTGCCAAATAAATACGTAAATTGTAGCATGGCCTCGGAATTGTGCACATTTCAAAAATTTGTTATTTGTTTAAACTTTAAATACATCTGGAACCTCTTATTATAGTAACAGTTAAAACATTTGCGACAGTCGTCGTACAAAATACAAGAAAACATGTTGGGGATGACTAAGTAATTAAAAAGTTACCAGATATTTTCAATACTTTGGCCATAGAGTACTTAAGGTGAGATAGCCGCTTATTGCGCGAAGTTCAGGCGCACACGCTACCGAAATGACGTCATTGGCAAAACATGTCGGAACTCAGTTCCCTAATCAGCGCCAGCCGGCAGCCCAACCATTAGGGAAAATTTCGTAGCACTCAGTTTCCAGAGTGTCTCACAACCAATAAGTGAATGGGTACGCCCATATCAAAGGAACCGCTACATCATTTCGTCTTGTGTATTTTTCTACTCTGTGCTTCGGCTGTGTTTGAATTGTTCAATTCGTAATTTAGTAATTTGTGATTTAGTAGCTTTCTGTTCGGATTCTCTCAGTAGTTATTTCTTTAGCAATTTTTGTAAAAACGTATAAAAATATATTTAAAGGGTTGTCATGCTTAGAAGTAAACGCAACTTATTTACATAATTCGTGAAATACTACATAAATGTTACTACACTTCAAAATTAAATTTATGCACAACACTAGCATGCTTAAAAGAAAATTATTTATAAAAGTAAGTAACCATTTGGTTGAATAAATCTGCCAATTCGAACAACGCCTTATTGTGTGCATATGATGTAAACACATTCGCGTAAATTATGGGGATTTTCTTAAATTTAGGGAGTTTCCTCAGGTTAGAAGACATTCTTGATGAATAAAAACATTTGATAAAGCATAATAAATATTTACCTTTAATATTTGCGCCCTAGACATGTTTTATACTAATCAAGAAATAACATTCACGTTTAAATGGCAATTTTCTTCACTCTCAGTGTCCACTTTAGCATTTCGAAAGCACTAGTTAATAGGTATGGTTGACAGGCAAGAGAAGAAACTAAGCGGACAGGACAGAGGACAGCGCAGGTAACGGTACAAATTCTATAAATGTAATATGGATAGACAGACGTCAAGCGAGCACCCCCTGCTTCTTTAACTCGTGACTCGAAGTTCCCCTACTTCAGCTATTCTCGCTGCACGTGACATGAAACTACAGTATAGTGAAGCGAAAAGTAGCGTAAAAGTAACTTTTATTTTTCTGTCAGTTACAATTAATGAGTAACTTAGTTAAGTTACAAGTTACCTGGCAAAAAGGTATCTATTAGTTACTCCAAACAGTTACTTTAAAGTTACTCGTTACTGAATGACTCTTTACTTTCGTTAAGTTACTACCCAACAACTGATAAATGTAGTGTTCAATTTTTTTGTCATCTTACGCAATGGAGATCCTATCAAAATTCGAATTCAGTTACACCACACCATTGCCATTAAACTTCAGAAACACCAGTGCAGTAGTTGGAAGAGGCTAAAAAATCCCAGGATTACTTCTGCACCTTAAGAAGGAGACAATTTTTTGCTTGTAGATAAAATATACGTAAAAGTTCAGTTTAACCAAAATATACTTCTATAACAGAAGTATAAAACACTTGGGGCACAAGACATACAGCTAACAAACAAAACAAGTCATACTTCAAACCAAACACTTCAAAGGTTTGACTCGAAAAGTGTGAAGACACTGGAAATAAACTATATCGAAGATTTGTAAGGTCCTCAAAACAGTTACGTCGCCTATATGGAGTAATACTTTATTTAGCTAGCCATTATATATATATATATATAATATAAAAATATATATTATATATATAAATTACTTGTTTGCAATCAGTGTCGTTGACAATATTTTTGAAGTTTTTGTGAAGTAATACTTTAGTAGTTGTTCATGCCCGTGTTAGAGATAAACTGACATCCATTACGCCTCGTTTAAGTCAATTTGAAATTAAAAAATCTAATAAAAGCAATTCGACAGCACAATGACGTCATTCCTCTAGAGTAGTGGTCCTCAAACCTCCTGTTACCATGGACCAGTGGCGTGTGGTGAACTGCTGCAAGGTAAGCTGTGTTTTGCTCTGTGATATACCTAATCGTTGGCTAGTTTACACATCCGCCACTTGCTTGAAAGTAGCATTGCATTTGACGTCGCAGCAAGTGTGTAATGGGTGCCTCGTTGCTCTCTCGTGAGTCGCCGCAATACATTCAGTTTCTCCCGATTTCACTCGTGCGTGCGCCGAGTATGTACAGCACTGAGCAAGCACCAGCTTACCTTGCAGCACTTCACCACACGCTACTGCCATGGTTTGGTAGATTTCGACTACCTTCCTAACTAGGACTATTTCGTCGGCATCACTTCCACCCCAGCAGCAATAAATAATACTGTATTTAACTACTCATTAAAATGAATCGCCATAACTCTGGATTACAATCAAAATAAACTTTACATTAAATAATATAATTGTAGGAAAGTTAAGATAAATTAATCATGAAATTAATTTCGTGGATTATCTAGCACCAGGCCATGGACCAGCAGTGGTCCGCGGACCACAGTTAGAAACTCGCTGCACTAGAGAAATAATTCCGCCAGAGTGGAGTGTTTGGGCCCAGGAAGGAGCAGCGAGAACAGTACCTTAATGAACTCCGGTTTGAGGTGCTCCTTCTCGTGGACGTTGACCACGCGGATGTTCACGTCCACGCCGATGGCCCGGGCTGTCAGTAGCGCGGTCCTGGACGGGGGGCTGGGTGCGAAGTGGTACAGCGTCAACACCATCTGCAACAAGCGCCACTCCGACTTCACCTCGCGTCTCCATACTCCTGCCGTCCTGCCCCTTGCCCATCGTCAACTGAATTCACCGACAAGCCCGGCTGGTGATTGCTCTGGCCACGGTGCAGCACTCCGCCCCGCGTGTATTAAGGGGTCCGCCTACCTGATGCTTTAACTGCGTTTCAGTGAGATTTTAAATAGGAGTTTTTTCCACGAACTAATAAAATATTTGAAAATAACACTCTTCATGGGTGCTTCCAATACGTTGCGCAAATTAGAGATGCCATTTCACAACACTCCAAAAATTACTGAAAACTGCTTTTATCTCAATATATATGCGTCAGGCACGTACGAACGTACTTGAGGGCCCGGAATTGAACCTTGCTACATACTTTCTTCCAACTAAATTACACCGTCACCGCTCAAAATACCATAGGTAGGCCTACGTGCAGCACGAGAACATCGCGAGCCAGTCGAGAGCCTTGCACGTGGTGGCGGCGGTGGTGTTTGCACATCATTGTGTAAATGCCTCGGAAGCTAGGAATAACTCCAGAAAGGCGGGCCCTCAACATGGCCAACCACATGACTAGCGTACATGCGGTGACTCTCAACACCATAAAACTTTTATAAAAGTAAGCATATCCTGACACCTTCCTCCGGTTACCAGCTTGAACATTACACTTTCAATGAGAAGTGCAGACCCGGCTCTACTTTCGTGATTCTCTGCGAACGCTATTTTTTAGCACAACTGTCGGGGCTCACGTTCTGTTACAAGCAGTTGGGTAGAGTTACTTCAAAGATGGTTTGTCAGAAGTGTTCAGTTGACAATGTATAGCATACCACAACAATTTTTTTTTTTTACGTAACCTCGAACCATTATAACGCTTGCCGCTTGCAAAAACAAGACTACTCGTAGCGGTTGTGTATTGGAAGTATAGAACCAAGGACGCGATGGGCGACAGTGGCGCGCACATTAAATTCCACATAGTCTCTACCGGCAAGGTGCTGAGGTGAAGTGAATTCTTCTGGCGGTCGTCTCTTTAGAGGTATGTTTGAGTGAAGTAAAAGTCTAAGCGCCACGGAAGACTTCAACCGGCGTAAGTAAAGCGGTCTCGCCTCTACGAGCAAGACTTTCAACTGGCATGCAGTCCATCCGTCGGCGACTAGCCTGAACGTAACTTTAAGCAACGACCCTATAATCTTATTGAACGCAACTCTGTAGCGAAGAAAGCACCACCCAACGTCGTCGGAGACTGTTGTGATTCTCGCACCTTGGCGTCTGAGTATCTGCGTCCCTTTGATTGTCCCTGCGTCTGTTCGTTTGTACTAGTTGAATTGGGCTTTTCGATTTTGGACATTTGCGATTTTGAGGATTTTGTCGAGTTTGTTGAAGATTGTGAACTTCTAGTGCTTTATAGGCCTGGAATTCGTTTTCGTGTCTTGAAGCATTTCTCTGCGTGCTTAAATATTTCTTGGGATTTGGTTATATTTCTGGCTGGGCTACGGGAAACCAAGGCCATTCAAACCCTGAACACTGTAGCGAAGTCAAATGCATGCCTCAATCGCGGCGTCGCATGTACGGTTGGTATATTTTGAGAGAGAGAGTAGTCTGAAAAAGCAGTTTTTAGCCATGTTTGAGGGCACGTAAATGATGTTTCCAACTTGCGTGATTTCTTTAATGTAACATTCAGTCATCGTCTGGAATGTGCTTGCTTTTCGCTGGTAAACATATCGGGGGCACGTTTAATACACTATGAAATTATTTTGCAAATTTACCACAGTGTATACGAATAGTGAGAAAGTGTAAATGGTAAAGTTTTTTCCCCATACGTTAATGGTAGCGTTCCTACGTTTGCTAAGGAAGCAGTCGAATGCGTAAGGAAGTTCCAAGTTATGTATAGTGGTGACGATAAACATTCCTGTATTTGCAGCCTATGATGTGCAGTATTATTTCCATACTACTTTTAAGTTAAAAACTTCCATTACTGTTCAGGAAGTTTATTAGAAATTTGATTGCAGTGAGTTAAGTCAGAAAACGATGTTTTTCAAACACACTGCGACGCTTTTCAAGTGATAGGCAGATTTTGAACGACGAATTTTCAATTTTATCGGAGAAATATCAGTAACGAAGGTCAATGTAATCAGGTTTATCTTATATTCATTTAGTGTCAGGATAAAGTATGGCAGATGCTGTTTTCACCAGGTACAAGAGCTTCCAAATGAGGATTAAACAAGAAAAGTTTAAACATGCGAGGTTGAGGGTAGTCTGAAATATTTCGAAGGAATTAAAACAGTTCTTCAAAACGTTTGTCAGCCAGATGTAATTCACTGAGGTTTTATAGAAGACTTAAAATCATTTCACCATAAAATTTACTTGCTGAAAAATAAATTCGAGCTCCTTTGGAAATCATTAGTAAAAATAGCGCGATAACTACAATATACCATGCCAAATATTTTAGCATGGTTAGCAAAATAACTTTGCAGTGTCTGCAAAACTGTATTCAGATTTCGTATTAAATATTTAAATGCTTTATAATTGTGACGAAATAGTTATTGGCGTAGGTTTGGGTGGTATTTAAACACAATTTTATGTAATGAAATTTTTTTTTCCAGTACATGCGCCAATAATAAAACAAGTTTTCGCCATTCATCTAGTTCTTGGCCTAAACCACTGGTATGGTCAAACCTATGAGCAACCCAGTCATCGAAAATATACAAAAAAAAATAAAAAATTAAAATTAATAAAATAAGAGGAAACTTATAAGAAAGTAAAACGAAATCTGAATGATAGATGCATACAAAGGCCTATCCACAATTGCGCTGTCGAAGCTCTGCCTTAGGACAAGAATATGTTGATAAGTGCACGTGACTGGCGTCGCGGAGCTGTCCGAAGCTCGTCTCTTGAACTGCCTCCTAAAACAAGTACTCAACTTTGAACTTTCGCGCGAAGTTGTGTCCTAAAAATGTGGAAAAAGAAAAGTTTCAAATTTAAGTTTTCGAGCGAAAATACCAAAACATAAGACGAGCATTTAAAACTGACGTCAATGAACTACGATAGACACATTTTAATTCAAAGTATACACTAATAATAAATTACATACTTCATTGTATTAATTTTAATATGAAGTTAAACTAAATCAGGCTAAAACAACGTTGACATCGCGCACTGTACTGGCAAAGTGTGTATATACGAATTCCTTTCAAATTATAATTCATGCGTTATGTTAGAAGATTAAATGAAATCAGATGTACGAAGTAGGTACCACGAAAACAATAGAATTAAATTAATTGTGCTCAGGTGGCAGTTTGAGAAAGATCAGTTTCGGACATCGCAATTTTAGACCATGTTCGGACTGCGTCAATATGAAGTCATTTGAAGTAAAACTTGGGACACAACCACATCCACGGCCGATTTTAGACGGGCCTTACCGGATCTTGAAATTTTCATTGCCAAAGTTAACTGGAATTCTAAAAATAATTAAATTCCGCTATTTTCATTTCAATTAAATAAATTTTAAGTAAGTCTTATGGGCGTAACACACTTGTTTTACTTACTCCTACGAACCTGGAAAGCTCTAGCGTACCCACATGGGGGTTTGCATCGAAACATGCGATACATCGTGCTGATGCGTCTCGCCCGTTGCAGTCTTCCGTGTTTTAGAATTCAAATCACCTCGTTACTAGAGAGACTTGCAAATTCTTCGTATCGTTTGCCATGAGATAGGCGTCCGATTAAGATATATTTCACCATACATTTTGATGGCTTGCTTGGCATTTCTGCGTCTCACCGTAAATCAGTACAGCGTCCAGTTTTCCCTGATTCGTTAACTTCATTGCGTACGTACAGCCACGCACTGCAATAACACATACATACTATTACAGCGCTGTTATTAGGAAGCGGTCCCGCCAGGATGAGTCACGGCGCTTGTTGCTTGCTTGCAGCTGTGAGCACAGGTCCACTGCCCCATGCTACCGGCCCACTTAACTTCATCATATTTGCACATTATTTCTTGGCGTTTCTGTGTTACTTTCCATTGCATATGTTGTATCGCTGAATTCCTCTTTGCACGTACTTTCAGATGCCGTTGAAATAAATATACGTTTCCAGGGTGGGAAAAATTATTTCTGTCCATGCACGTGTTACGAAGTCACTCTGCTGCAAATTACTTGCCCCCGTACGTAATTTCATTTAGCGAAAACAGCATTTCGTGATCTGCAACCGTTGCGGAAATTTTGGGGATGTTCAAGGCGGACCTTCCTGTATATCCTTATAACCTATATTAGTACGATAAAACTGTAACATAACTTCGCTATCCGTGCTATGTCAATTGAGGTATCCATCCACCTCAATTCAAGGTGCAGCAGCCGCTTCACCCGGCCTGTGGATTGTCCTCCCTGGAGCTGTTTAACCTCCTTCAAAGTAGGCTCCGAGGTTTTCCACGGTTTGTTGTCAGCGATGAGGCAGACATCGTCGCAGCATTTCGACGAGAGGTGGCGCACATTGACTGATCTCGTGCAGCCGATGGGAATGGGGCAACATGTGCCCTATAGCTATTCATCAAATGTATCTTTCACAAAAACAGCAAATTTTCATAATAGTTGTTATGCAAAATATTACACTGGATGCGCAGGAATGCGGTGCGCTGTCTTTTTGGTGTAATTTCCTAACGTCGCATGAGGCGGGGGGAATATCCTGCAGCAGGGCTTCAGAATAGTTGGAAGTAGTCGATAATGGACTATAGCCAGAAGGTGTGTGTGAAACTACAACTAAATTAAAAATAAATTTACTGCAGTTTAGATTATTTGCGATCAATATATTTACACAGGTATTCTTTCTTTGAAAGAGGTGAAGACCGAGCAGTAGCGGCGGAATGCAAGTGTGGGAGAAACCCGAATGCCGCGAGAAAACCCACCACCAGCCAGCGATAACGTCCGGAACATGCGAAACTCCGTGTGACCCCACCGGGAAGAGAGTAGACTGACCATTAGGCTGGGTTTATAAACATCGCAAGACGCAATACGTCACCAACACTGCAAAATGAAAATACCAAACTAGTACAAATAATTTATTTCCGTAATGCTTTTTAATGAATATATTGTTTTCTTTTTTCAAGCATATATGTTTAGTGCAGATATATATTTTAATTTTTAATTTTGAGCCTTGCGATGTTACTGCCTGAGTAACGAATTTCTAACACTACAACATTTTCTCGGCAAGATAACGATACTAAAATATTTTAATACATAATTATGCTATTTATGGTTCAACGCATAACTGTATGCATAACTTCATTTTACAAGCAAATAGTATAATAATTGAACATCACAACCTTCTGAAAGAGTGTAAAAGATTTTGTAATCTATCACTACTAATTTAGAAGGCGTAAAACGCAAGCAAAAACGAAAAGTTGAAAGTTAACGAACTCTTGCTTTGCGTCCTTGCGTCCTGCGTAGTTTATAAACTGTAGCTTTGAAATACGCACGTTCGAATGTTTGCGCCTTTGCGTTTCTTACGCGGTTTATAAACCCGGACCTTTTGTAACAAGATGTGTCGAACGTGCTTTCTTAGTTTTTCATGACACTGTCAGTTATAATCCATACACTGTTACTTCAAACTTTTCTGAAGCCCTGCTAAAGATCTACTTCCGGGATATTCCTCCGCCTCAGGCAAACAAAACTCAACCTAGTATAGAAAATTACACCAAAGGGATAACGCACCGCAATCGTGTGCACTCACTTTAATAATATTTTGCATAAGATTTATTTATTACTTGGCATTGTCAACAGACACATTTTCTCCCGGTTTTTATTTATATCAATTATAAATTAAATATTATAATTTATATTTAATGACCAATTTAACCAAAAATAACTTACTTTTATTTTAACACAAGTATAAAACACTTTCGACATGACATTTTTAAGAAATAACCAAACACGTCATGCATACGGTAATTTTACAAAGTTTTAATTTTAAAAAAAAGTTTGAAGGAACCGCGAATAGACCATATTAAAAATGTTAACGAATTGCTGTCAGCATGGAAGCTACTATCAACTTTGCAGCTGGTACCTCATCCAACTTTACAATTGTAAATCATCACTTTGACTAGCAATAGCTACGTATCCGTGACAACCCCATGAAATAGACCGAATTTAGTCTTCTCTGCGCATGTCAACATCGACTCTCCCATCGTCCGCCATGTTTTCGGAAATTAACCCATAGATCCGCCTGTGGTGAATGTTCTGGTGTACACCAAATGAGAAAATTCCCGAACATCAGGTTTTTTTTTTTTTGTTACGAATGCAACTGAATAAATCGATACATGCAAAATAACTAACATAGGAAACCCATATTAAACACTGTGCTAAGGTATTTTATAGTAAACAAGTTCTTACTTTATAGGGGCTGCGGTGGTGTAGTGGTTAGACTACTCGCATCCCACCAAGGCGAACCGGGTTTGATTCCCGGCGGGTCGCCCCCGGATTTTCGCGACGGATTTTCTCGCAGATCTGCTGTTTCTCTTGCCCTTGCATTCCAGTGCTGCTCCATATTCACCCCGCTTCACCCTCATCGGATCTCAAGACCTCTATGTTAAGAGCCACCCAAATCTCTACAATTTTTAAAATATAAAATACTAATTAAGTTTATTTTTCTGCGATGCTTGTGCACACTTAAAGACACAAAATTTTACCGTTGCAATCAAACGTCGCCATTTATATTTATTTGACCTTACCTATCACTAGTGTTATTTATTTATGTATGTGTATGCGAGGTTTTTTTCGAAAATACATCGGTTAATGCTCCGGTGCACATCCACCAGATTTACCGACGTTTCAGGCTGGTTGAACCGGTGGATACATAGATTCAATCTAACTCGGCTAAAACAGTTTCCGAACGTCTGGTTTGTATTGGTGGATGCACTTATGAATTTCCGAACACGTGGCAGTACAACTGTCAACGTTACATGGCTACGTGTTTGTTTATATCTGTATTTTAAACAGACCCACTCTCTTTTATATGAATAAAATCCAGTACACATGCGACACTAACGCTTGCACGGGAGGAAAAATTTTAAATTGCCAAACTAAAAGCATTGAGCTTCCCAAATCCCAACCTCAGTAGAATTTACCTTGCGTAGGTCACGGTGCGTCAGTTGCATTGAAACAAAGTTAGAAGAATAAAAACAGCACAAACATCTCAAAGCACTTTCATACATAAACAATGTTCGAACCTCAACTCCTATCCGCCTTGTTTGTGACGGGGATGTTGGCAAAAAAAAACAGCTTTATGTTGGGACACGAAGAATGACTACCGCGCATCTAACTTGGGGCACTACCCCATTTTCCCTATACAGTTTTTCCAGCGTTGCTGAAAGCCTGTCCCAGTGCACATTTGTTGGTTGTTTTTATTTTCTCGCGAGATGTTAAGATTGTCTACAGAAATTAGCAGCTGGATGCGCTATCGCATTGAAATAGCGGGGTTGTTTGGACGAACACGTGCAGTAAAGAAACCATTTTTACCATTTACATGAACTAATAATTTACACCCATGTACAAAAAAGAAATTTGAGTAAAATGAAATCAATCTCGGGGTATAACACCAGAATCAACGTCGACATACCCTGAGTAAATGTAAAATTGGTACAAAAAACCTCCGTTTGTTCAACAAACTTCGACAAAATTTACACGAAATTTGTTTCTCGAACCTAAAATGCTTTATAAGGCAACTGAATAGTGCTTATACAGAACAGGCTTCCTATTCAGCAGAAGAATACTTAGATCATAAAACAGTTTTATTATTACATTCCGCGCATATCTTATCTCCTTTAATTATCTGCCTTTTTTTTTCTTCTTTTTTTTTCGTTTCAGTGTAATGACTTTTCTGGGTACTGGTAGGTCACCACGGACAAGAGAAAAAAATTAACTTTACATGATTTATTTATATACATGACCCGAATTTTATAATATATATTAAGTTATAAGATTTGTATGGCTTGCCCAATATCTATGTACTATCATACATGGAAAATAGGCCAAATGGATGTAATAAAACAGTGTATAGGTTGTTCACGGGAAAGTGAGAACTTTTCAGGCTCTAGTTACTATTTTCTTATCAGCCATTTCTTATCCTTCACCACTTTTTAAAATAAATATTCCCATGTAAGTAATAAACAGTGTATACATTTCACCGGACTCTTAGTGTATTTATTGGCTTTAATTCTAAGTATTTTTTTACCTAGTATCTACTTAAGTACAGATACTTAAGTAGATACTAGGTAAAAAAATACTTAGAATTACGAGTACGAACAAAAAGTAACGGGTATTGCGTACCACTCATCTCCTAAATTTACTACACTTCTTTTTCAGGTGGACTGATAAACTGGGAAATTGTTTCCCCATATAAAGGAGACACTCACATGGAAGATATGTTTTAAAATTATTTTGTGTTTTTTTAATCTGTTAAACGTACAGTACTCTGCTTCAAGTAACTTTTACCAGTATTGCGTACTCAGATCGATAATCCATACGCTCGCGTAGGTTTATTCTACTCAGGTTAGGAACAAAACGAGTTTTCTAATGGGGAGTTTGGCATAGGGAAGATTTCTGCCGCTAGGTGCGTAGTTCCAAAGAAGTCAATTTTATTTTTAAAAAATTTACTACGTGAATAATAAAAGAGAAAGATTTTACTTTGACTAACGCTTACACGGGAGGAAAAAGTTTAAGTTGCCAAACTAAAAGCATTAAGCTTCCCAACCTGAGTAGAATTTACCTTGCGTAGGTCTACGATGCGTCTGTCTGCACCGTGAACCTGTTACAAGTACTCGTACTCATTGGATAGCATGGCATGTCTCGTACGTAGAGAAAACTTTCATTCTACTTTGTCTTACTCATACACCATGTACTGTTACACGTACTCATACTCGTTTCGTGTTTTATCTGTAACCAACCACGTGTAATATCACTCCCTAGATAGCACGGCATGTCTCTTACTCATACGCCGCATACCTGTTACAGATACAATACAAAAATAGTAAGAGTACGTGTAACTTCAAACAGTGCGAATACGAGTATCGTATTTTTGTGATGACGATCATAAATACTGAACAAAAAAGGAACGAATTGGCATATAGAATATTTGGGAGAAAATCAATTAAAATTAGCGAAGTGTGTATTTGTAAAAGATTGTATTACCAAAGTTCCATCTAAAAAAAAGTGGTTAGAAAACATCGAACTTTTGAAATACCCGGAAAGAGGGATGAATATCCAGCGATAAATTATCTCGTTAAGTAAATTAATATATTTCAAATAAAGTTTGTATAATTTGAAAGTATTAACTATTTTTATTTCGTAGCATAAAATTACTAACACGCGTGTTAAAAAGTATTACATTCTAAACATCGTAAACTGCGAGAACTGATATCTATAATTATTCTCAGATGGAACGTTTTTTCAGCACACTTGTTTATTTATCCAATGAAAAATCAATACCTACACATTGTTAATAGAGCACATAAAAAATATTTAACAAATAAACACTAATCTGAACTCCTGATGTACCTATACCGTATCTAGTACAAAATAACAGGTATCGCATTGTAACAGTAACTAATACTCATTGTTGAACCAAAAGTACTCACCGTCTCTAGCGCAGACTGCAGCTGTGTATGTGCGACGTAGTGGCCGGGCGACTCGAACGGTCTGGCACGTCCGAGCGGAAAAGCGCTTCTGGTGGCCGCCAGTCAACATCCTCGTCTGAGTCACACCGTTACCCAATCAGATTGTTCTGCGGCGGAGAAGTTGGCATCGCCTCAACTTGCCAGCGAACAATCCGTTTTTCCTCGTGGCGGCCTACACACGTACAATATTATTGCGCAATAATCTGGTTTCTGCAATAAAGTTGATCGTGTGTGGATGATATTGAAGGGTTGTACAATATATTGTGTAACATTAAAAACTTTAAATATTTATTGCGCAATGTGGGAAATATTTTACCGTATGTAGACAATATTGTGCAATATCGTGCCAGTTGCAATCAAGGTGTTGTGGAGAGCGTGTCGAAATGGTGAATAAAGCAGAAGAAAAAAAGTTTCATTTTGGACTTTATCGAGGCGTACCATTCTCTGCCGACTGTGTGGGGCGTTAAGTGTAAAGATGACAGTAATCGCGTAAAAAAAAAAAAAAAGTGAACCGTATGACGTGCTACTCGAGAAATACCGCGAAAATTTCCACGTCACAAATACCCTTCAACTGAATTTAATTCGCAATAATATTGTACGTCTATGCCCGCTTTGCACAATCTATTGCACAACTATTCAGTATCATCGCCACACGCTTCAATTTTATTGCACAAACCCGCTTATTGTGCAAGAAGATTGTACGTCTATAGGCTATTTCAATTTTTTTGTGCAATACATTTGCAAAATAATATTGTACGTGTATGGGCCGCTTTACCCGTAACGACGAGGTACACCGCTTATTGGTCTTCTGCGCATGTACACAGCACTGATCTACCCCAAAGGAACACTACCGTCAAAGTCACATTGGCAACAGTGATGAACGTGTTTGTTTATATTTTAAATGGCAAACTATTGTATGAATAAAATACTTTTACCAATTTAAATTTAATCAAACAGCATTAAAAATTGGTTAGATGAAGTATAAAAACATATCAGAGCACTTGTTTACGAAACAGCATTCTAACATCAAATCCAATCCACGCCGTTTTTGCTAGCCGTATTTGCAGAAAAACAGTTCAATGTTGGGGCACGGAGATTGGTTGCGCGCAGCCAGCGAGATCGGTCGACCTCATCTTTAGTCTATGGTTTTACCCACTACCTCCCACAGTTTCACGTTATTCCTCAAGCGAATAGTAATATCAAATATGAACACGTATCACCACCGTCAATAATTTATGACCAATGTGAATCACCAGCGTAGTTACACTATACGAGATTATTTACTTACCGCTGTTTTCAAATACGTCAAATGGTAGCGCTAACAGATGCACGAAGTTTCAGAAATTAAATTCAGAACTTAATATGCGTTTTAATTAGGTGAACGCGACTGCCTGCCAACGTTATCTCCTAACGACAGCAGCTTGCATGTTGCTTCTCATTCACGCAGATAGCGTGGTGTGAACGTACAAACGAACCTCTCTTCGTATAGTGAGTGAAGAGATTTGGGCGGCTCTTAACATCGTGGTCTTGAGAGCCGATATCTTGGTATAGGCTGTTCACGATTGACTGAAAACTTTTGAAAGCACTAAGGATATTGTTACAAGACACCACGTATCCGAGTTCGTAGGGGATGGAGTTCTTAACAAAATAAAATAATTATATTAAAGGTTTTAATTTATTTATAATGCTATAAATATTCACATAGCTATTATTAACATCATTTGATTGCCTTTCTTCATTATTTATTTTGTCACTAGCTTTTACCCGTGGCTTCAGTCGCGTGGTTATAGTAACCAACTTATAGGGAGAAATAACGGTATTTGTTAGTAGACAGACGCTGATCATAAACACAGAACATAGCACCAACGATGTCATTTTTTGGTGCTAGAATCGCTCTTTTACATAGCCACTGGTCGTCATTTATATTTCTTTGTAGATCTGGGTAAACGCTAGCAATCAGTTCCTTATCACTCTGCACCAAATTACTAAAATCCTCCCTAAATGACACACAGCCCTCGGCATCTGTTTCTAACCCCCCATATCCAATTTTTAATAGTGTATCAGCATAATGTCTTGTATCAACGTCATTGTAGAGATGCACTCTCATATTTGTCGTCAAGCTGAATTTCTTTACTTTTGCCCACAAGCTTGACGACTTGAGACAGGCTTTGATTTCATCTGCAGGTGTGCCCCTCTGAATCCCCGGTAGAGTTTGGCAGAAGTCACCAGCCAGTAATACAACCATTCCTCCCATAATGTCTGTATTGTTTCGTATATCCTGTAGAGTTCGGTTTAGGGCCTCTATCGCTTTTTTGTGTGACATTGTGCTTTCGTCCCACACTAACAACTTACATTGACGTAGCATTGTACCCCAAGCGCTATTTTTACTAAAAATTTGTTCCCCGAGGGAATGAGATATTTTCTCGGGATAAAAAGCAGCCTATGTCATTTCCCGGCCCTCCACAAAAAACACATCGATCCTTTGCTCGATTTCTACATGAAAGAAGTACAAGCAAACACAGTTTCGCATTTATAATATCAGTTAGGATTCTCATGAAGCATAATATTAAATGTCAATCTCGATTCTAATTAAAGTCCTTATCATTGTCTCTATATTGGTTAGTCACTTCCACACTCATTTTGTAAACATATTCAATCTGTCTATTGCTATCGTTCCAAATGTTTGTCACTCACGAATCCAGCTAAATAGTCCCGCCCGCCTTTCTCACACTCCACTGTACCGATGCTCGCAGTCCGCAGATTTCACTCCCTCTGGTCGCTCCGTCGCCACTCGTCGCTTCACTGACTTCGCACATCCTGGCTCTTAGGGCCGTGCAATCCTCCAAACTGTATAGACGGTCATATCTGAGTCCTGTCGAGGCTTACAGCCTCGCTGTAGGTTCCCCGAATGCCGAGTCACACTGAAAGAGGCGGGGACAATGACCAGAACATTCTTGCAACGACAACCCCAGACATTCAATCCTCTCAATGACAGAAGGCGGCACGAGTCCCGCTACGCTTATAGAGGCAGCGGCACTTCTTTGTAAGTCTCCGCGCACTCCTCGGGTTGCCACTGAGTCCTCGACACACTGAAACTGCTCGCTCGAGCGGGACAGGACAAGGGAAGCGATGCAGACTACCACTTAACAGTACGTTGAAGGAAGAATGTTATATATGTCTATAACTGCACGTGATGGGGCCTTGATAGCTCTGCGACGAACTCGTATCAAGGTGGTCCGGATTCGATCCACGGCGGACCCAAACCAGAATTTCGCCATGTCCAATACGTGGCGGACATTTCCGATGAAGAGGGTTTTCTCAGGGTACTCCGTTTCCCGACCAGTGCATTCCGTGGCGTCTCCACCCACACTTCATGTCAACAGTCACTCTACAGGCTGGGAAGGAGGGACGGTGTGGCTGTGTTCCAATTGGCACTTTTTGTTAACAAAATGGTCACGTGATTCGATTTTGTCGACAAAATCGATGACGTATTTTTTGTAAGTTGAGTTTTGCGTTTTGTCAATTCGAAAGCTGACAAATTACCAAATAATGGAAACCAAATCACCGCCATATAATAACTGAATTTGAAGCGGCCCTCTACCAACTTTCGGGAATAATTACTGTTTATAAATCAATCAGAGGCCGTGTACCAATTCGTTTTGAGTTTCTGTTTTTGTAATTTGTATTTAGCATTTTGTATGGGTCCAATCGGGACACTGCGAAATTCAACTGTATACCATTCCGTGCTATTATTTTGTTGTTTCATAATTCCAAAATTAAAACTCCACAATGTCTTTACATAATTCGACAAACACGAAAAATGGCAACTTTTAATTGCTTTTGAAAACCGCACTAAATATTTAAAGCACTACCTTTATAATGAGAATTTAAAACGTTCGATTTTACACGTATACTTATACTTAGCTTATTTAAATAGTGGTAAAGGCAGTTCATGGTAATGTGAGCACTTTCGTATTGAATCTTTGAAAAATATGATTGGTCCTTCCTGCTTATATTTTAACGGGCACACTGACTGGTATGCGCCCAGAAAGGTTGGTAAAGTCGAAAGTAGTCAACGCGTGTTAACGTTAGAATGCAAGTGTTGGGTAAACTTTTGTGAATACTGAAATTATTCCTTTCAGTTTCTGTGTTTTTAATGCGCTTAATTATAAAAACCAGCAAATTTGAACATTTAAATTTTTAAAATAATTTTACAGTTTTCCTTGACCAACGCATGGATAAAGTGATCAGGCCCATAGCAATGTTAATGTTATATATGCTCTAAGAATACACAACGTGCATACAAGTAGATCTTAAGCACGTGTTTTAAAAGTGCTCAGTTTACCATGAACAGTGTATAGACATGTTTGAACCAGTAGTGTAGTAGGAAGCAGTGAGTCTCCTCTAGTAATTTATGGTGTGGGTTCGAAGCTCCGGCAATTTTTTTTTCTAAAATGTTAAATGCGGATAATAACTTGGGTATGTAAGAAATATACTACATTTCACGAACTTTCAAAATTTTTCGTTAAAATTAGAAATAATACTTTTGTACTCTCGTGACTATGCATTATCATTTTCAAAAAAATTAATGAAACTGCATTAGCAAGCATTGAATCGATGTAACGGCCAACAGCAATAGAGCAATATTAATATGTGCTAGCTAGTTTTTTTTAAATAGCCCTACACAAGTTACTGACTAGCAGCAGTTCTACGAGTGGGGTTCATGTTTACTCCGAACCGTACGCTGCGCATCCACAGAGTGTGTCAAATTACTCCAACTGCTGTCGTGTAATAGGAAGATTCCATGGCGGCTATCATAGCGGCTGGCATACCGACTCGTCCACCACAACTTGTTGAAGCTTGTACGAGACTAAGTACGGCAACAGGTATCGTGTAATATCGGCCTAAATGCGTATAGGCATACAGGAAATAAATATTGGCACATGGCACATGCATCGCGGCATTTCTGGGATTGGGCAAACATTACAGCGATTAGAGTCATTATTATAGTGCATTCACGGTTACTTCAAACTTTTCTGAAGCCCTGCCAAAGTTCTACTTCCAGAATATTCCTCTGCCTCATAAAAACAAAGCTTAACCGAGATTACCAAATTACACCCAAGGGACAGCGCACCGTATTCGTGCACGCTCAGTGCAATACTATTTTGCATTAGAACTATTTATTACTAGGCATTACCAACACCACTATTTTCTCCATGTATTTATTCAATGTTAATTACATATTAAATTTATAAACTAGATATAAGTAAAAGTTTATTTTAACAAAATGTCAACAGATGTCAATATGTCAACAGATTCATGAAACGCTTGTGATTTATGGCATATTCAGGAAACAACCAAACACATCATGTTTGGGATGATTTCTCAAAGGTTTGATTCGAAAAGTGCGAAGAAACCGTGAACAGACTATACCTGCCATACTAACTTTTAATCTGAACTACGACGGGAGGGGGAAACCTCGATAAGGCATGGAAGTGTACAATCTCTACGTTTATACCGACATCTGAAAGCAAGAGTTTCGGTAACCTGGGTTTCGGAAAGCAGAGTTTGTGTACGGTATAAACGCCACCAAAGTAATGTTTCGCCGTATCTCGAAACCGAGGTTTGTAATTCAAGTTCCGCGTCTAATCTTAGGTTTCGTTCGCGGTATAAACATCGAAACTTCGGTTGCGTCTGTAAATGTGGCATGAAATGTACGACTAGAATATGTTGAAGTGTAAAACAAGATGTATAATTGGTTAAAAATAATGTGTGTAAATGCAGGGTGATTATATAATTTTGCTGTAGATACGACAATAACTAAAACGCAATAAATATTTTGCACCTTAAAAAACAGTTACGAAATACAAATTTGCAATGACGTTTTATCAAGCAATGTATGCAACTTTAAATAACTTTTTTTGTTATATTTATGATTTTCTGTCAAACGTATTTTCGTATCATCAAAACAAAAATGACTAATTTTCTTTTCATTGTTTTGATACTAGCGTTCACGGCATACAAAAACACACGAAACACAAGTTTCCAAAACGGAGTTTCGTATGACGGTATAAACACTTAACTAAAACTTTAGTTTGGAAAGTTGGGTTTCCGAAACGGAGGTTTCGGCTGACGGTATACACGTACTGAAAGTTAGGTTTAGTTTGTAAGATAGTGAAACCAGAAGAAGTTTTGAAAGCCATCATGAAATGAATCTAAGCACGTGAGGCAGTCACCACATGAAGTTTCGTAGCATGACGCTAAGATGATCATCTTTCTTCCTCTTATCACAGTTGCTAAATAACTTCTCCGCAACTGAAAAAGACTGTAAATGAGTCCAAATTGAAACGTAGAGATTAGTTTCCGTTATGATGTAACTCTATTTTAAATGGTTTTATATTCGATGTCCGTCCCGTATTATATACACGCCGTAACACTCTCTCTGAGCAAATTCTGCAAGATATGTTTCAGTAAAAAATATTCAGTTTGCGAAATAATTTTGAGACACAAAAACATGATTTTGAAAATTAAAATGGCTAGTCTAAAATTTAAAAAAATGTTTGTGAATGCACAATAAATATTCGGATTGAGGTACAGTATTTGATATTCACTGGTTAGCCAAATTCTTGTTAACGCTGGTTCTCGTGGCTCCACTATGATCTCCGTTAGGCTGAAGGCTCACCTCGTAGTATTTTAGTGAAATCGCCGTTTAACTGCTGTCGGATGATTATTTTTGAGGTCCGTTTCCAGGAACGACATCTTAGGCGACCTGCAGCATCAACATTTGCGCGCGGTTTTCCTGTTGACTCACCCGGAGTTTCTTGAAAACTATGTTTTCCTCCAAGACCACAAATTTTCCTTGAATTTGAGTTATTCTGAGAAGGTCATTTATGCTTAGGTAATGTTCCCACTGTATCCGGTTTCGGCTGATGTATGCACAGCCGTATTCTACCGACTCATGCTGTGCCGATGTAAAGGTAAAACTATAGGGAAAAAAATCGCGTTTTAAGAGAGTCCCCCCTGCGTGAAATGCATCAGAATGACTGAATAAATGTCATTACTGCAAAGTCCAGCCGCGCTGGAACAGATTCAAATTGGGGGAGGAGGGGTTATAGGTTAAGAGTCCGAATCAAAGGAAATACAACTCACCATTTAAAAAGGCTGCTGAAAATTGGCAGGGAAAGACAAAGGGTACTCGAGAATATTTTATGAAGGGCACGCCCACTCTCTAATAAGTATAGCATAGCGCTATTTAGAAAACGTGAAAGTAATTATTTTATGCAAAGCTACTTTTGCCACAATCAGTTGACGTCACGCGAAAACTGCTGTGAGTTTGGTAATTTTTTATGTGGTTCGTTTGACGGAATGAAGAAAAAATGCATTTCTAATTATCCTGAAATCGTCTATAATAAAATAACTAACTTTTATTTATTATCTGTTAGGTTAGTTGGTTAGTTATTTAGGCTTTAGTTACTAAAGAAAATTTAGTTGTAAGGAACTTAAGGCTGATAAGGACAGTAAAAGAGGTGCGGAAAGACGAGGACAGCGTTGTATTCAAGCGAGTAGGATTGTCCTATCTTAAGAAACAATTACAGGACAAAACCATTTTATGCTGCAGCAGGCCGTGAAATTCTGCTGGAGTTAAAATTGTTGTTGCCACATAACTTACTAAGATTCTAAAAGTGGAGTGGAAAAATTCGGATGGCTCTTAACAGCGAGGTCTTGAGAGCAGACGAGGGCGAAGCGAATGCAAGGGCGGGGAAACGAGAGGAAACCCGCCGGCAGCGGCATCGTCCGGTAGGATTCCCACCTGCGAAAATCCGGGGGCGACCCTGCCGGGAATCGAACCCGGTTCATGTTTGTGGGAAGCGATCACTCTAGCCGCTACGCCACCGTGACTCCAAGGTATCAAAATAGCATGTCACATGATTTATTTGGTAGTGGAGGGGTTACGTGACATGTTGTATTTGACGCCATATCCGCGCTGCCAGTCTCGATGCAGTGGGGGGTACTCACGCGGACCCGGACGCCACTATGTCGCCGAGCGGGCGGGGAATGATTGACAGCTGGCCTGAGCTGGCGTCAACCCCTCCAACCCCTTCCCAAATCACAAATCACCCTTCTGGAGGAGTCTTCGGTGGCGGCGGGCTATTGCATGAACGTTCTGGTAATCTCCGTCGGCGCTACCCGATATGTGAAGAAGATTCTGGATTAGGACGCCTGCCACTATAACTACCACCACAGCCGGAGGGTCGGCAGTCTGCGACATCCGTCTACCGAAGTGCGGCGTTGAATGCAAGAGCGAGCGCGTCGTTTTGTCTACCGACATGAAACCAGCAGAATGTCCGTGCTGCCTCCCTGTGATGTGATGTGATCAAGGCAATAAACTCACGTGTCCTATCAACACACGCAGTTTCATTTTATTTCCAACACTCATTCTAAGTGCTTAATTTTTTTTTGTGTGAGTCTGATTTAAGCGGGAAAATGAGGTGTGCGGTTTTACAACTGTGTTGACTTGACAGTCCTTGGAGATGAGAGAGTGNGGGGGGGGGGCTGGTTTGCTTTGATGGCTGAACATTATGTGATGGGGAAAAATAGGGAGAGGATCGGCTGTTTTCGTCCGGCACATGCTGAGGAGTGTCTGTTGACATTCAGCCGATACTATTACTTGCTAAGTGGAGAGTACAAGAATAATTTTTAGAATGCAATCATTCTGCGAGAAGCAATTCATTAGATAAAAAAATTAAGAGCTTGGGGCAAGGGCATCGGGGGAGCGGAGGGAAAGCCAACCACCCACCTTGTTGTGGCATAACCCGAGCACTTTGGATGTGAGTGACCTTGTCTTGACCCATTTACAGTCAATATATCCCGTTTTCGTCCCTAAGTAACTTAAGATATAGGGCCTAAATGATTTCCCCAAAAACTAAAAAAAAAAATGTGGACTTTTTTACATGTCCTTAAATTAACAAAGCCGATTAGAGTCTCTTCGATGTGATTCCGCCAAAATGTCCAAAAGACCAAAATAAAAAATCAGGAATTTGAGCTCGAGAGACACTGATGAAGACCATTGCCATTCTGTTTTCCAGCAGAGCGTCACCTGCTTCACTACCAACACCACCTTCATTATCGTCTTCACCACTAATTTTTTCCCAGCACAGGTATTACCTGCTTCTTTGTCAGCACCGACGGGTATCCTTTGCCGGCACTCCGGATGCGGTGCTATTCATAGGGGCAGTGCTCGACTGAGAACATTCTTCACACGTCGGGTTGCGTTGAGGGAGGAGAAGATCGGAAAGTTCGTGCGAGCCGCTGACCCCTCCAGCAGGAAAGGAAGAGAAGGGGGGTGACACCAGTTCAGGTCGGCAGTCAATTATTCACCCTCTTGCCTGGTGATGTAGCGGAATCGCTTTGGAGAGGGGCACGCAGAGGATGCGGGCTTGTAGGCCGGTGGCTGCGAAGGGGCAGCAGGGCAGGCTTTAAACACGTGACACTACTATAGTGCAGACGTGCCTCTATACTAGTGTGTGAATTAAAAAATTGTCGCATGTAAGCAAAAGTGCGGGGTGTATCGCTCTAGTATACGAACTCGAGTTCTCGGATCTCACATTAACAATTACACTGAAGAGCCAAAATAACTGGTATAGGCGTGCGTATGCAAATAAAAGAGGCATGGAACCAATCAGACTAACGCGATGCGGTCGGCAGTGCCTATATAAGACAACAAGCGTCTGGCAAAGTTGCTAGATCGGTTACTGCTGCTACAATGGCCGTTTATCAAGATTTGAGTGAGTTTGAACATGGTGTTATAGTCGGCGCACGAGAGATGGGGCATAGCATCTGCGAGGTAGCAATAAAATTTGGATTTTCGCGTACGACCATTTCACGAGTGTACCGTGAATATCGGGAATCCGGTAAAAGATCAAATCTTCGACATCGCTGCGGCCGGAAAAAAGATCGTGAACGAACGGGGGACAAACGACGACTGACGAGAATCATTAAACGTGACAGACGTGCAACCCTTTCTCAAATTGGCGCAGATTTCAATGCCTCCTGCATACTTTCAGACATTAGTCTAGTCCATGCCACGTCGTCTTGCGGCACTTCTGCGTGCTCACGGGGCCCTACAAGATATTAGGCAGGTGTACCAGTTTTTTGGCTCTTCGGTGTATATTTAATATTTTCTAATGATCGCTTCCTTTCTTCCTATTCATTCTGTTCGTCTTACAATTTAAATAATGTACGAGGATGAGCACGGAGGCCCTTTGGCATTACTACTATTCCATTTGATCATTACAGGCTTTAAACTTTATTACAAAAACATACAAGATGTCCAAAAAAAATTGTACCTATTTCACTAATCTTTTAATTAGCTCCATAATGACATAGAAGGACCCTGTTTGTAAAAAAAAAAGCACATATACACCCAAAGTTTATTTCACACTATACAGAGACTCAATGTAAGCACCCTTTGTGACGCGACAGATATCGAGTCGGTAACCCGGTTTGTCCAATACTCGCAGCAGCATGTCACGTGTAACATCTGCAAAGGCGTCGGTGATCCGTTATCTCAGTTCCACCAGATCTCTTGGTACTGGTGGGGTAAGGACTCTGTCTCTCACGAAGCCCTACAAGAATAAGTAGCACATTCTTTTTCGGACATTCTGTATATAGGAGCACATGTTAGCTAAGAAACTGGTGAAAACTTAAATCAGATTTACATAAAATACAGCACTTATCTGACTTAATTTCAAAATAGGCGTCTCTGATAGCGATTTTAACTTTTTATTTGTAGATTAAAATGTGCATTTTGTCATTATTCAGTATTCCAAACACAATTTACTGAATACGAACTTAATTCCTGAAAGTTTTGCTAACTCTTTCGTTACAGATCAGTATACATAATACAGTCAATACGTTAGTGGGTGACTTGGTGCGTTGCTGCCTACACTCGGGGCGCCAGTCCACGAACTTATTGAACGTCGCCGTGGTACGTGGCTGCCTACGTTCGAGGCACTAGTAAGTTCACGAAGTTACTGAAATGGTGGTATAAATTTAGGTGTTGCTACCAACAGATTTTTCTTCAGTACTGTAATAATATTGGTATACCGCGACAAAAAAAAATGTTTGTAGTTGATGTTATTGACAGCAGTTATTTATGATATTTCGGATTATAGTTTCACCAACGAATTATGTTTTTAAATTAGTTAATTTAATCTACTTTATTTATAAACAGCCATATCTTAAAAATAATAGCTGGGCTTTAATCTTTTTTTTAAAACTATTTCTGCAACAAATCTTTTTATCAGACATACTACCCTCGACAAACATTCAACAGTCATCAAGCATCACAGTCTCTAAATATTCCGTGGGCATTCAAAGACGTTTCACATATAGTATACTTACATATTCTGCATGCCTTCCACGAGCATTTAACTTGCATTCCGCATTCCAAAAGCATTGTACAGACTTCATGCAAGCTGTAGTCTTGAACTGCCTAAATTATCTTTGCAGTATCTTCCCAATACCACATGAAGGTGGTATTGGGAAATCAATAGATAATGTTAAATTATCTAAACCAGACAGTTATTTTTAAATTTGTTATTTAATTTTTGACTCACAATTCAGAGGAAAATTTTACATCTCTGCCACATTCAGGTCATGAGCAATCTATGATCATATTATTCTTTTGCGATTATTTTCATTCAGCTATTCGATAACTGAAAATATTTAATTCACGTTAGAAGAATTTTCAGCTCTTTGCCAAGTGACCAAAATTGCGAGCCTGCCAACCAGTTCGCTAGGAGCATTTCAGGATACAAAGTTGATGTTCTTGCTGTATTATTTTTGCTTCACATTATCTGTCAATAGGAGTTCGTTTGAGAGATTTGCAAGAATGGTAGAGACGTTATTTTTATTGAATAGACACGTGCCTCTTTTTCACTAACTTATATGTCATAACAATACTAAGCATCGTTGTCAGCTTATGACCCACGACTTATGACCTACAATGATTATTAAAGAAGCACTTATCCCTGAAATCGAGATTTTCGAATGATTTTATTTTATAAAATTAGAAACTACTTGAGATTGGACGACAAATTCTTGAAAAGTGTTTTCTTGAATAAAGACATTTAGTCAGTGAAAATTTGATGTGTATGATTAAGAAAATATGGGTTGCGATGTTATTTTGGTACAACGCTTTAAAACTCTGAGCAGAAATAAATTTTTATAATGAATTACCACATTTAATTAGTAAACACCTTTGTCTTGATTTAACACTTAAAAGGCGAAAGATTCTCTAGATAAGCATCTCCAAGTTTGGAATGATGCGGTTGTTGGCCAACCAGCAGTGAAATGTTTCGGCCATATATATATATATATATTTTTTTTTTCTTTATGAAAATGTATTGTACTACCCTCCAGATTTTCACATACGTATCAAATAAACACTTTAAAAAAGAAAGATTTTCAAGTACGCGTGCCTTCTTTACTAAAAGTTTTTGTCGTATGTCATGTTACATTTTTTCTCATTTGGTATATTTCACATCGTTTCGACTCTGAGTTTGGAATAATGCCTTTTATAACACCTAATGATAAAGTTGAGAAAATGTTGTTTCACTTTAATAATAAATAAAAATATTTGACGACACTTGTTCAGAAAATTTACCTGTCAACAATCGCGTGTCTTAAGATGGAATGCGGGGTGGGGTAAATGTACGTAATCGTGTTGCGTACATGAATTGCCTACAGAAATTGCCTTCAGATGAGATATGCAAAGTTTTGGGGCTTATACGAGAAATAATAAATAATTAACATTTTGATGAATATAAGGATACTATTAATTAATAAATGCGTACTGTATTGTTATTTCTTGTGACTAGCTTTTTCGCTAAATATTCAGTCACTTCATATAATTCTGATCATTGTTGGCATGTTTTGAGTATCCAACGACCAATAGCTTAGCAGCAAAACCAAATTAAAAGGTATAACAATTTTTGTCTCCCGGCAAACGTTTCAGGACGTGGGTAACCTCACAACTATCTGGCAGCCTATCTTGCGGAAATAATTGTAACACTAGCATACCGTGATGACCGACCAGCACTTCTGGCGACTGTCGCAGGACTTCCCCTCCTTCAGTGGTAATCCCCACTATTTCCACAGCGGCTGCAGCAGACACGCCACAACCACACACCACGCGCTGTGTCGCTTACCACACACATTCCAGGAGGGAAACACGCTACCGGCTCCCAACATGCTTTGAAAATCAATCCTGTGACTCTAATATCTCAGCTTGAGAATTAAAAAAAAAAAAACACACATTATGCATGGAGATTTTATAGAGTTGTCAGGGGTTTTGATTGATTATGCAAGGAACTGACAGAGGTGGCGCTGTGATAAACCACCGGACTTACATTCGAGAGGACCTGGGTTCGAACCCCTGTCCGGCCAACGAAGGTACTGGTTTTCCGAAGTCACTCTAGGCGAACGCTGGGATGGTTCCTTATTACAGGCCATGGCCGATTCTTTCCCCGTTCCTGCTTCTCTGAGCAACATGCTCCATCTTAATGACCTCGCTGACAACGAAACGTTAAGCCCTTCGCACCTACATACCTTATGATAGATGTATCTAAATTAGACTGACAAATTTCGGCAGGCTATTCACGGAAAAAGGTGAAAACATATATATATATATATATATAATACGCACACGTGACACATGGTCTAAAGTGAACCCATAAAAAAATTATTGTTACAAGACGCCCGAGGGGCGTGTCCGAGTTCGTAAGGGATGAAGGTCTAAATAAAAATAAAATAACTAAATTAAAATTTTATTTTATTCAAACAGCAATTTTTTAAAATACTAAACTATCTATCTCCGCCTTACTCCTAAATATTCACAGTGAGCGTATTATTTAATGTCTAAATAAATTCTAATTTAAGTCCTTATCACTGTCTCTATATTGGTTACAGTCGTTTAATTCGCACTCATTATTTACACATATTAAATATGTATATTGCCGTCATTCCAAATGTCTGTCACTCACGCATCCAGTTCAGTAGTCCCGCCCACAAGTGTCACTCTCCACTGTGCCGATGCTCGCAGTCCGCAGACTTCACTCCCGCTGGTCACTCTCGCCGCCAATCGACGCTTTGCTGGCTCGTCGCTTCGCTGTCTTAGCACACCTGGCGATTAAGGTTACACAATCCTCCAAACTCTAAACTGTCGGCTCGCTGGCCTAGTCTAAAAGGGTCCCCGCACCACGAGTCTCGCTGAGAGAGACTGGGGCAATGAACAGAACATTAATTCAAAGATAGCTCTAGAAATTCAATCTGTTGAAAGGCGGGACCGCAAGAGTCGCAATATCCGTATCGTGGCGGCACACCTTTGTAAATATCCGTTAGGTCTACGGGTTACTGCTCACCTGGCCTTCACACACTCCTTCACTTGCTCAAGCGGGACGGTGCAAGGGAAGCGATGCAGAGCAGCAAGCATGTAACAGTATTATTAACCCGCATGTTACAATTAACTTTACACATTATCCAGACATTCAGTGTTCAATCTCCAGAATGTGTAATAAACTTCAAGTCCAACTTCAAAGAGAAATGTATCGCTCTTAGGTTTCATTTTAGACCATGCGTCGTGTGGGTATATATATGTGTGTATATATATACACACACACAAAGACCAAACCTTTGAAAAATCACCCCATGTATAACATGCTTGGTTGTTACCTAAATATGTCATGTGTCACAAACATTTTATACGTGCGTCAACATAAAAGTACCTTATTTTTGGTTGCATTAAACTTTTACTTTTATTTTGTCTAAAAATTACAATATTTCATTTATAATTAATATAATTAAAAACGGCGAGAAAATAGTTCTTACACAATATATTACTGAACTGAGCGAGCACGAATGCGGTGCGCTGTTGCTTTGGTGTAATTATATATATATATATATATATATATATATATATATAAACTTTGGCTATAAGAGGCGGAGGAATATCCTGGAAGTAGAATTTTAGTAGGGTTTCAGAAAAGTTGGGAGTAACCGTGAACGGGCTATACATAGTGAAATGTCAGCCATGGCCAAAATTATCGAAGATCTCCTGACGTCCTAGACAGATGGCGTGATCAGTAATAGCTCACTGATAAATATGCAGCACAGCTGCTGCGCGCGTGACCAGCACATGGTGACGTAACAAGCCCGGCGGGAAAATGCTCCCACTTGGTACCGTGACTTGCAATTACTGCCTGGAGCCTGGTTAACACCACAACCTCAGCGCACAAGCCGAGGAGGGACAGGCGTAGGGTTACCAGACACTGAGAAGGACATTTGTGTAGGGTAACAAGATCTTTTAATGATGAAAGACACTTGCCATAAAACAATGTGATTTATAATATAAGGAATACAGTAGATAAAAATAGTATGTTCGAGGGCTGAGGATCGGAGGCCATCTTGTTTTGGGCTGCCATATTGTTTCCGGCAGCCATCTTGTTTCCCATCATCATATTGTTTTCGGCCACCATCTTGTTTCAGCCCACAATCTTGTTTTCGCCCGCCCTCTTGTTTCCCAATTACTCACCTTCGCATCAGTCCCATGCACTCCACATACTGTAGTTCTCTCGTCGTCTGCTAGAGTGCACCACCGATCCCTGTACTGTTGTTTATTGATGCTAGAGTGTGCCACCCTATTACTCACCTTAGTTCGACCACACCATCTGGTTCCCCCTTGTCCTTCATCGCCTGCTAAGTGGTGTCGCTCTCGCTCGACCGCCATGTTGGTTCTAGATTTGGGTGCTAGGGGTGCTACCTTTTTTTTTTTTGGAGCTCAAAATATCGTCTAGAGTAGGGCGGGATCGAACTACAGAAAATTAGGTTGGCATGCAGATGCCTTAGACCACTCGTCTATCGGGATATATGCTTAGAAAATGGCGTAAAATAAGTAAATAATGTGTATGGGGAGAAAATTATATTTAAAAAAAATCGTTAGTTTTTGTTGTCATTATTATTCTAGAATAAGAATTTGTAATAATAATATGTTTAGTTACTTTTATTTAAAAAATTATCTTATTAAAAATTATGAAAATATGCGCTTAAAAAATATAATATAATTTTTTTATTTAATTTTTTATTTATTTAGGTTACTGGAGTTGAGTTTGCGAGCATGCATGGACAGGCAGGGCAGCTGACCTTGTCAAAGTTTAAAAAAAAAATATCTGTGCTTGCATGGCAAGAGCTGTGTTGGCATTTTCACAGGCCTGTGCCTACATGGTGTCAGGCTACTGGAGTCTGTATGTGTAGGTGCTTCCATGTCGTTTTCACAATCTACATGGTGTCAGATAGCCTAAATCAGCATGTGTGTGGGAAGAGCTGTGTTAGCATTTTCACAGGTCTGCATCTGCACAGAACTAGCTATCTCCAAGCCAATATTGTGTATAAGGACAGGCAAATGCAGGATTAAAATGAATGCAGAGTAAGGCAAACAGACATTTATCTAAAAACAATACATGCACATAAGAATATATATGTTATATATTTAAAACATTGGTAAGTACTATTTCAGAATGTCCTTTTCGTGGACTCAGGAGTCATCACGTTTCGAGTGTCCGATCCATCTCATGTACACACGACCATTACATCGTTTCAGCACATTTTCCACCAAATAAACACCGGGAAACTTCGTAAGCTGTATCTCCTCTGGGTAAAAGCCTCCGACGATGGGTTCGCCTCGTAGGTCCTCGAGGTCATTCATGCGCGAGTACCAATGTCTTATGCGAACCACCTTGTATAATTCTACCGACCAGTTGTGACGATAGGCGTTGTGGAAAATACCACACCGTTTGGAGATGTGTACCAGGTCACTGATCTTGGCTTTAGGCTTGCGTGGGCCACTCGTCGGAATAGTATAAATTGACCGAAGCAGGGAGTCGTCCTTGACATCTTCGAGCTTCATGTGTGTGGTAGAATGAACAGTAGAATTATACTCGTGAATGAGTTTCGGCAGTAGCTCAAGCCACCTGCAATTTCCATTCGTCGTGAAATGTCTCCACAATTTGATTTTCAGTGTCCTGTGAAAATACTCGACGATGCTAGCCTTGAATCAAAAGTACGCGGAATAGTGATTTATGCCGTACCTTTTCATCAGTGCATGGAAAGTAGCATTAAAATATTCTTTACCATCGTCGGTGTAGAGATTTTTCGGTTGTGTCTTTCGCTCAACACATTTACCATGGCCTCGGTGACATCACATGCATGCTTCGATTTGAGCGGTCTGGCATAGGCATACTTGGAAAATGTGTCTATTATGGTCAAAATGTAGTGGTGGCCTTTATTCGCATGAGCAAAGTTTTCCATTTAGATCTGGTCGGATTAGAAAGTATCGTCCAGCCCTTTAATGGCGTACTTTCTCCGAGGATAATTCCTTCTGGACGACCCAAGCAATTCCCCAGAAACGGCATATTTTGTCATCACACGACGTAGACAGCTTCGGCAAGTTCTTCGATGATGGATATAATCTCGTTGGTGTGTGACCGGTTGCCCACAGACTGCGAAGCGACCAGTAGCCGTAGTCTAAAGTAAAATTTTACATTTATATTTATTTGACATATATTGTTCATTTGAATGAATGGCACACAGCAAAGAGTCATTTTGTAAAATCAGTTCATAAAATGTGTAAATAATATAAATTTTCAGTTGTTGTTTGTGTAAAAAACAGGATTTTTCGCAGGACACTTGGCTAAAAGAAGGACAATTCATGATTCTATTTAACCTTTCACATCCCGCAGAACAGTGTTTAAAAAATAAAAGATGTCCTGCGGAAAGCAGGACGTCTGGTCACCCTACAGGTTTTAGCCTACGTTAGGGCTAGGCCAGTGCTGAATTTGACTCTCTGCCAGCTGTTGGACCAAACGCAACTGTTGGGGTTCCTCTAATAAAGCTATTTACTGAAAAGTGAGCACTTTTGAAAGCCCTCTCATTTGAAATAATTGTCAATAAATATATCTTATTCTAACCTTAGACGTTAACTTCCAAGCGTGGTAACATATACACACTATGTTTATTACTTATATGGCAATATTTATTTTAAAAGGTGGTTAAAAGAAAAAAAAATGGCTGAAAGTAAAAAGTGACTAGGGCCTCAAAAGTGCTCACTTTACCATGAACAGCATATATTCGGTTGTATAGACTTGTTGTATATTCTCATGTACTATATTGCGTATGTGGACGTGGAACTATACAGTGCGCAGTGCCCATGTATCCATTATCTCGCAAGTAGCCCAGCAGCATTCCCAGGAGGACCAGTGAATACCAAGATGGCGAGGCGGTAAATTCGCGTATGATGAGTGTCCATCGCCACTCTGAATCCACTCTGGCAACTCAAGCGTCCTCAGATAAAATGAAGACTTTTTTCACCCCTCTTCATTATTATGTGAAGAAATCTTCAGTTTTGGTGATATTTTTCGTCGAAAACGTAAGGTTTGATGTTTCCATTATCTCTCGTTAGTTTATATTTTTTGGTGAGTAATAACATGTCTGCATCTTGTTTCTTCCTTGTGTGTTAAGGAGTGTTTTCGTAAATATGTTTATGTTGAGTCAGATACGTCGACATAATTTATTTATATGTAATTGGGCATTTTGGCGATCACATGTATTATAATTGTTTCCTGACGTTTCGTCGTTATTTAGTTTGATGTTGTGATCCTAGCCATGGGGTTTAAGATATTTTTGCTTAAGTTCAAAATCCAAGAAAGTAAGCTTAAACACATAAATTATAGGGTATAAGCACTGATTAAGTCCCCCGAAATCACGCTGAATGTTGTTCACGAAGTGAACGCATTTGGTTCACAACTCGACACTGTTGAAGATGCAGTAAGCACTCTGTGCAACGAACTTTTGCAAACGGACCCCTTGGAGGATTTGGACGAAAATGTGTTTACCGCAAAGCACGAGTCCTTGTTTGCCCAGTTATCCGACACACGATGTCTCATAACCTCATTTCTGTACTCTCATGTTGTACAAGCTTCTTCCATATCTTCTCTTGCCACCCCGTCTGCAAATGTACGTCTGCTGAAAATTAATTTGCCATCCTTTTCAGGTCGGAGGGACGAATGGCCCATGCTCTCCCAGTTGTACAAGGCGACGATTCATGACAATTAGGGATTAGCCGATATTGAGAAATTCCAGTATTTGTAGGGATGCCTCAAGGGAGAAGCTTTACAGTTAGTAAACAATTTATCGGTTACAAATGAAAACTACACAGTAGCTTGCGAACTACTCATATCCCAGTACCATAACATCAGGAAACTCGCTACCCTACACACAAACATAATTCTGAACCTACCTGCTCTCAACTCTGCAAATCTTCAGTCAGTCAAACCGTTTGTCAACACCTTCAATAAGAACGCTCGTGCCTTGGAACGCTTAGGCCATAAATTCACAAACAATAATCCTGTTCTGTTCACAGTTTTGATGCGCAAGTTGGATGTGTGTATGCTCATAAAGTTCGAAAACTCACGTACAGAAAGCAGTGACACAATTCCTAAGGTTTCTGAACTCATAGATATTGTTCAGTCTAGAGTATTAAAAATGGATTGTGCTCTTGATGTAGGAAATAAGGTTAGTGCAAAAAACTTGTCTTGGAAACTATTGCTGACGAAGTTAAGTCACACAACCTCACAACAAAAGGCAGTATTTATTACCAGTTCAGAACCTAAAACGAGATCTTGTGCAGTGTGTCAGCAAACCACCCATTCTGTGTACAAGTGACCTGAATTTATTGATGCCTCACTTACAGACAGATACCAAATAGCTCGGAACAAAAAAGTAAGTTTCAATTGTCTTGGGACAGCCCATAGGCTAGCATTATGTCTCTCTACTCGCACTTGATATCAATGCCAGCAAAATCATCATATCCTGCTCCACATAGCTCACTGTATCTTCAATTCCCCAAAACAAAACGTTCGACCCCACACAGCTTCCAGGTGAAACGTTCGCAAGTGTTTTGGCTCGGAAACGCATATCAGTGTTATTGTCTACAGCCTTGGTGAAGGTTTACTGTGTGGACAATAAGCCCCATGTCATGCGGTGTTAGCTGGACAGTGCAGCGCAAGCGTCTTTTATCTCTGAAGCATATGTGGATGTCCTCTCATTGCCCTTACACAAATCCGGTGAAAGGGTCGTGGGCCTTCTTTATGGTGCTGTTAGCATGAAGGGGAAAATAACCAGTCAGATTCAGTCATCAATGGAACCTCAGTGTACCTTATCTCACCCACTCTTTGTTGTGTCCAAGATTGCAAACAACTTGCCACTTGTGTCTGTTGATTCCTGTGTTCGTTCTCAGTTGGGTTCCCTTCCTTTGGCAGACCCTCACTTCGATAAACCTGCTCCCATCGATATACTTCTGGGTGCTGACATCTGTGCTCGTGTTGGTATGAGTGGACGGTTTGAGTTGGGACAACACATGCCTGTAGTATTGGAGTCCAAGTCGGGGTGGGTGTTATTGGGGGAATACCCAGAGGCCTGTACAGATACCGAACAGGGACTTGTATACATGTTTGTTGCTATGGAGAGCTTGTTGGGTGTCATCCTCAAACGATTCTGGGAGACTGAAGAGCCTCCTCAGGTCAATGCAAAGCCACCTGAAGACGAGTATTGTGAAACACACTTCAAGGATACTAACACACAAGTAGATGCTGGAAGATACGAGGTTTCTCTTCCCTTTAAACCCCATTCACAAACTCTTGGGGATTCGTACGGAATTGCCAAACGTATATTATACACTGGAGAGCCAAAAAAAAAAACTGGTATAGGCGTGCCTATGCAAATAACAGAGGTATGAAACCAATCACATTAACGCGATGCGGTCGGCAGCGCCTATATAAGACAACAAGCGTCTGGCAAAGTTGCTAGATCGGTTACTGCTGCTACAATGACAGGTTATCAAGATTTAAGTGAGTTTGAACGTGGTGTTATAGTCGGTGCACGAGAGATGGGACATAGCATCTCTGAGGTAGCAATAAAATTTGGATTTTCGCGTATGACCATTTCACGAGTGTACCGTGAATATCGGGAATCCGGTAAAACATCAAATCTTCGACATCGCTGCTGCCGGAAAAAGATCGTGAACGAACGGGACAAACGACGACTGACGAGAATCATTAAATGTGCAACCCTTTCTCAAATTGGTGCAGATTTCAATGCTGAGGCATCAACAAGTGCCAGCGTGCGAACTATTCAACGGACCATCATTGATATGGGCTTTTGGAGCCGAAGGCCTACTCGCGTACCGTTTTTGACTGCACGACACAAAGTTTTACACCTCGCCTGGGCCCGCCAACACCGCCATTGGACTGTTGATGACTGGAAACACTTTGCCTGGTCTGACGAGTCTCGTTTCCAATTGTATCGGGTGGATGGACGTGTAAGGGTATGGAAACATCCTTATGAATCCATGGACCCTACATGTCAACAGGGGACTGTTCAAGCTGGTGGAGGCTCTGTCATAGTATGGGGCGTGTGAAGTTGGCGTGAAATGGGACCCCAGATACGTCTAAATACGACTCTCACAGGTGACAGATATGTAAGCATCCTGTCCGATCACCTGCGCCCATTCATGTCCATTGTGCATTCCGACGGATGTGGACAATTCCAGCAGGATAATGTGACACCCCACATGTCGAGAGTTGCTACCGAGTGGCTCCAGGAACACTCTTCTGACTTTAGACACTTCCATTGGCCACCTAAATCACCAGGCATGAACATTATTGAGCATATCTGGGATGCCTTGTAACGTGATGTTCAGAAGAAATCTCCACCGCCTCGCATTCCTATGGATTTGTGGACTGCCCTGCAGGATTCATGGTGTGAATTGCCTCCTGCATACTTTCAGACATTAGTTGAGTCCATGCTACGTCGTCTTGCGGCACTCCTGCGTTCTCGCGAGGGCCCTACGCGATATTAGGCAGGTGTACCAGTTTTTTTCTCTCTTCAGTGTATTTGCTAGAAAGGAAACCTAATTCGCAGCCTAAGATGAAGACTATGTCTACAGAGTTCATGACTGACTATGTTCTGGTAGGTCATATGGAGCCATATAACCCCTCTTCAAACAGGATAGTGGCCGACAAACAACATAGTGTTTTGTCCCTCATCATGGGTTGTTTTTGAAGGCAGCGCATAGACCTCCAATGGCATTTATTTAATTACATTTAATTCCCTGGCCCTAAACTTTAGACTGACACTAATGACATAATACTAATATTTAGGCTCTACAGTGTAGTTTTTCCATGCGAAATTAACCAAATGTACCTCCAAGTTTTGAAATATGTGGCTGACCGACCATGCCAGCTCATTCTGCGGTGTGAGGACCCATCACTACATCATTGCCCAAGTTGGTTCGCATTTTGGCTTATGTTAGGCATTTCTTCAGATGTGCCAAAGCCCAATCTTGAAACAGTGGTTCCTTAACAAGTTTGGAACTGGAGGAAGCTGCCCTTCTTGTGTGCAAATCCATCTAACATGCTCGCCTGCATGACGACTTGAAATGTCTCAATGAAGGAAAGACTTGTTCAACACGAATACAGCACTTGGCACCCTTTCTGGATTCACATGGTGTGCTCAGGGCGGGTAGTCGCTTGTCCAATGCCAACATGGAGCTTGTAACTAAGTACCCAATCATAATGCCGAAAGACCATGCAGTGGTTGAAGCATTGGTAGATCACTACCACCTGAGATATCTGCATGCAGTACCACAATTACTGCAGTCTCTTGTATCACAGAAATTCTGGATTTTGTCAGCCCAATCCTTAATTCGATATATACTATATAGTCTCCAAGTGTGTGTGGTGATTCTGGTGCCGAACTGTGAACACTCCTCCACTTATGGGTGATTTGCCGGCAGAGAGAATCACGTCCTTTGGAACCTTTGTGCAGACTGGAGTGGATTATGCTGGACCCATTTCCATCAGACTAGACAAGTTACGTCGTAACACTACTCTGAAGGCTTATCTGTCCACCTTCATTTCTTTTGCAACTAAGGCAGTGCACATTGAGGTTGTGACTGATCTAACTGCTGATAGTTTTGTTGCAGCCTTAACACGGCTTGTGTCAAAACAAGGATTGTGCATGGGTCTCTATTCGGATTGTGGGACCAATTTTGTGGATGCGGCAAGGCAGCTTCAACAATCCTGTATCCAACTTCTCAAGTCTCCTTTTGTTTAAAGCTTCTCTCTGACTCACTCCATTAATTTTCATTTTCTTCCCCCAGCAAGTCCCCATTAAGGTGGGTTCTGGGAAGTAGCTGTGAAGTCAGACAAATACCACCTAAGGTGAGTCATTGGCAAACAGATTTTCACTTTGGAGGAGTTAATGACATTGTGTACTAAGGTTGATGATGTCCTCAATTTCAGATCATTAACACCATCATCATCCGACCCACATGACTTTGCTGCCCTTACACCGGGGCTTTTTATTATTGGTAAGCCCCTTGGAGCTGTCCCTGAAATGTGTGATGAGAACAGGGATAGTGCACTCTACCTGTCCTGGAGATGGAAAATGGCGTGTGTACTTCCCAATCAGTTTTGGAGACGATGGTATCGTGAGTATAATCAACAGCTGCAACCTCGAGGCAAGTGGCAAACCAACCAACCAGGACTCACTGTGGGAGATTTGGTCCTTGTAAGTGAAGAATGTATACTCCCATTGGGCTGGTACTTGGCCAGAGTCAAGTTACATCCTGGAGCAGACAACATCGCCAGAGTGGTGGAAATGCGCACCCAAAAGGGACAGTTGTGCCGACCGGTACACAAGCTATACCGCCTGACATCCCAATAATGCTCGCCAATTCTCAAAATGTGATATTTTGTACATAGTGTGACTCTGTGTGTACTCTTAGAGACCTCAGTCGGTCTCGGCGGGTGGTATGCTGTATATTCTCATGTACTATATCGTGTGTGTGGGCGTGGAACTACACAGTGTACAGCGCGCATGTATCCAGTATCTCGCAAGTAGTCCGGCAGCATTCCCAGGAGGAGAAGTGAATACCAAGATGGCGGGGCTGTAAGTTCGCGTATGATGAGTGTCCATCATTATCTCTCTCTCTCTCTCTCTCTCTCTCTCTCTCTCTCTCTCTCTCTCTCTATAGTGCTTATAAATCAAATCTTGCATCAATGCTGTTCACGGTAAACTGAGCACTTTTGAAAGCCCTGCATAAGATCTAATTGTATTCACATTCTGTATTCTTACACCATATGTAACATTAACACTGAAATGGACTCATCACTTTATTCATGCGTCGGTCAAGTGAAATTGTGAAATTATTAGAAAAGTAAATATTTTACAAATCTGTTAATTTTTGGAATTAGATGCATCAAAAAATTATAAAGCGAAATAAATAATTCAAGTTATCACAAATGGTTACCCAACACTTTTAATTCGGCGTTAAGACATGGAACTACTTTCCCTCCGTCGTTACCAACTTTACTGGGTGCATGCCACTCAGCGCGCCCGTTAAAATATATGCAAGTATGAGCAGTGACCTTTTTCTAAGGTTGATTTCAAAAGTTCTCGATTTATCGTGAACAGCCTTTAAATACAAGTTCATATCAGAAATAGTGAGCTTATATTACGTTCCCGAAATAAGGGCAGGAGCACAGGATCCGGCGAGAAGAGGAAAAGGACTGGAGTTTGTTTGCGTGTGTTGGTTGGGGGAGAGGGGTAATTTGGTCGGTGAGGTAAAACATAGCATTTGTAACACCCCCTCAAATATTTTAATGCTCTTTAGTACCGTAATAAGCTGTGCAGTAACATCAATAATACTTCCAGCAAAATTTCAGCCGCAACAGATAATTTTTTATCCTGTTATATTTCCTTAAAATGGGTCAATCCTACTCGCTCGGGTGTAGGACTCCACAGCTTTTATACTGACTTAGTCCTCCGTAAATACCTTGTGTCAACTCCTTTACAAACTGGTGCCAAAATAACTTGTGTTACTGCCAAAACTAAATATCGCAAAAGAGTTTAATGCAATGCACAGAAGAAATTAATTTCTAGGTAAGTTCAGGATAGTTATACATTCATTTTGTTTTTGTTCCGCCTAACGAAGCTCTTAAAAGCGACAGATTCACAATAGACGCTGTGTGGCGACATCCGCCGACTGTAGCGAAAAATGTTTTCGTAAAATATTACCTCGCGTTTTCCAGATAGCGTTAGGCAGAGTGGGTGAGCCCATTATAAAATATTCCAGATTATCCTTTTCCTTTCCCTTCCAATTTTCAGCGGCGTTTAGAAATTGTGGGTTGTAGTTTCTGTTATTTTTACTCGGGTCTCAAACCTGTACCTAACCCCCCACCCCTTCTCTCTAATTTGAAACAGTTTAAGGGTCACTGGGAGGGGAAACAGGCCATGCACAAATAATTTTTTAAATTAGACTCCAAAGTCACATTAGTTAAAACTATCACTGCTTTCATTTTTCCTTACTGCATTTAATGTTTGGCTACACCCATCGGCATGCTTCAAGTCACTGCTTTTACATACACGAAGCAAAATGGGTTTCGTACGAGACCTCCCATGAAAACTCTAACAATGCGAGAATGTCAAGCATACTCCATAGAAAATGAGTTAACACACACTTCACATAGACAACTTGTAGCAGATATTCACCACGCAAGACAGGAGTTGAAGGTCTGGTGACTATTGAGCCACGCTGTTAATACAAACGCTTTTTGCACCCGTAGATTTGTGTGAATATTATGCCTATTAACAGAACAGTACACTTCTTGTACTCGTCCAAACTCCAAATCAGTTTTTATAAATGTGTAATATTTTTGACAGCAACGTATTTCACCAAATCCCTCTTCACACAACTTAAATGATGGTTTACTCTTATCCCTCCGGTTGATATACGGCTGATCACATGATCAGCGTGGTAGAGTCACTTGAGGTAACTTTGTAATAGCCATAATAAATTTGTACCACATGCCTAATTTAGTTTAGAGTTTTGGACGGCTCTTAAAATCGGGATCTTGAGAGCCGATGAGGGTGAAGCGAGGTGAGTATGAAGCAGTGCTGGAGTGCACGGGCAGGGGCAACGGAATATCCCCGAGAAAACCCGTTGTCCAGAGGCATCGTCCAGCACTATTCCCAAGCGTGAAAATCTGGGAGTGACCGCGCCGGGACTCGAGCCCGGTTCGCCTTATAAATAAAAATTGTCATTCATTAATTACGCAATAAGGCGGGAGCTATAAAGCATTCGTTATAAATGAAGAAGTGAAAAAGGGGCTGTGGCTTGTCTCACGATCTCGCTTGAAAATTGCCTTGCACGTGATAATTTTGTACGATATGCGGTGCAAGATAGGCATCTTGCACGAGTTTGGCACATATCTTGCGTTATATAAAAACTGCTTCAACTAAAAGAGCCAAATTGAACTTCCTACCGGTTCGTGAATTCTAATCGATTTGTGAATCTCCGGACTCCTGTTGGTTCGGAAATCGCTAAAACGGGGCTCGAGTATCTCTTATTGCCCTCTTATACCCGGGCAACGTTTGTTATAAATACTCAAGATAAGGCATCTTTGACAGAAAGCAAGATATGTCGGCGGCGCTCAACAGCTGAGCTCTTCGACGCTAATGGAGATGGGAAAACGACGGGACGTTATGGTAAAGGAAACGGGAGTACCTCGAGTAAGATCAGCGGCAAAATGTGACGTCTACCACGTTTCCCCGCAAGCAAAAATCCGGTTTGACTCGGTGGGAAATGGAACCTGTTACCCCTGGAGGGGGAGGCGGGAACGAATAGTCCCACCTTCGCGGCCACACAAATTATTCTTGACAATAATGTTACAAACATGCTTAAAAGATTCATGTAACTATTGCCATGAAAACTGTTGGGAGACAGATATCTGTTCTGGATAGCTTTCCGTCGCAGGCGCGCTGTGACTGGCTGTTGAGATGCTCAATTGACACGTCACGCTAACTGGAACATGTAAATCAGGCTGCAGGGAAGCCGGCCTGTGGCCTCTAGGAGCGCTCAGTGTCTGCTATACCGCCCGAGCTAAACCAACTACGTGGCTTAGGACACGGTAAGTACTATAACACTACGAACGCCTTTCGGTTAGCTTAGTCTTGCTCTGGTTCATTTCATATTAGCATTATGTATGAAAAGTTTTAACGGTAAACACAAAAAAAGCACCATAATCTTGCTACGTAACACTAGTTTGTAACAGTTTCGATGCATTTCTTCCTTAGCGTAAATTACATCATCTTCTTAGAGTTGGTATCAAGTTTTCATTTCAAGATAAAAATTCTTTCTTATTCAACTTAGGCTTTTTTTTATATGTACTTATTCGGTTTCATTTCTGTAGTTGTCACTTCAAAACTGTCGTAACTGTGATGTTCCATATATAGCGGTATAAAAATCCTTGTGGGAAATCGAATGAATATATGCGCTTTTTTATTTGATAAACAATCGTCTCACGTGACAGCGCAGTAGAGTATCCAGGTATTCCGACTAAAAACCGATTAGTAAACTTTAAACCAACTGGAAGTTTTGAACTCTTCTTCTTGCAAATACTATGCTTAGGGAAGTGAATATCGATATACACGTTTGTAGCTTATCGTACTGATTATGTTAATAAGTTATATTTGTGGAAGCTTACGTCTGTTGTGCTCGTGCCTTTACTACGCAAGGGCCGCGGTGGCGCATCGGCTTGGGTGCTCACCTTCCACCAAAGCCAACCAGGTTCTATTCTCGGCGGGGTCGCTCTCGGATTTTCGCACGTGGGTATCGTGCCGGACGATGCCGCTGGTCGGCGGGTTGTCTCGGGGATCTCCCGTTCCCCCCACCATTGCATTCCGGCGCTGCTCCGTACTCGCCTATCTTCAACCTCATCGGCTCTCAAGACCGCGATGTTAAGAAACATCCAAACCTCTCCTTTCCGCTTCTTTACTGCGCGGGCTTGACCATGACACGAATTACAACGTTTCGTCATGTACGCTATCTATATATTGCCTCGCCGGGAGGTGAACGAGTTAGATGCCTTATTACTCATGGGTAGTAAGTAATATTTCCAGTTAGAATAACTGTTGAACTTGGGACTGATGTTCTAATTTGTGGATATACTAATTGTTTTTGACGTTGCTCGAATTCTTGGAATGTTACTCTCCCGTCAACAGTCGCCACCCGCCAGCTAAGGCTGTGGGCATTGTACACCACGTATTCGTTTCAACAACCAACCTACTTCAGAATTCTTATAGCGGTACCGCATCATGGCGAGGATGTAAACATTCTGGCGGAGGAGGAGTGATAAAGAGAAAAAAATGGGGTGGGGCGGGCGAAACTGAAGAAGGGGAAGGAGGGAGACCATAACCTTCAAGTCAATTGCCTTCACTTTCAAAGCATCAGAACACTGTAGTAGACCGATAAATATGGGCGTGGTCGCCAGTATGTGGCTTGTAGCTAGCTTGCATCATAAGGACTGTATCTTCAGTTGTAAAGTGGTTGACGTCATTATAAATAGCCGCCATACTGCAGTAAATCCCTTGCATGTTTCGCAACTGACCCAAGTAGACAGGGCGGTCGAGAGCTATAGTCTGTTCCGCTCCTTGATCTGCCCCACGAATGAGTGCACTCTTTTGACAGTTTCAAAACGAGTCCTGTGTACAATTATTTCCACGGCAAACTATTTTCTATTGGCGTACTACTGGGTAGGTTCACGGTCAGCTGAGTGTGTTTGTGTAAACATCAT
>NQII01000773.1:422085-433570 GCA_002778355.1 Clitarchus hookeri
GGGGGGGGGGGAGACACCGCTTTATCCTTGGAAACAGCTGTAAACAAGACTGCCTTCAGAACCGTCAAATAGGTTTTACTCGCTCGTGAGACCATATAGCGGGCCCCACTAAGAGACCACGTTAAACTAATCTTGTAAGTTTTATATTTCAAAAGAATGCGCTTTTATATTTGTATGTAAACTTTTTTTTAACATTTCCTTTGACAAGTCTTTTTTTCCTTCAAATAAAAAAGAAAAAAATAATTTTTATTTGCCGTTCACTTAAAAAAAATATATATTTTTACTGGCTTCTACGAGCCCGTCTGGAGGTGCGGGCCCCATGGATACAGCCGTGGCTTCCACCCTCTCTGGGCGCCACTGCGAGTAGATTATGAAAATATGCGTGGAGGCCAAAGTGTTCAAAATTTCGTGTTCCAAGTTTGATTGTAGTAATTTTACCACATAGAAGTTACCATTTCATTGGAGAGTGAATGTGTAAAACACGGACACATCTGCAATTTCTTCACGTTGTGTGCGTGCGTGCGCAGGTGGCAGGTTCGCTTCTACGTTTTTACATCTACGGTAGATCTCTGTACTATGGCGCCCGTCTTACTAGACTTAAACTTTGTTTGCATGAAGCGGAGGAATATCGGAAGCAGAACTTAAGCAGTGCTTCAGAAAAGGTGGAAGTAATCGTGAATGGAGTATAAAACGAGACATCCTGTTTAGTTAATTTTAACGTGCTTATTTATTATCTGTCATGGATATTCAGTTGTCACATTATAAAACCCTCGTTATTTCCACGGCCTACATTTATTACAAAGACAGTATTTGCTATACATGCGTTGACGAGGGAAGGAAGAGAGCCCCGAGAGAATCCATCAGCCAATGGCAAAGCCCGCCGTTTCCCATACGCGAAAATCTGTGACAACCATCCTAGGAACTGAGCCTGGTTCGCCGTGGCAGGCGGGTCCTCTGATCGCTCCGCCACTTTGGCCCGCATGCATACATTGTTAATAGATAGAAAAAGTTCGTTCTGCGACAATGGAGCATAGTGGAATGAGGTCAATTGTTGATCAGCCGGCGGCCATCTTGGATATGTGACCTTAACTTAGGAGCAACATTAAACTTGACACGGGATGACCTTTGGTAAATCTTAATGCTAAAAATGGACAAAATAAAAATTTGAAAAAATGAAAAGAATAGATTAAAAATGCAAAATTTGATAAAATCAAAAACATGTAAACTTTAAAAAGGATATTATAAAATTTAGGGAATTTTTTTAAAAATAATTGCATGTAGTTCGATGTTAAATAAAGATGGAGGAACAAACACCCAGCTCCTCCTGACACAGCAACCAGCAGACGATTGACCCCGCCACTATTTAACATTGCCATCCAACTCCATCACCTCCAACTTATCATTGACTATAAATCTCATCCGACCAGCTCCCCAACTCCTAATCCTTTACTTGCTATAGATCCATCCCTCCCTTAAACACCCCCTATCGAACAAATCAATTTATCCAGCTCTATTTACTCGTCCTAGTTCGACCCTCTCTACCACCAATAATTTTAATTAAATATTCATTTGTATTCCTTCCACCCCACCGCAATTTACCAGCTATAGCTCGACACCCACCACTACCATTCGCGTGTGCTAGTGGGGGAAATATTAAACTTTGCTGTCACCTTGATCGCTCGTGATTGGCTGTTGGTCATGTGACAGCTCGACCTCTGTAGATAAATAATGTGGCCAAAGTCGTGCCACATCAAAGTGCCTTTTCAGCATTCAATCTGGTAAGTTACTTTATTTTCGACTATTCCACCACAATTCGAGGGCTATTATCGGCCGTGCTCGTAATTATGCATATAATTTGCCACTCAAATAACAGCTCAAATTTAAAGTACCTGTTTGTACCAATGAGATACTGAATTGTGTGTGCGCGCTTGTGTACTTTTAAAATATTGTACTGGACCTTCATAGCTTTAAATTAACAGATCAGCATCATATATTTATAATCACTACTGTCTCTCGTAGTTTTCATTAAGCTAATGTGCTCAAATATACGAAAATAATGGCTGTGCGAAGAATACAGATCGCAGGTCACAGAAGTGCGAGAAATGTGAACATTTTCACGAAATGACTTACAGACGAGTGAAAACCTGTACTGCTGTGGGTCCTTCGCCTATCAAACTCCATCACGTGCAATCTCCTTTGGAATTTACACCAAGGGTTCAAGATGTTCAACTCTCATCGTGTAAGCATCAGTCAGGCCCAGAATAGTGGCAGGTTCTGGGATGGTTAATGTAAATGGGTTCGTGGAGCCCGAAACTGCATTCCGTCACAAACTAGACATATGCCACAATTCGTCAAAGTTATCACCAACATACATATAGGTTACCAACCCTCCAATAAACCCAGTCGACCTGACGAACTGGCATCAAAACCAGCCACACATACCAACTGACGATAACGACCGAACCAACCAACAATACCATACAGAGCAACAAACCAGCAAGATGATCAACCAGACCATCTAAACAAACCTAACAAACAAGACCAATTGTCCAAACCAACTGGCCAACAAGACCGACCGCCCTAAACATCTGGCCAAGACAGACCGTCTTAAGTCAACTGACGATTAAGACCGACCCTCCAAACCGACACCAAGAAGGCCGAACTAAATGACCAATCAGATCATACAGACAAAAATAAAACCGACCTCAAAATCACACTTTAAAAACAGACCTAAAAACTCCTTAAAAAGACTTAAACTGACCTAAAAAACAAACAGGCGCTAATACCTTTAAAGTGCCACTACTCTGCGTCGTTTCCCTTGCCCTCCCCTTCAAAGATGCGAAGTGGAGTGATTCAAGAGCATCACAGGTAACCAGAGAATCACTCTTAGAGATCGTAGGCAGCACCTTTGTCTCTTCATGCCATTCCTTGTTCCCTCTTTGGACGCATGCTGATATCACTGGTAACCAAAGAAAGGGCTCAGTTACAAACGAGCTACCATGGATTATTTTGCGTGCCTGATATGGCTGTCGGGACTCATGCTGATCCCATCCTTGAGGGGATTGAGTGTCCAGACATTGTTGCAAGAATTTTCTCGTAACTTTTCTCAGCAAGACTCGGGGTGCAGGGAGTCTTCTGGACCAGCCCAGCTTGTCTATAAAAGCCATGACGGGTCCCAGAGTATACAGTCTGGAGTATTTTACGGCCTTAAGCACCAGGTGTGCGAAACTAATGAAGCGACGATAGTGACCAACGGGAGCGAATTCTGCGAGCATCAGTACAGTTGAGAGTAAGACTGACTGGCAGGGCTATGGGACTGGATGCATGAATGATAGGCCTTTAGAATGATGCCAATAGACAGTTGGATTGAACATGTGTAAATTATAAGTGCTGCTTATGGCAGGCACCACGACAAATAGCATGGCTAAATAGCCCACTTATCACAAACACATGAATTATATAAACATACAAACATACAGATAGGCTGCCAATCATCCATAATAACAAACCACATAAACAACCATACCAGCCGAACATTCAAGATTACCATAAGAACAGACAATATCGACTGGCCATACCAGCCAAACGTACAAACCTACTGTACCAGTCTACTATACCAAACGACCATACAAGCCTACTAGGCCAACTGACCTACCAGATCAACCAGCTTTACAGACTGACCATACTAGCTAACCATACGAAACAACCATTCCAGCTGGCGGTATCAGCCAACCATAAAAATCGACAATACGTACCAACCATACCAAACGACCATACCAGGTGACCAGGCCAATCGACCGACCAGCCATACACACTGGCCATACTAGCTGATCACATGAAACTACCATACCAGCCAATCAAGCAGACTGACCATACCAGCTGACAGTTCAAAATGACCATAAAAGATAAGGCAAACCAACTAGACTGACCTGCCATACCGACCAATTACACAGACTGGCCATACCAGTTGGCAATACCAAACAACCATACCAGTTGGCAATACTAAACAACCATACCAGTTGGCCATACCAAACAACCAATACCAACAGATCGACCAACCACATAGATTATCCATACAAGCTGACAATAGCAAATTGGCAACGAAACATCCCTACCAACCATCAATATCAACCAGACTAACAAACAAGACCATACAGTCTGTCCATACCAAACATCCATAACCAACCGACCATCAAGGCCGACTGGACATACCAAACAACAAGACCGACCAACTGGTAAGACAAATGGACTAAACCATTCGAAAAGGTCAACCAGATCAAAAAGCCATACTAACCGAAAAGGCCAACTAACCAACGAAGCCAACCAGTCCAAATGATCCGCAAAGCCGACCAGGTCAACAAACCAACAAAGCCGATTAACCAGAACGACCAACCATACAGACTGATTATATTGGCTGGCCAACCAAATATCGAGACCAACAAACTAGCCCACCTAGTCATACCAACTGGCTATACAAATCATACAGACTGAACACACCAACAGATAATGTCGACCAATCTCGAAACACGTCGCATAACACGATATGCATTGCGAAGATCTTCGCGAAGACCTTTGCAAAACCCATTGCGCGTCACAAATCAAGTTCCAAAGCATTTTGTGAAACACATCGCCCATCGCAATCATGCAGAGAATCGAGTTGTGATTATCGAAACACGATGCGAATCTGAATCACGTATTCCCTGCAATACCAGGTGATAATCATAGATTGATGTCGCTTGGTAGACGATACCATCGGGGACAATGCAATTATGCATTTCCCCATCACAACTTGATGGAGTTGGGTAGCCAGTATATGATATGGCACCTCGGGGGTGTGGGTCACGGTTATAAGCTGTATGCCAGACCTCTTGGGTTGCTGTTGCTTGGGGTTTGTGACCGCAGCTTGGTTTAGGGTAGGCTTGATTTGCCTTGGCAGATTTGATTTTTCTCATGTTCTGTGACCTCAGGGAGGCATGCCTTGCACTGTGGTGCGTACAGTTTTCTTCACACATGCTGGTGTCGTTAACTCTCTCCTCTACCGGCGACGGGTCTATGCTACACAAAACCTGGGAAAATCAAATTAGTTTGCTGAAAGAGGAGATTGTAACAGATTCCTCCAAGATCTGAAAATATCCCGTGAACTTCCCGTTGAATCGGCACACTGCTATGAGTATGTAAGCTCGCTTTCCTTTTCAGCATAAGAAGTTCAGGTTTCCTGTTATTCACGCAACTACTTACTGTATGCAGAACTACTTCTGCGCACATCCTTCCTCCCATGGCATCTCAAAGCGAGGTCTCCCCCCTCCCCCTTCATGAAAACCTATCACACCAGTTTGAAGTCTTATGAATAGTGGCAATGGAGCATTTGATGTGCATGCCAATGCTGCCCTTTCAAATTTGTTCCTCAAATGTGGAAAATATCTTCCGATAGACGGACGTCTTCCGTACTGGCCGCTTGGCCTCTTTCCGTTTGGTGCAGTCCTTAGGTAGGAACAAGGCGCGTTGGTGACACGCCTGTCTCCCATCGCCACATCCCCTGGGTCCTCTACATACCTTACCCAAAACACCCTTAGTTCTTCAGACAACTGCATATCTGGATGGCGGGACGTCAGCCTAGGTTCCTTGAGGAAGGGAGGGTAATATGTTTGGCTGCTGTGGGTAACCTCACAAGTTGCCAACTTCTTGGACATTGCTCCTGGTCCCAATCTGCTGCTTGTAACACATTTGAACGCAACCTCCTACCTGCCCCTCCCTTCCTCATACAGCCAGAATAAGTAATTGTTACAAGATCACATCATATTTCAAGAACTACTTGTCGCAATACCACCCAATATATGGTGGTAAGTTCCTTCAGCTAAAATAGTATTTTATTTTTTGTCACACAATATTCTTCTATCTAAGATTTTGTAATATTCAGCAGTATTACTTTCATATGCCTATCTATCCTTATCCTCCCAAGACCAAAAATCCATTGGTATTCAACCAAGGTACATACACATTAAAATTTTTAGATGCTTTCCCAACATTTTTTGGAAACTAATTGCTAAAGATTTTCTTGTAACTGTGCTGCTGTATCATATTCTTCATAGCAGATAGTTTTATGAATCGTACAATATTGTTTTTGTACCTCTATACTTATAGTAAACTTGAAGTCTATAGTATTTGATTGTTAAAATTCAAAATTAGTTTTACACATTCCACTGTAATGTTTTTTAAGATTTGCTGTAATTTACTTGCAGTGTTACAATAATAATGTTTGCAATTAGTTTCCAAAGAATTATTTACAAAAATACAAACAATTTTTGCAGTATAAGTGGTAGGGTATTCCTACATCCACTTCTTTTCAACTGAGCAGATGTTTTAACACATTATACATAAAATATACTAAATTTACTACACTAAATAGCTTGATGTTTACTGTTATGAGTGTTTGAAAGTTGTCGTACCAAATTTATAGTTCTACATTTGTGAGATTTTTAAACACATTATAAAGGAATAGTGAAAAAAAAAAAACTTACACTGGGGTTAAATATGTATCTAAAATTAGACACAATACATTAATTGTACATTTTGTAATTCAAAGTTTCAAAGTTAATACAATATTTGTCATTTCTTGCTGAATGTTAATTTTTTTATACTATGTGAATAACAAATCATACTAGGTGCTTTAGAATAAAACAAGTACATAAGCTCATATTTAAAAATTTTTCTCCTGAGACTTTTCTTTTTTGTGTTTGTGTGTGCCAAGGATAGTGTAGTACTGTTACATGCAAGGTTGGGGAAAGCCATTTCCGCGTGAAGCACTACTGGCCAGTGTTTAAGGGGGTTTTTGCGAAGGTCCCTTTATTTAGGCTATTGGGTACCTTCGGGTTTTAATGGCTTGTATCTTAACATGGACATTAACTGAAGTGCTTAAACTGCCTGTGAATTATGAAAGTAATACTGTGTCTCAACTTCTTAAATTGGTAGTAGCAGCAGAAACGTGTCCCCTTAATTTTGACATACTTTCGTTTATAAAAGTTCACTGTTGCCACATGTATACTAGTCATCACGTGGATGACGGTGTTAATGTGCACACTTGGCAGAGTGCCACGCTTGCCAGTGTGTTCAGTTGAGGGCAGACCAGGGGCAAGTGTATGGAAACACTAGGTGAAGAAAGAGTGATGATGGTTACAGATGGTGCTGACGCTGTACCACTGTGCACCCAGTCCTCCATCCCGGGGTGCGCTGCTGACCGCTCGGGCCATTGGCGTGGACATCACCATCAGCGAGGTCAACCTCTTAAACAAGGAGCACCTCAAGCCGGAGTTTATCAAGGTACTGCGCTTGCTACCCTTTCGTGGGCCACATGCATCTCACACTGGCACCATATCATGCGGTCTACTGCACAGCACACAGCTTTATAAAGTTCACAGTTACCTGGATGCTATATTTCTGCAACTGTTAAAAAATACTAATAACGTGAATTTAATTTTTTATCATAAACTATATTGTTTTAGACGTTCACACTCAAAGTAATATTGGCTTATTTCCCATCATAAGGTGATTAAAGATTGATACCACCAACAGTAAGGACTTCCAGTTCTCATTCACAACATTACCATGGCACATATTATCATTTTTAGTTTAATTGTGTCTCAATCAAAATGACTGCCATTACATACTGAAGCTAGCATCCCATCTGACTCCACAAACATTCAATGGTGACAAATCACGTGAGACAGGATGCAGAGGAATCAAAACATGACGTAAACATTTCTGGGAAACTGGAGCTGCGTGGTTGAAGGTTATTTTCCTGAAACTTGCTTTTAGAGAGAGAACACAAAGGGCCACGGGATATCTGCAGCCTACCATTGTGCATTTAATAATATCCGTATCATTACCAGTGGTAAACTACCATCATATGAGGCAGGTTTCCAATAGCACCATTATGCTATTATGGGCATGTGCTGCTGTGAAGTAAAGCAGGGATTGCAGTGCTCGCCCGCAGTCCGCAGTCCGTACAATTCCGTGTTAATGTTTGCAAAAAAAGATGACTATGTTGAAGTGTTAATTGCAGAACACATTAGTCATTGGGATTACAGATTTGTGTGCGCTACACACCTGAAAATGCTTCTGGTAGAGATGCGGGACTATAGTGAAGCTGCCACTGGGTAGTGGACATGGAAGCCGCTGACTCTCTTCATACCCATAGGACTACCAAATACCCTCCCCTCCTGTTGGGTTTTTAGGATCATCCAGAAACAATTTGTCATGTATCACAACTTAACATGTTCACTATCACAACTTCACATGTTCACTGTTGCCAACACAATTGGACTGTAGTCCAAATAAGAGGCAATTTGACATGCTGATAACCTTTTCTCTCGCACCCCCATTATGCAACCTCTCTCAAACTCCTCCAATTGTTCATGTGGTTGTCTCGTACATCTTGTTGACATATCTATCACTCAATCCCATGTGGCAAGTATTGTGTCTCATATTGCATGTGTTCTGAACACTGTTCATGTACATAACACGAACAGCAATGGCAACACCCTCATGCTACATGTGCCATCGCATGAAACTTTACTTTTTTACATATCATTAATTGATGTGTCAGTTTACTAACTTTCACAATTACAGAGTGATTTGTACAAAATATGTAAATATTTATGGCAATGAGTGTATTATATCTCAAAAACATGAAAATTACTGCCAAAAGCTGATTGCTAGGAAATAGCCTTCATGTTGTAAATTACATTTTGTTCCTTCTTGGTGACTTAATTACCTCAAGAACTCTTAAAGACTATAGTAAAACCCCTTGACTGATTCAGAAGTCCAGGAGATAAAATTTATTTCTCTCACCAATTTTTTAAAATAATAATTCACAAACTTTTCCTTAAAGACATTGTGGAAACTTCCCCATTTTGAACAGAAAACACCCTTAATGAAAACTTTGCTGACATCAGCTAATTGCCACAGTGAACTAGAGAGCATGTGGAGGAATAAAGGAAGAATGCCATCTGGAAATCCCACAAGGGCATTTTAATGTGTATTTTAGCAGTAAACTTTGACAAAAATTCTAAAAATACCCCTTAAGTTATTGAACCAAAACTTTAAAATTAATAAAACTTGTGTTACAGAGAAAATATTGCAGAGTTTAAAATGTTTAATGTAAATTTTAATTAAAAATATTTTTGTATTTTTTTTTTATAATTTGCTTCCACAAAATAACAATTACAGCATAACATGGCTAATTTTTAATAGGAAGAGGTACACAATGGGACCAAAAGTCACCAAATACCCATTATGTCGGTTTCAAAGGTGGCAGCTCTGTGCATTTTTGGTACACTCTAAGAGTTCATTGATCCATCGATTAAAATCAATGGCCCAACCCTAAAGAGTAATAGTCCCAGACTATTACAGTACCAGCCACAAATGTCACTGTCAGCACCACACACTCGAGTAAAATACTGTTTACCAGACATCCTCAGGTCCACGCACGTCCATGCGGGTGCCAGGTTATGTACTGCAACTCATCACCCGGCAAGTCCTTTTCCCACTATTCCACAGTGCAGTGGAGGAGATGTTTGCACGACTCCTCCACATGCCTGGCACTAGCGCCTGTAGTCAACTGCTTCCTGGAAATGACGTGACAATGGAAAACCAAGTGCCGTCGTCCCAGTGGAGAGTCTTAGCACTAGCATCTGTACCTACGCCGTGGAAGGAGTCACCTGCAGACTTGTTCCTACAGTATGCTTAGAGTTGCCAACTGTCCCATACTGTACAAGACTTCCCATATGCTGGGGCTGAAGAATTGTGCAGTGTGGACATAATGCAGGATGTCGTGCATCCCATCCCTCGAACTTCTTTGAAAACAAATAAACTGAATGTTAATAAACACTATGTCAGTGATGCACCACTTCTGCAGTTACAATTATGTTTACTTTGATGCTCTAACCCAATGGCCGCAGGTAGTTACAGTTGTCGACAGGTGGCATTCGTAACAAGTGTGTTAGTGGAAGTAGCGCATGCTCAGATCTTGTCTTCCTGTGTGTGTCATCCATTTCAAAGCCAATTAAATAAGAAAATCAAATCGCACTGAATTATGACTATGGTTGCAACTAATATTTTGTTATATATATTCAGAGAAAATGCTGACTGATGTACAATACTGACTTAAAACTGCCCTTTTTTTATAACAATTTTCTTTATAATTTCACTGAGGTCAGATGTCCTGTGTTGAGTTGTCAGAAGTGTCCCTTATTGCTTTGTGCTTCAAATTTAACCAGTCCCGATTAGTCTGTAGTGGCTACTAGAATAATGCATGGGGGCCAGTTCTTCTGTAACATTTGCATTTGACAACATCACTAACGGTGAACTGAGGTACGTTTAAATGTTGAAAAATATTTCTGATAGGTCTGAATACATACGCTACTGCAGTTAAACTCTTTTCTAATGCACACGCTCTCCATTGACTCACTCTATCATTAAACACATGTATGTTATCTTTAAAGTTTAAGGGCAATGATGTTGCAAGATTTCTGTTAGCATTTAAATGGACTGTATCAACTGCTGTAAATAAGCCTAAAAACAAAACAGATAACCCAAAAACCAGACAAATCCCAGATATTGAACAACAAATAACTAGGAACTATGGAAGAATGTAGCACTCGATAGAATATGAAGCAGCGAAGGTAGGGAAACAAACTGGACTAGAAAATTGGTGAAAACCACCACAATGAACAAAACACNGGGGGGGAAATTAAAAGAGTATGACAATGAAAAATAAAATTTGTTGTTCATTATTAGCGATTTATCTGGTTTTTAGTTTATTTTGTTTGTAGGCTTATTTTCAGCAAAGAATACAGTAAATTTTAATGCTTATAGAAAATGTGTATGTTGTTAAAGCATTTGTGCCTTCAGTTGTATAGCATCCTGCAAGGCAAGTTCATTGGGAGTAAAGGGGTATTGTGTGACTTTTGGCTGCATAGTATAGCTTGTTAGTGTTATGTGTGCAGGTCCCTTTACTAATTGGTTATCTGACAAAGTTCACCACAGATAGGTGGTTCTTTTTGTCATTAAAATAGGTGGCATTTTTAGCATTAGTGTCTGTACTAAGCGGTTGCCGGACCCAGTTTCCTACACAATCATGGCGTAGGTTGACATAGTGTAATGACGCAGTAATAATAATTATCGGGATACTTGGTTCATTTTCTTTCGTTTTGCGAGGCTTTGTAAAATTGTTATCTGGATTCAAAGTTATACCTGTGGTTGTATGATTATCGGCATACGTTTGCCTTTTCAGAAAAAGTAGTTTTAAGTAAGCGTCAGCATTGTGTAGATAAAAGCTTTCCAACATCAGTAAACAGTTTTTGTTCTGTAAGCTTTGATATCTTTTACTTACGACGCAGTTCGGATGGCGTGGGAAGAGGGTGCCCGGCCCACGCCATGCCTTTATTTGGTTACTTTTGGGAACCCTGAGATAGGAAAAAAGGGGGGA
>NQII01000773.1:433608-570773 GCA_002778355.1 Clitarchus hookeri
GGGGGGGGGTAGCCAGGAGCGACAAGTACTCCATGTGTCTACGCACTGGGCGTGGCAAATATCCCTCACACCAGCGAACTTTATACTACTAAATTATTTCCGCAGGTGAGGTCAATAGGTAAAGTTCCTCTTGCAATGCCAGTTTTCAACGACGTGAATAATATAAACTACTGCGGCGCTGCTCCTTTTTCTTTCCTTGTTTGTCTGTAAAACTGTTTGTGTGACTGCAGATTTGAAGATTAAAAGTGAACTGTTTAATTTGAAATGAGACAAAATAGTAACAAATCAGAAACTTGAATTCATTTTTATATTTGTTTGGCACCTTTAAAGTTTCATGTTGCTACCGATTGAGCCAAACGAGCTGTAATTTCCAGTCGTCAATACTGACGGCCGGATCGTTACAAACGTGACTGCCCGGACGTGGGGCAACGTTACAATAGTTCATATGATAATCCCTTTTTGCTTCTCAGAAAACAGAAAATCCATCTAGTTAGTCTTGGGAATAAATTTCTCTCAGAAAAAGACTAAATGGTTTTTGAATAGAACTTTGTAAAATGCAAAAAAAAATTATTATTTTTTAATTGCAAACTATGTAACAAACTTATTGGCTGAATAATTGTACAGTTAATTGTCTCACTATTTTCTGTTTCAGTTGAATCCGCAACATACGGTTCCTACTCTGCAAGATGATGACTTTGTACTTTGGGACAGGTGAGAGGTGAAACCTTGACAGATTGTTTCCTGGCAGTTAAAAATGAAATTTCTTTGATTTACAGCAAAGTTTTGCTTTCCTCTGCAAGAAATGTGGAGTGCATAATTTACAAATTTCATCGGAGAATGTTAAAAGAGAGTGTAAAACAAATGCTACAAATTGGTACATCTTGCCAACCAGCTAAACATTCAGAACTTACAAAAATAAGTAACAAAGCATCGACTTCCCAATCACAGTGGTGTTATTGGCATCAAGTAGTAGTCAGCATTTTCAGGTTTTTGAATTGTAAATAGAGATTCCAGAGCACCAGCACGTGATTCCGCACACTGCCACGTGGTGAGCAGAAACTCTTATAGGTGTGATATCATCACGTGGCTGTTTGAATTGATGCCGAAATAAACACGAAACCCTTCCGTTCCGTAGTTGGCCACGGAACATGCCACATGCAAGTACAAGGGTAGAATTAACAATTAAGCGCAAGAAATAAGGGTGACCACCTGCACTTTAGATCTAAAGCCAGCTAGCATTTAATGCCCAAAGGGACACATTAAATTGCACAAGGTATTGCACACTGCATTGCACACACATGTCACAATAAAGAATAACAGTACAAACGCCCTTAGCCGCAAATCAAATTATTTGATGCCTTGTCTGAACATTTTCAAGGTAGATACGAAAGTTACATCAGTGGAAAAGACAGTACAGCATTAAAATTAATTTTACAAAGTACGGGCCTGTGGGGGTAGATAAAAAGGAAGTAAACCAATTGCGTAACCAGTTACAAAATCAGTGATAGCAAAGTTGAAGACCCCGCAGGCCTCGTTGCAATCACTCGTCCAGCTTGAGTTCAGAAAAGACACTACCCAATGGCCGTTAGAAGTGGTGTCTGCATATTCAAGTAAATGTATGAAGAATGGTTGTCGTGATTGAAATGGAAGGAAACAAAACATTAACACTATAATTTGCAAAGATGTGTAATGGAGTGCATAAACAAAACGAATACGTAAAATCGCTTACAAACTTACAAAGAACCCTTTGAAAACTTAACATGTTAAGTCCTCCAGGCATAACTAGGCACACCATGTGTGACATACAGACACACGGAACACATGCATCACACGCATTAACCACACTGCTTGTTGTGCATCTCGTGTGCACATGATCAATGACGGGCTTTCGCTGGTCGAAGGATGATGTTAATGTCAGTGGCATCTCGTACAACATAACATATGTTAACTACCTATGTACTAAAAGGTTGTTCAAGCTGCAACATGGTAATTTCTACTGCTGATACAATAGGCTTACCTGTATGTATTCTTTCCTGTACTGACTTACATGTTAAAGTGTACGTTAATATGTGTTATCTATAAGAAAAATTTTATTTAGCAGTAATGGACAGCTTTGAAACTCAATTTACGACTTCAGAAATATGTCAATATTACAGAAAGTCATGTTGCGACTACCCATCACGACATTATCGGTGAATCGCATCAGAGGAGAAAAATTAACTTAGAATTTCATGTGCAGACTACGGACATGTCGGGATATATGCCACGCTCTGTGGTTCATCACTTTCAATACACTTACCATGCTGAAAGTTACTTAACTGATTGATTGGTACTCGCCAACGTCTGCCAGGCATTGTGCACACACACAGACACTGTAATAAACACGCAATGGAATCTCCCACCCAACTGCCTCGTCGTGTTTTCAGACGACCTGCGATTAGATACTTGTTCTAATGGCTGCAGATTGATGCAGATGGGTGGTGCTCCTCCACTTATGATTAGAGTGCCGTGCATGTAAACACAAATAGTTTGTGTTGTAAAGCCCACTTGGATTGTACAATATTTATTTTGTGTTTTTCAGTGCATTTCCACTAGTGTAGTTCAATAAAATTGTCGGGCGTTCTTCAAGATTTTCAGAATGCTGAAGATCTTGTTAGTAATGAACCGTGACAGAAAATTTAAGGGCGACGTGTTCACATTTTTGACATCTGAAATCAAACAATGAAAAGCAAATTTTTAGATGTCCATGTGATTGGGTCCATAAAGACACATATACAAAACTTGTTAAATGAGAAATACATAAAAAATAAAACCAGTTTGCACAAGTGAGCCCATTGAAAATGTCAATGAAATACAGAAAAACAAACAATCTGTTTTGGATATCGTGGGAATGATGGTAGGGATAAATAATACTCTAGAAAAAGCAGATGATTCTAGTATTAAGAACCAGCTGCACAAATATTTCCAAAGTGAGCTTAAGTTAAACCTCGTAGCATTTTAGCCTAGGCTGGGAATATTTTTTACTAATCTCAAAAGAAGGGAGAGAATATGCAGTTAACTTGGCTGCTTTTGATTTATTTAGTAATGGGGTTTGTAAACCTTCAGAAATATGCATGTTGAGTCTGTTTTGCCCTGTTTGTGCCCGATAACTACTATCTATGTTGAATTGCAATTATTTGTATACTGCCTCTACATAATAGAGAGGCAAATAAGGAAAACGAAGAAATTAGAGGAATTAAAAGAAGGCGGAAATCTATATTGTAGCATGAACTTGACATAGGCTCAAGGAAAAGCAATTTAAAGTGTAAGGTAGTGTAAAATGTGGTAATGTACAATGGGGTTCTGTTATATTTAAGTTAAATTATTGCAGTTTGAGTGGGGTCTGAAGTAGGCAACATGAATTACCACATGTAGATGTAGGTAGGCATACCTGTTTCAAAGGTTCATTTCCATTAAAGTAAAAAAAAAAAGTATCAAAAACGAAATTTTTTGGCTATTTTCAATTCCACTTGAACACGTTTTGCATCACAATTTTACACTGCCTGTATATTTTTAAACAAATTTTTTTTTTAAATTTTGTTTTATTTAAATATAGCAATTGGCCAGTTTTATTTAACGTTTATTGGGGGTCCGTAGTACAAAGTGATAAGTGCCTACAAGTGTGACTTGCGTAAAGTGCTACACTGCATATCAACAGTTTGACTTTAAACAAAAAAAAAAAAAAATCAGTTACCTTCAAGAGATTGTCTTTCATGATAAACAGTTGGATTTTGTTTTACTGAGTACTCATTTCTCCACTCCTTTTATTATTTACACCACCACCTGGCTAGTCCCCTTCTGAATATTCTTTATGGTCCCAGTCAGCGACTAATAGGTAACAAAGTTAGGAATTGTTACCCTTGCCTCATGAATGAGACACCTGAAAGTGTAACTCTGCACCTCCCTTACGATATCCTCCATAGCACATAGCTTATAGCAAGAATTGATTTGGCCATAAATTATTTTCAGTTGCTTAGTAGTTTTTTTTATTTTCTTCTTAAAATTACAAACGTTTTTCAACTTAGATACTTGTATGTCTTCAGTATATGATTCACAGTTGTATAACAAGTAAAAAATTAAATTTTTTATGAGCTGTAAGTGTGTGTTTTTCAGTGAAGTGATTGAACTAATTGTGCTTGATGTTGCCTTTCTTGTATTCTACTAGCCACGCTGTATCAGCATATCTAGTTGGACGCTATGCCAAGGACGACTCGCTGTACCCAAAAGACCTCAAAAAGCGGGCGGTGGTGGACCAGCGACTATACTTTGATGCCTCTATTTTGTTTCCACGAATCCGACAGATATGTGTAAGTGTAAATGACAATAGTCAAAGGTTTATTAAAAGCAGTTAGGAGACAAACACAGTAATTGCTGATGCTCCTAATTACAGTTGATTTTGGTAATAGGTATAAGAGTCTCTGCATTCAAACATATGGTTCTCTTGAGACTTATGTAAAACACTTAAGGCTTCCGTCTACCTGGTGCTTGAACTGCGTTGCAAAGTGTTTGAAATACTACACATTTTTCAACGAAACTTTTAAACATGCATTCAATGTGCTGATCTACGAAAGGGACACATACATCAGACAAGGGCTACTGAGTACTTTCAAAATGTTCCACAAGTTAGAAACACCATTTCAGAGTACTCTATAATGGCTAAAAATGGCTTTTTCAAAGCGCTGTATCTCAAAATATACGTCTCTGGTACATACAAAACTACTCAAGGGTCCTGCATTGAACCTTCCTACAGACTTTCCAACAATAAAATAATAGGGTCACCGGTGAAAGTCCCCTAGGTACATGCAGTGTGACGAGAACATTGCACACCAATTCAGAGCCTTGTGCTTAGCGGCGATGGCGCACTTGATGCCCGTGGCAGTGTCGTCCTTATTGCTTCTGCGCTTCTCGACCACAAAAATGGAAAAAAGCTCCAGGTAGCTAGAAGCCTTAATTTGCAAGACATTGTATCCAGTGGTATTGCTTTGACGGTTCCTCAAAATGTTAAGCACGGATGTACTTTGCAGAGTAAAATAATGTAACAGCTCTTTCAGCTTCCTTCAGACAATTTGTGCAAGTGGTATGGATTTTTAGTGGAATGCCCCAAAACCAGAAAAATTAAGATCTCTATGGCCAGCTACACAAAAGCAGTCCCAAAGAATAAAATTTGTCTGGCAAAAATTGTATTGTTTATAGCTTCTAAAACTAAACACTTTTCTACCAGGTAATTATATCACCTAAAGGCTGATAAAAGCTTGGCTCGAGAGGCCAGAATCAGCTTGAAACTGATATGTAGCTCTAGATCAGTGCCACATTCAGATTTACTTTGGTTGTGCTTGTAGCCTTTTTATAGTCTTCGCTGATGTGCCGTCTCTGCATCACCTGTCTCTTTTTCTGAAATCTGTACCAACAAAAAGTTAAAAAAAACTCTATTTTTGATACAAACATAAGTGCCTGCCTAGGATACCACCATGAAAGACATTCTAGTAGCATTTTTTTTTTCTTTTTCCGAAATTCATTGATCACAGTTTTAGCTGTAGGATAATGTGTCCAGTATAAAGCCCAGAGAAAATAAATATGTTGGGACTGTAACATATCAACTCAAATTAAGTCATACAATGGAAGCACCGTTTCCCAAGATTAATGCTCCTAACTGAACGTATTAACATAAAAATAAGAGGTTACATAAGGTGTCCTTATTTTCATCATTGGTAAAAAACTTAACATGTACATACATGTTTTATTTCAGTTTCCAGTTCTCTTTCTTGGAGAAAAATCAATCAAGGATGAACACAAAGCACAAGTCCAAGAAGCTCTTGGATTATTGGACAAATTTATAGGTGACAATAAATGGGTTGCTGGTGATCATCTTACAATTGCGGACATAGCATGTGTGGCGTCGGTGTCGACTTTTGTGGTGAGTAGTGCTACAAGTTTTCACATACAGTAGAGCGGTGCTACTTCGAGAAATATGTATATGGTTACAGCCAGTGTCTGCTGATGCTCATTTAATAATGCAAGCTGTGTAGCACTTTTCCCTCCAACTTTTTCAAATCCTTCAGTATCCTGTTTATTTGTTTACTTCCTGTCCTTTCCCTTTCCTTCAATACACTTTTCTGTTTTCATCTTGCACCAGGTCTCCTTGCTGATATTCTTCCTATTTTGTGTCCATTCTATATCCAAATGTAACTGCTGATTATGGTTTGTAAATAAATACAGCAGTTGAAAAATTCTGTACCCAATAATGAATGCAAGGTAATGGATCTGTACACTATTTTCTTAGCATTGCCAGTGGCTTAATAAAACAAAATTTGATGTTTACATCCAATACTATATTTCCAAGCAGATAATCAGTGTACTTTTTCCAATAATGTAATTTCAGACTGGCTTGTTAATACCTGATCATATTTGTAATAAGTTGGTGAATAAAATAAATTTGATCATGTTATTTGCTTGGCACACTAACATTGTACATGTACATACAGCCATACACTTACACAGAAATGCATACAATCACACAGGATATTAAAGGTCATGTCATGGTTTGCTGTAAAAAAGAGTGGAACTTTATCCTGATCCATCAACCACTCTCCATTCCAGCCTTCTGCAACTCTGCACTAAAACAAGCAGATGAGAGGTGTGGAAGTAGGGCTTGCCTCCCCAACAGGCTATCGTTTCACCAGAGTTCCCACATAATCTGGTGTAAGAGTAACAATTTTTAAGCATACAAAAAAACAGTTTCTAATACCAGTGGTGTAGCACAAGATTATAATTTGGAAATTCCCAGTGGTGCGGGTCCTAACCTAAACTAGTAAAACAGGGGTCCAAATTCTTTTCTTCCTAAAAATAGCTGCAAAATGTTAGGATATAAAAAAAACTTAAAAGACTAAGCATTCGTGTTTGCAGCTATAACAACATGTAGATAGTAGATTGTTTTCACGATACAATTGCAAAGAATTTTGCAGTCATTGCATTATCATGAAACCAATACAACGCATTGTAGACAGCAGATAGACCACAAATGTGCCATCATAGGCTTTTCTCAGTTTGAGATGCAGAGAAAGGTAGTATGTTGGTTATTAGCTTACTCCAAGCTGGTGTTGTGTGTGCCCACATAGCTTGTTCTCGACCTCGCTCCCAGCAATATACCATAAAGAAAGAAGGTACCAGGACCAGACATCTGCCTGTGCGGGTGTCTGGAGTCGGGAGAGGCATGAATAATAAAGATTAGACTTGGCTGCTAGCATTCTGCACCACAAAAGTTAACACCTAAAAATGTATATATATATATTATATATATATATATAAGGAAATTTCAGGTGGAATAGTGATGGCAAGAAGTATCTTCTCCAACTTATTATTTTAAGACATAAATGCCAAAATAGGCAACACAAATTTAATATATTTCTTACTTTACATTTGTGAAAGGGTGCTGGCTGGAACAAATACACATCGAGAATGACATCTGCAACACCAGTACTATATTACTCTAGATTTTATTATGAAACTTGACAAAATTGATGTGGCTTAAAAACAGTAATGTTATTAAATTAGGAATAGGTTACTAATAAAAAACAATAAAATTATTACCTGGCTGGCATAATCTAGGTAGGGGGAGAAGGGGATGGGGCTCACTATAACTGGACCCTAAAAGTACATGCCACACTTGCATAAAGCTGTGTAATATTTGAGGCAGGAACATAGATTAAATTAATATTGCAGACCATCACACACTAGGTTCAGGTGAAAGCAGACACATCAGACACGAGTTTATAAAAAACATAAAAACCGCTGCAAAACGGCTTCCTGATTCCATCCATCCATGGTAACCATTTTCTTTAAGTTCTTCGACGATTGAAGATATATCCTTTATGTGTGAATAATCTCCCTTTCTGTCTTTACAAGTTGAGGGGCCATGGTGATGTAGTGATCAGTCTACTCCCTTCCCACCAAGGTGGAGTTGTTCCTGGATTTTTGCTCATGGGAATCGTGTTGGACGATAGTGCTGGTCGGCTGGTTTTCTCGGTGATCTACCATTTCCCCAACCCTTGCATTCCAGTGATGTTCTGTACTCACCTCATTTCACCCTCACTGTTGAGAGCGGCTTAAACCTCTCCACTCTACTACAAATTGAGACTGTCAACATGTTCATTAAGATCGTACAATAATATGCAGCCAGTGATCTTTCTACATGTTATCTTAAGATAACTTCTCATTAAAAGTTCTTTGGTAAGATCTTCAAAATTATCTAAAATAATCACCATTGTCATCACAAGAATCTTAATTAACTTTTCTTCTTCAACTGACACATCTTGGAGATTCCATTCTTATTATCGTCTCACTTTTGGCATCTGTCTTCACACTGCTAGTGATGCATCATTGTTTAAAATTTAATTAATTTCACATGATAATTTAGCAAGTAGGTATATATTTCATACGTGTAAAGTCACTTACATTGTCTAATGTTGCTCCACTGGCATTTCTCGCAATTACATTGTCTTCTCTGAACTAGCCTTAACAGTGCTGAAGCAGAAGGTAATGACAGCAACACATGCTGTTTCCCAATAAACAAAGGAATAATAATTTTACAGCGCTTGATGTCTCTATTCAAGTTATAGAATTGTGAAAAGTGCAGTGCTAATATCACCCAAGAGGGGTTGATCACATATTTATCCTTCGTATTTGCAAGCAGTGCAACCAAATATGACATGATTTAGTTTCAGTACAGCAGAGAGAGCTCTTGCAAACTGATGTTCACTGCTTTACCCTTCAACAACTAAGCTACTGCTTCATAAACAGTAAGTTTAAGGGGTTATAGAGGGCACATAGTAGATGAAGTTTTGATGAGGCAACAACATCCGAAAATGTACAGTTGTGGTGCTGCACAGATAACACACATTGATTTCAACACTCCAGCCACATGGTAAGCAACCCAACTTGACAACAGGAGACACATTTCATGTTTATAATGTAAGAAACTGTTCCGTCTACTCTACATAACATTATGGAAAATTCTATATACCATCTTCAATTATGATACACTTATCAGAGCAACACAAAGATAATTTACTTACATACTTATATGTAGAGGCCTTTTTGTGATCATTGTTTGTAGTTCTCAATAATTGTCAATGTGAATTTTTTTTTTCACCACAAGCTTTTAGGTGGCTTTTGCTTTTTAGTAAAGTACATACTGCACTTTAATTTTATATACAATTTGTCATAATCTGGTGATCGCAAGTCCTTGGACTAAATATTAACTAATTTAGTAAACTTTTAAAATGGAAACGATAATGAGGCTACTTCACTTGAATGTGTTGAGAACTGAAACAAGCTGATAAAAACCAAAACATTTTATGGAAATCATATTGTACAGAATCCCTTTGCAAACTTCAAATATAATTTATTTTTCAGCCATTAGATTTTTTGATTTCTATTCATTGTTCTAGGCGCTGGGAATAGACATATCTGAGCACAAGAATGTTGCACAGTGGCTTTCCAAATGCGAGTCTGAGATCCCGAGTTACAAAGAAGCAAACCAAGAAGGCGCCACCTACTTAGGTCAAACAGTACTCAACAAGATTGCATCAGCCTAAAGGATCAAATACAAGTTCACAAAAGTGGCAAATACATAGTTTGCTATCAACAAGTGAATTCACGTATGAATTGTTTTAAAATGTTATATCATTATCATTAAAAAAAAAAACTGTAAATTAAAATAAAAGAAGAAATACATTTATATGCAATTTTATGTTATATTTTTTTGTCACAAAAACATTCATAATAAGAAAATGTTTCCTTTTAATATCATGTCACCAGTACCACTGGGATGTATCACAATGACCGAGGCTCTTATACTCTAAGCTTGAGTTGCAAACCTAACGTGCAGTGCACACACATTACGTAAGGATCTACAGTTTATTTTTTTAAATCTCTTTTTAATGCACTAAATGAGAGTATCTCAATATTTCAAGTTGGTGTAAAACACATTTGGTTAGCATACATCTCTGGATTCAGAACACTCACTATTTCAATTGCACATCAACCTTACACGAGGTGGCAAGTAACAGCCCTTTCTAATAATGGACCACACCATAAAAAAAAACACTTATCCATACAGACTCAAGCATTTGTAATTCACAAGAACAAAAAAAAAAAAAAAAAAAAAATACTGTACCTACTTCATAGCAGAAAATATATTTTATATAAAATATTTTTAATGATGCACACAATTTACTCCACTGCAAATTTAATAGCTGCAAGAGATACAAAACAGTAATTAATTTCAAATGATGTAGATTTCAGCTTTAAATGTAAAAGATAGAGTGGATATAAAGTATAAACTCTTTGCATCAGAAATACAAATTTTAATAACTCTTAATAAATCAAACTATAACTTCAGTTTTAATGATTGACATATTTACGTAAGCCAAGTGTATTCTTTACCGAAAAGAAAAAATATGCATTATGGTTTGAACTGCATCATATTGATAAATCATAGTTTCCAAGGGAACACAAATCATAATCAGTTTATGATTAGATATTTAGTTCATGCTTGCAGTTGGGTACTACTTGCTCATGATACTCGTCGAATTTCGCTGGTATCAAGGTATCACTTTTATCTAAGCCCCTCCCTAAGGAGTACCTAAATGGTCAGGAAATCAGGCTAGCGCAATGCTAGCATATGTGTAATATTTTGAATTTTTGACGTATTTCTAGTAAGTAGTCACATGAAAGTGAGCCGTGTAATGAAAGCATACTACTACCTTAACTGAGAAATGGTGATAGTGCTAATATTACACACTTGAAATATATAGTAGTCAAAAATCACAACACAGAAGTGACACAATAACTTAATGAGAATCATGCATGTGGAGATCTTGACAAAATGGGAGCATTCATCAGGAGCTAGCTTTAATGTGTGTTCCTGTCTTCTATAACATTAATGATGTGTACTCCCCTGTGGCATACTACGCCACCATAGAAGCGTTCATGTCTTGCTGCAGAAGATTCTTGTCCCTCAGTCTGGCCTGAAGCAGCGTGTGCTCCACGATGCCCAAGTGCACATTCATGTCCATGATCTCCAGCTTGATCTTCGCTACGGCTTTCTTGATGTTCACCAATGGCGCTATAACATAACATCCCATACTGGGTACATATGCTGTAAGCATACTTAAGTACTGCAGACAACTTGACCACCTCCATCGGAGGACAGGCCCATTTTTCAAAGAGGGCAATTGAAAGTGCAGGAAAAATTTTTTGTGGAGAGGTGATTATAAAATTAGAGACTTGCTAGTGGCCAGCTATGAAGCAAGGTCAATAGGTTTCTCCCCAGAAAATTTTTGAATTTCAAGGTAAAAAATTTAGCGGTACATAATTAAGCCTATTTCACAACAAAATAATGTGTTATTTTGACACTAATATATTCTTGAACCAAAATGTGTTTATAGGTTTATAATTGGCGAACTTCAATATCTTATTTATAGTCTGTTCACGACCGGAAGAAACTTTCTTGAAGCCCTGCNAGGTTTATAATTGGCGAACTTCAATATCTTATTTATAGTCTGTTCACGACCGGAAGAAACTTTCTTGAAGCCCTGATAAAGATCTACTTTCAAGCCCATTTTGTATCCTTCTGCCAAAGGTAAACAAACATTGCCATGTTTGCATTTCACTGTGTGTGTAACATTTGTTCGTACATGCACGTACCCACTATAAAAGTCATGTATATATTATTAATGGATATTCCACAAGCGTAAAGTTTCTAATCTTGAGAATTTCACACAAAAGAATATGCGATGCCAGCAAAAAACATTTCTCTCTATAAACCCAAAATGCGAGTATTTTGATGAATAGATAGTTGTTGTCTATTTACAATCAATTGTTAGTGACTTTCGATAAATTCCCGTAAATCGAAGGCAAGATCTTCAGTATTGATCGAAATTGCTACAGACGTTAAAATGGCATGGTGGTATACTGAGTCGGATGTTTCGCACAATTGTAAAACGATATTTAAAAATGGTTGTGACGGTTTTTGACAGGACGGCAGAGTTCGCGAGTGAAAGATTCTACGTCTTCGACAATGTGAAAACAATTCTTATGTGCAAATACTGCAACGTTAGAATAGTGGCAAAGGAAAGACACGTGCACGAAACACACAAAAACAGTACAAGAAAGTGAGCACAAATTAAAATCATACTTTATTAAAAACCAAATAATAAAGAGCGGATATTCGTAAAACAAGACAAATAAATGAATTATTAAAGGTTAAACAAGATAATCGCACAAATTCTCTGGCACGTGTGTCAACAACACAAGGAACGAAGGTTAGTAAACAAATGGCCGCGTTACTTTCACCTCGAGCGTGATCATGCGACTATGCAAGAAACGTTGAAATCTAAATACATTAGCATCACGTCATTAATAATTGGCATAATAAGATACAAGTCTTTTCAACACCCATTTGTAAGCGATAAATTAACAATTACGTTAAAACTTTGGAACTATTTCCTCTCTTTGTGCTGGCAACCAAACGGCATAACTGTTTCCGCGCTCGCCGCTGTTTGTAATGTTATATGCATGTCGCTAACAGCTAGGGTGTTTTTTCATAAGTTGATTTTCAAAAGTTTCTTCCAGTCGTGAACCGACTGTAGTTGGCACAACATTAAAATTATCAAAATTAAAATTACAACTTGTAGCGTGGCAGTAGTAAGAAGTGGCGACTGGAAATTACAGCTCGGTTTGCTCAAGTCGGTAGACACATGAAACTTAAAAAAAAGAAAAAGGCGCCAAATAAATATAAAATAAAGTCAAGTCTCTGTTTATTTACTGTAATTGTATTTAATAATCAAAAGAAACAGCTCACACACAAGTTTCAGATATGCAGAGTCCCGAACAGTCAGTTTCACCAAACAAACAAAGAGCAGCACCACAGTAGTTTATTTATTCTTAACGTCATTTAAAGCTTGCATCGCAAGAGGAATTACGAAGGCAGGAGGGACGTCAGTTCCCTCCTGGCACGCTAGTGACCTCCCACACCGGCAGAGAAATAATTTAGCAGGAGGATAAAGTTTGCCAGTGTGGAGGATATTTGCCACCTCAATGCGTCCTCCTCAGGAGCTGGTTGTCTACTGTTTGGCTTTGTTCTGCTAGCAGGCAGTAGGAACACAGGGTATTAGTCGCCCGTGCCTACCCCCACTACTTGTTGTTCCTGGGTGCCAAAAATGTTACCAAATAAGGGCATGGCATGTGCCGGAATCCCTTTGAAAGCCTATGAGACCCCCGACGCAACCAGTCCCCACGCCAAGCCAAACTGCATAATAGTGAAAATATAATCAAACTTTCAGCAGAAAAAAATGTCTACTGGAGTTGGAGAGCTTCTATCTACTAATGCTGACGCGAACAAAAACTAAAATTTCCGAAAAAGCAAGCGTATGACTGATAAACACTCTACCATGGCCATAATTTCAAATCCTGATAAAATATTACAAAGCCTTATAAAATGAAAGAAAAATGAACCAAGTCTCCCGATAATTATTATAACTGAGTCATTACAAACTTTACATATTCTCCTCATGTAAGGCCAGAGAGAGACAGAAGTTACTTTCAAATCAGACAATATCAAACTGTGATAACTATCCAAAAATTCAGATTCACTGGGGAGGTGATTGCATCAATTGCCCGCCCTTTTGTACGTCCCTGACCTTCACGGGCACTGTGCCACATGGATAGGCGTAAATTGATAATGGAAGATGGTGGACGATAATGGATGATAGATGAATGAGGATGGACTATGAAAGGATTGATTAATAAAGAGTACTGATTCTGGATGACAATGCGTAATAAGTAGAGTGCATCCTATGGTGGGGGTAACATTCACCTAGCACCTTGTTTATGAAATGGGACCTTTAAGTGCGAGTCATTGATGAGGGGTAACATGGAATGAGATCCTAGGATGCAGCAGTAACAAAATTCAAAGATGGGTGAAATGGGAGCAACCCAAGAGAACAAACTAACCAATGGCAACATCTACCATGTATTTCCTGCAAAAATCCAGGTGTGACCCACCAAAAATTGAATGTGTATCACTTTAGTGGGAGGCTGGAGCACTAACTGCATGATCATGTGGTCCCAAGTGTAGCAGACATCCACCTCCACCTAACAACTGTCAATACGAATTCACTGAAATATAAAAGAATATAAAACTGAACGTTAAAAAAACAAGCAGGTTACTACAGTCTGTGATGTGAGGCATACATGCAACATACAGGATGAAAACTATAAATTAAATAAGTGAAACATATTAAGACATTATTTTCTTTATTACATTTACAAGTGAAGGAGAAAGAAAACACAGTAGGGGATAAAAATAAAGATTCTAATGACTAGATAAAAATTTCTCCCCATCTGCATAAGTTATGCATTTTCACTTTTGGCCACGGTGGATTGCTATAATGTGATTTTTTTAATATCTAAGAGAGACATTTAAATTTTGAGAACAATATGCACTACATGTAATGAGGGACAATTTGATTATAGATACATTCTAGTGATTCTGGCTAAAATCAACTAATTAAAATATTTCGATTTTAAATGTACATTGAACTTTAAGCATAGAAAACAATTTGACTTTGTTTATAAATGCATAAATGAAATGGTATTGCATTCATATTAAGCACAGGTATTTTTTGTGTGCTTGATTTTTACAGACATTTCCATTGTAAATGGTGTAAATAATATCCTAGATGTAAATCTCATTTGAGACGTTCCTGAAATGGTGGCTTCTTCTATGTAGCAGCAGATACTTGGTTTGCAGATGTTGGTCGACTTTACATTTTCAGTCATGGCAAATGTTTAAGTACCTATTTTATTTTTTGAGTTTACCACACATGCATGTAACGTGGCCCGAGTGGTAGGGGACAGATAATACAGACAGCGTTTGGTGTTCATGTTAATAAAAGTCAAAACATAACACAAATACTCTGACTTTGAACGGAATGGGCACCAACTCACCGGGTGAGTAAAACATCACTGTTCTCAGGATTGTGGGCCGAACAACCACGTGACTGTATCCCCCGACAAACACGGCCCCAAAAGTTGCAGAAAAAACGTATATCTGACTGGGGTATTCAGGCTCCCCAGCAAGCCCGAATATTACCATTTACACAGTAAGTGAAGTACGTCTTCTAGAGGCAGTGAGGAATTCCCTGGATAGGGCCAGGGCTCAAAGTACAATATGATAAATGAGAATGCACACTTGCAGTTAACTGAAGAAAACTTGTATTGTCGAGTTCAGTATACAAAGACACATATACAGAAGCAAATTTAAGTGGAGCTGGCTCATAAGGCCTGCCAAGAAAAAGGTGCAAATAAAACTTAAGAGAAATAAAACCTCCGGGGTTGAAAAAGAGCTGATGGAGGGGTGCTGCGAAAACCTAGGGTTCAACCAGCTGGCTCTTGTAAGAAACAACAAATTTTATAATGAAAAAATTTTTTCTTTGTTTACTGCTGTTTAAAGATGGCACTTGCTTGGACGGGAGATTTATCACATTTATTTCTATAATGAAACAAACTGAATGTTACAGGAATGAAAAATGTTCACAATTATACTCACTTCGATCATTCATGCTTGAGCCACGCTCCTCCATGTCTTGCTTCACCGCTTCCAGTTCTTCAGTGATTTGGGCCAGAGTCCGAGATCTCTCTGTCACTCCTCCGCTGACCTCTCGGTACTGCTCACTCAAGCGTGCCAATTCATCCTAAAAACATTCAAGAAGTGTTTTCTTCACACAATCACAGCTGCAATGAGCTCAAGTCTCATTGGCATAAAATTCCTTATTCACAATCAATATTTTTTATTACAAATTGACTTTATTTGGGTAAGGCAATATGCCTAACGAGTCCTAATATAAAATCCTATTGAGGCATTTCCGATGGCACTGAAAATTTCATGTTGACGCGCCACTAGCGACGTCATTCACTCATCTAGCCTCGTCACAGCCACTGCCCCCTCCTAAGAAGAGCTGTTATGCCGTACATGCCACAGGACATCTTCCAAGTCATGGTGGTTTGCCCAGCTGTTGCCACCTGGTGCGTGGGGGGAAGTCTCCGCCGCGCTCAGTTACTCTCTTCTCTCCTACGCCTCTCTCTCTCTCGCTCTCTCTCTCTCTCTCTCTCTCTCTCTCTCTCTCCACACCCTGCAACCCCAGCACTGGCCCTGTGAGCCGAGTATAAATAGGACCAGCAGTCCTCAGTACTTGACGAGTCTAGCTGTCATGGGATGAACATCGTGCTCGTGGCTGCTCTCTCTCTGGGATCTGCCTGCCCCTTGGGATCAGCGAAGGCGAGGGGCTTCTGAGAGTATGACAGGACTATGGCAGCTTGGGTGCGGCGACTATTCCGCAACTCATCACGTCCCCAGGCGGCGGATAGGGTATCCCCAGACTCTGGGGTGGCTGGGAATATTCCAATACCAGTCCGTGGTCCAACTGTACAGTGCAAAAGCGCCGTCGTTGTGGACTTCAGGAACCTGGGTAGCTCAGTACGAGATAGAGAAGTGCATCATGCAGGAAGCAGCACAAAGATCAAGGTGGGGAGGGAAATCACGAGGTGCCACAAGGCAAAGTGTAGTGAACCGCACTGCTGGATTCTGCGGGCTGGAGACTGCGGATGTGTGAGGAATAGAATAGAATACATTGGACCTTTGAAGCAACCCTGACGTCAGCCTTCCCTTCTGGGCCAGCAGATTTGCCACCATCACTGGTAGGTCCCGGATGTCCCACTAAGCTATTTTAATAGCTCCCAAAATCGACGGACTATTTTCGAGGATGGGGAGAGGGTGGCTCCCCGGGCGATTGCTCCCTGCCTTCACCCACGGTGTGGAGACACTGATGTCAACGCAGAAGAGCGAAGATGGAGTAGGTGCCATGACTGAGCTGCCCAGTTTTCTGACACACTCGACGAAAAGCAGGGGAGCCTTGCATTCAATTGCTGCTGTCAATGTTATTGTGCTGGTTCGCGTGCACAGAATTGTTGACAGCAATTCAACCTCAAGGGCGCCTACGCCCACAAGTCTCGCCTCCTCTCTTCTAGATTTACAACTTCACATTAAAGAGCATGGAATCCACACCAGCTGTTTCCTGTAGCATTTTCAATAATGCATGAATAAGTTTTGAACTTCTTTCCTATCGGGAGGGGTTTTTACGGTGCCTATGCCGGTTTTTCCCCCTCCCCTTCTTAGACATAGCCTCAGCTATAGGTACACTCTAGGGAGGCAGTCATGGCCCAAAACGTTGGCCATGGCTGCCCAATCCCTCTCTGCCACAATGCACGCCCCCTTGCATGCAATTCCCCCTCCTGTAGGCGTAAGGGGCTTAGCTCTGAGATGTATTAAGCACCCGTCTCTACCTCGGACATACACTTAATACTTAGCAATAGGGTAGGTTAGGAAAAAAAAACAGTTGGAGGCTGTCTCGCACCAGTCCACTTTCCCTTCAGGCCTCAGTCAGTGTACAGGCTGGTTTATGTGTGTTGTAATTTAGCAATCATAAAACAGGCATAAATCGGACTTGGTCGAGTTGTTTCTCCTGCACTCTGTATTCCTACACCTCGTCCTTTCTATTTCCAATTTGTCTCCTGTCCTAGTGAGACTTTTCTAGGGTCAGCCACGAGCCGACGCCTTGCCCTTTTTCTCTCTTATTGATAGCTGTATCGAAGTGCAGTTTAGGAAGCTTGCCTTCCTGGGTCTCATGGACTAGTTGTCTCTTGGACTACTGACCTTCCAGTAAGTGCCTGGGTCAGACCGCGACGTTTCGCGCGCCAGGTTTCTTGCTTGGAAACGATAGCCAATTCCCTACAGGAGTCCTGCTCTTCGTGACACCTGGGTCAGATTGCGATGTTCTGTACGCCAAGGAGCCATGGGAGTGGATGCCCTTTGCTGTCTACTGTAACCTCCAGCTTGGAAGTTGGATCAGCTTGCGAAGTTCTGCGCACCAAGTCTCTGGGTTGAAGACCAGTAGTACATGACCCCCACCTCACCTGACCTCCGCATCCCTCATTCCATCAAGCTGTGTCTACCCCTTACTGGCCACCAACTATCAACCTAGGGTTCGCTCAGACTAGGGTACAAAGGAAAAGCGGCCCAGTTGACAGCCAGGCATACTCCTGAAAGAAAGAGGAGAGTCCACGTCAAAGAGGGTCAACCACCAGCTCAGCAAGCTCCACTTCTAACCTACTCTGGCATGTACCACGCGCAGTATCTCCACTGCCACCTATGCCACAGAAGAAGACACCTACCTTCGTCCGGCCAGCTAACGTTACCAGGGTAGTTATGGCCCTTAACATCACACCAGCTTGCATTCCAACCAGGGCACTCACTTGCCCATCGCTTGCCTGCATGCCACCCAAAGTGTAACGCACAATTACTGACGTGGCCAAAGCCAACAACTCAGGCACTAGGAAAAACCCAGTTCAAGCGAAGACCACGGCATCACCGTCATCCAGGGAGGAGAGTACCTCACCCTTACCCTCCAACAGAAAATCCCACAAAGGGTAAGTGACAAGGCGAAAAGCTTCTTCCTTGGTGCCCAACGTGGGGCTTTTTGAATGAATACGGGTCATCGGCCACCTTTTTCCAGACCGGGAAGTACCTGAGAAAAACCCTGTTTGGCCCCCACATAACAACCACTAACTTGACTTCGGGGAGTCAACTCAGAACACCCCGTGGCGGCCAATTCCCATCAATGTCACTGGAATGGCCACATCCAAAAGGAACAGGAAAGAGACACCCAAGGTTTAGAGTACCGTTGCACAAACTGCAGGGACATGCACTGACGATGGGACCAAATAGACTGCCCGAGAAGGGGCATATACGGAATAGCCTACCACGAATGCCCTCGCACATACCATAACCTCTGCCTTGGTTGACAGGACAAAGTCAAAGACCTGGAAGGTCTATACTTCCAATGCCCAATCTGCAGAATGACGCCTGAAAAGGCACCGCTCAGAACCGAGACTACGCTGCAAGAACACCGTCCAGTCCTGGAGCCCCTACCATTACCAGTTTACTCTGGGATGACCCAAGAGGATCCCAGCAAGTTCCTCCAAGCTTCCCAAACGGAGTTTGAAAGGACACACCTACCCAAAGCCTTGTGGGTCATGAAGACAAAAACCCAGCTTCAAGGCGACGCCGAAAAATTATGGGGAAAGTACGTAGAGTTCATCACCAACTGGGAAGAACTGTCTGAAAGTCTCGTGATGCACTTCTCAGGTCCCAGAATGGTCGCACAACTGACAAACAAGCTCTACAAACGCAGAGAGAGAATGAGGAAGCAGAACTCTTCTAGGCACGAAGCTCTGATCTTCCAGAAAGTTCATCCAGGCCGAGATGAGCTCGACACCATCAAACTTATCACCAGGCTCCTACTACCAGAAATACACTTCCACCTCCGCAACCTGGAACCAGCTATGCTAGAAGAGCTGGTGAAACGGGCTCGCAACAAGAAATAGACTTGGCGGACATCCGCAAGTCTCACACCAAAGCCAAGGCCGCACCTGCTCCAGCAGGGAAGACAGTGATTACTGAAACTACCACCTGTGAACGAGTGAACGAACGTCGGAACCCACATAATTTAGGACACTATTTACTTTTTAATAGTGCCTAAATAATATAAAAAACAAAAGAAAAAGAACAGTTAACAAGTGGCGATAACTGGAAATTAAATTAAAGTGAACAGAACAGACGTAATTCTACGAGCTGTGCATAAGAAAATCTGGGCTCACAAACATCCATCGCACCTGTCAGTCGCCCATCCGTCACTCAGTCATCTGTCTGTTTTTTCGTCCATTGTTGAAAGCGACTCACAACAATCCATCGTCCGTAGATCCTTCTGTCCGGCATAATTTCAGCATGACAACTTAACATTGCGATCTTTCTTTCATAGAAGATATATTTTGATTGGGAATACATTTTCAAGAAAGAAACATTTTGAGGAAATAATTATTTACGTGATAAAAATCTATACTGAATTATTGTTTAAGTTTTAAATGCCTGAATTTACAACCCAGATAAATAAACACATATCCACCGCCTTGCATTTTATTTCAAAGTGCATATTTGCGTCTACGGAATCTCCTCAGAAGGTGGTGGCCCATCCGTCGGTCCGCCGAAGGTTAAAGTTTGAGATATATTTGACGGATTGACGGATAGGAAAAAAGTTTCCCTGCAATTGGTCGAAGATCAAGTGAACGCCTGACGGATGCAACGGATGGTTGAGTCCACCTCAAGGACAAAAGACACTAGTGAGTTGAATTGTAGAAATCTGTTATGCTGTTGGGTAGAATAATGACCGTTTTTCCCTTGTAATAAAGCAGAAAATCAAGGCACACATTTATTTGCTATCTTCCTTACACTAGGCAAAACATAAAAGCAATCACCAACAAACTTTTAAATACCTGTGTATTTATGGTAATTTATGTAATTTAATTCTGCCTAGTAGACCAACAAATAATTCTAGCCACTTTTCCCATTTAGTTGAATAAATCACATTCATAAACAAACTTGTTCAAGGACATAATGGGAAACCACGATCAATGGGCAGCTACGTGCACATGTACTTAGCGAACATCTGAAAATCCTGTAGCAATGGAGTAAGGAATTAACAGGAGACTGCATGCTATGACGTATTTAAAGATGCTTTTTGACAGTCGTCATAATGTGACACCCAAAATATGGTAAATGTGGTTACCAGTAGTAACAATAATAGTAATAATAATAAACAACAAAGACTCGCAATTAGATGGCCTCCTGGTGGCAAGTTTTAATATGGCTAAATGCATGTTTATTGCGCAAGTTAAATTACGTTTGCACAATTTTAGTGTCGCAAAATGGCGGACAAACTTTGTTTTCCACATAAACAACGCTACGCCTTGATTTTAACAATAAATATTTTGATATTTCATTGAGATTATTCAACTGTGTTAAAAAAACCGTTTAACTGTTCTTTTATATCCTGTATTGATTTAGGCCTAACTTTCTTCAATGTAATGATGACTATATTAATACAATCAATGAAGTGAATCATAATTTATTACCTTAAATGCCTTTTATATTTTTAATTTATGTACTGCAACAGTATGATCCGTGACGTTGGTTGAGTTGACGGCAACGTTACTGTCAGACAAGGTTCTATTGAGCCAGTCAGAAGCGCAGGGTATCTAACTGGATTGACTTATTGGCTGCTGATTGTTTCGCGGCTGCGATACAGACTGGGGCGTGTGGCCTTGCGGAACGGTACAAAATCAGGTGTGGGTTGCGCTGTTCTCCGCACTGTTGGTAGGTAAACAGACACTAGTTTACCTGCGAGGCTCGGGGTAGCTCCTGGCTCGGCTGCTGCTGACTGGATCTCGAGCCTGGTACTTGGGCGGTGGTGGTGCTGCGACTGGTTGGGCTGGTTGGTGCCCGCGGTGGGTTTGTTGGTCCTGGTGTGACTGAACCACGGGTTGGCTATACCCAGTGGTACTGGTAGTCCCTGGCGGAGGTTCACGCCGATCGGATGCAGCTCGTCGGCAGTTGGTTGAAAGCGAGCAAGTGGAGTGACTGGGAGGTAAGGCCTCTCCAGTTGTCGGGCGGTTTGAGATCGTTCCCATGGGGATAGACTAGGTTGCAGTTCACTTGGCTACATTTGAAGGCAGTGGCTGCCCTCTTAGCTCCCCACTTTGCAACATTCCTATTGGTGAAGGGCATAGAGGAAGGTACTAAGGTCTACCATGCTAAGGAAAAGCAGGTGACAAGAATCCCTAGCTATGTGTGCAGACAGTCGTGGCTAGGCCAACCAGACTCAGTCTTATTGCTCCTTCTGGCGAAAATAAGAACGCGGTGGATGGATCATTGTGCTGATTGGAATGTCTAGTCATGTCGTGGGTGAGGACCAAAAGGGGCCAGACCACCAAAACCAATCTCATCACTCGTACCGGCAAAAATAACAACGCCGTGGATGGAGTGAATTGGCTGGGCTGGCTGACTAGCCGCCTCATGGATTGAGTTTCTAGTGGTTGTGGCTCTACCGTACGTGCGCACCAGGTACCTTTGCATACCTGGTCCACAGTATGGGTGGACGTCTAATGTGTGTGTTTTGTGACGTACGTACGCCCGGTCAAGGGAGCCCGCAGCCCTACTCTAGGTTGGGCAAAGAGGGTTTCAATGACGTCTGCTGCTTTTCCTTAGTAGGTGAACGTCTACTTGGGATGAAGTCACAGTCACCCTAGAAATAAGTTCTCAGAGGTTAGGTAAGATCACATCTTTATTCCCAGAGGAATAGACACAGTGGCCCGTACTAACTCCTAACTATCAATGAACTGGAATGGAAATAAACTACAGTAATACCAGGTGAAGGGGGCCTGGGTATAAACTAGACAACAGCAGATGCGGCTAGGTAGCTATTATACTAACTGACCTTAACTAACTCGATGCTATTGTCCAGAAGGAACTCGGGTGTCAGTACCAAAGTGGTAGTGAGTGTAAAGAGGCTGAAGACTTCTTCGGGGGTCACTGGGCGAAGGTCCGGAAGATGTCTTGAAGGTAGCGGTTGTCCTTCGTGAGGAAGGCGGTATAAGTAAAGAGCTCCAGCACACGAGGTGGTGGAGCGAGCTGCTGAGTATCAACTGTCATTTTGGGGGCTGTGCGGTTGCCTACATGCTGTGGGTCCTTCGGCTCCCTTAGGCCAGTCAGGTATCTTCGGACTGGAGCTCCTACCTTAGCGGCGAAGGCCGCTATCTATCAGGGGAGACTGGAAGTGCGGTTTATCTCGTATGCGGGTTGAATAGCTCCCGCGAACTTAGGAGCAGCGTTAGGCTGCTTGACTGGCTTCTATCACACGCAAGGGTGGCGTGACGTCTGACATACAGGTGAAGACGGTCTTGACTGCCACGTCCGTGGGTGCTCCTTGCCTAGGGGCGTGCTGGTTGGCTCTGGTAGCAAGTCGTCCAGGGTTCAAACCCGCCTGGGGTGATGTGATGACACGTGAAGATGAGGCAATGTCATATATAGTAAATATGTCAGCACGCGTCACGCTTCAAGTTCGTTAGGTAAAAATTATTTGTATAAGATTTTTGTTTTAACAATTTAATATTCACCTACTAAACAATTTAAATAGAAGGAGTCTATTTTTATGTTTTATTTCAGTGGTATCAGAATATTGGTGGAAAATATCTGTATCGGTTTCAGTAGAAAAACTGTTATCGGTGCAGCCCTACTTTTTAATTATCTCATCTTGTATCGCTCTACAACTGTACTCCTTAGCCGACAGCTTCGACTCGTGTTCGATCGCCCAGCACAGGCCAGCCGGCAGCAGCACACTTTGCTGGGAGGCAAAGCGGCCTAGGTCTTAAATATAACGCTCAACCTATTTCCAAGGTACCAATTTTTTCAAACAATGGGGCAGCATTTATTTTGAGTAAATATGGTACTTCAACTCAATACTATGAAAAAACCATACGCTTACCACGCATGTGTCAAAAAATTACCTGCAGAGTTCTGTACTGCCCCAGATAGGTTTCCAGGCGGGAGTTGAGGTATTTCTCACGACTGCCAACTTTCTCCAGTGTCTGGACAATGTCCGTGTGCAGTTTGTCCAGCTGGCTCTGAGTGGTGACCAGAGATTCGTCTATGCCAGCCCGATGCTGCTGCATCTGCTCCAGACGAGCTCGCCAGTCCCGAGAATCTGCACAGCAGAGGTAAATTACAACTACTGTACTCAGTTTAGTTTGCTAACACAACTCAGTGAAAATGACAAGCTAAACTGCACAGATTTAATAGCGGAAAGCAACATTTAAATTAGTTTTGAAGTTCTGCTAAGTTGTCATCATCATTCACTGCTGTTTCCGGCCTTTGGCCACGTCAGCATAGCAAAATGTCTCCATCTCTTGCTAAGTGTTTATTTTAATGTTTGCGTATTATGCTACACATCAGCTATACATCGCATGTGTTGGATTCATTTTGCCCTTTAGTAACTACATAATGGTTAATGCTGCACTGAAAAATTGGTGGTTTACTAACAAAGACAACATGCTCACAATATATTCATAAGCTCTTTGGGATGTTTGGTAATCAAGCTTATTACAGTCCAAAGAAAAATTAGTCCTGTTCTAAAGTCACTAGCAAAATACATAACTGTTTCATTACTTCACTTCAATTATTGGTACTGCAATAGTTGAACTTCAATGCTAAGATAGTACTAGGTGTGCAGATTTAATTTAAAATGTAGACACCACATACAGTATTTTATACAAGCACTTGATTAATAACATCCTGAAATTTACAAAACATAAGTATATTGTGACAAATCATGCAAGATATGTTATACACAGGGCCACCTATTTTTCGCGAAAATATTTAAGCGCAAGCTAGACTTCAATATCCTGGTACACATTTGCACAATTAATGTGGTTATTGGCTGCATACTTTTGTTATGCGATAGTTTCATACCTGGCCAGGCCAATAAGAATTAGGTTGCTACGAATCTGACCTTTCGTGATTCGCTGGTAGACACGTAAGGCATGTGGCGATCAAAATCATTCAATCACAAAAGTGGAACATGGCTACAGTGTTTTGGAGTATAACTGGTCATGGAATCTTTTCGCGAAAAACAGGTGCCCTTAGTTATACGTAGATGCTTACTTACATAACACAAATATATATGGATGGAATAAAACTACAAACATTGAAAAAATATGCTTCAAGCATGTATAAGAAAAATTGAAACATACTTGTAACTGTAATAAACACTCTGAGAATGTGACTAGAAAAATGAGCTTATAAAATTGTGAAGTATAAAAATGCATAAATTAACTGCCCAAACAATGTTACACCATCAGCACACATGCTTAATATTATAGGAAAGCATATTTATCCCAGTCTAATACTGTCAAAGGACTACATTGGTAACAAGCCAGTGATCTAATCAACTCAAAATCACATTATTCACAAATATATTTCGTATGGAATTTCAAAAAGAATATTGAACGGTGAAAAATACAAAAACATCAAACTAATACCAAAAATAGGCATACTGGCCAAACACTTTAAAAATTTTAGAGACAAACTATTAACTAATTCAACTGTGGTATTAATTGCATAATCCATAATGTAAGTCACAAGAATCTACAGCTTTAACAATTCTAGACATTAATAAACATTAACAACCAAAATGATTCAAACAAGCAAGAACTAACAAATACCCACGTGTTACATGCCAATGCTGGGCATTATATTTTGTTAAAATTGTTAAAAAATTAAGCAAACTTAGAACTGTTTATTTTTTCTGTTTTCAAATAGTATTCTTTTCATTGTTCTTAAAAAACAAACCAACTTTCTCAAATAAACTGTAATGAAAAATTAAGGCTTGTCTCACCTGCTTTGACAGTGACCTTCAGCTGAGGGAGAACCCTTTCCAATTCGAGTTTCCAGTTCTCACTATCAGTCGTGGAAATCATTATCTCATCTGGTTTCTGAGCTTCAACACTCTGCAAAAAAATTTTTCATAAAAATTTTATAATTTTTTTAAGGATTTAATTTAAAAAATTTAATGAAAAAGATTATTCTGAAATTGAGTCCTACTATAGGTACAAATCTATTGCATTAATCACCTGAAAGAATTTGTTATATTGGATCATTCTGAACATTTTCAGTGGCTTCGCGCAGGAAAATTATAAGATTTCTTATTGAAATATTAATTTATTTCATTAGATACACATCATATTCCGAATAAGCTAATATCCTGGAAGGGCATATACAATGCCCCTTTGTCACCATGTGATGGAAGGAAAAATTCAGAAGATAGTTTTGAATTACTATCAACTACTGAAAGTCACCGTTAATCACACAGCAGACGTACTGGTACTTAGGTCGCCAAACAAGCAGAATCCCTCAGACAAGGCCAAGGACGTGCTTCAACGCAGTGCACTCCACCTCCGCATCCCACCAGGCAGGCAGTGACATTATGAAAAACAAAGTACTCAATATATGCAGCAAAACCGGGTGGCCTCTACAAACTTAGCACCCGTGCATCCAGCCCACGCAAAGCAGCCTGCTGGGCAAGTGCAGTGAGTGTGCAAAGACGTTCCGGACAGCACGGCTGTGGGTGATACCACAGTGTTGCAATGATTCACAACATGGTGTACTTACAGAGAAATCCTTTACTTTAATTCTTCATCGGAAATGTAAAGCATCTGCCAAGAAGTGAATTGAAGTAGAGGAAGGATTTAAAAACTACGCTATTATACAGTTTGTATGCACATGTACAAACAAAAGTCTTTCCCTGCTTTCCAAAAAAAGACAGACAGTTTATATCCGNTTATACAGTTTGTATGCACATGTACAAACAAAAGTCTTTCCCTGCTTTCCAAAAAAAGACAGACAGTTTATATCCAAGCCAACATGGGCAGTCAGGCATTACTACCCAACCTCCTTCCCTTTGCTTTCACCACTCCACGACAGAACCAGCAGNAGCCAACATGGGCAGTCAGGCATTACTACCCAACCTCCTTCCCTTTGCTTTCACCACTCCACGACAGAACCAGCAGGTTACAACACCAAACCCTCTCCCATCATCACACTTAACAAGTGGTTCACATACATCCATTTCTTTGTGCCTACTTTCTCTTGGCATTCATTTGACTATTCCACCTAAGTTTTGCTGGCCAAAGTACCATTCTGACTTTTCACAAGAGCAGAGATCCTTTACAATATCAAGAAGTTCCCATGTTGCTGTTTTTGAACTTATGACACACATTTTACAAACCAGAAATAATTACAGCTGTTTGAGAAAAAAAAAATNCATGTTGCTGTTTTTGAACTTATGACACACATTTTACAAACCAGAAATAATTACAGCTGTTTGAGAAAAAAAAAATTCTGTACAACTCCCGGCACAGACAAAATTCTATACACTTTTTTTCATTTTGCATATTTCCTGATCACTGTAAACTCTTTAACACTCCCGATAGTAACAGACAATTTGCCAAGGTTGTTAAATTCACAGTTTTTATCAGAAAAAAAAATGTATTACATATTGATAAATGCAATAAAAATATGCATCAAATAAACTTACAAAACTTTGTGTTACACATCAGTCTATTGCCACNTTGAGAAAAAAAAAAATTCTGTACAACTCCCGGCACTGACAAAATCCTACACACTTTTTTTCATTTCTCATATTTCCTGATCACTGTAAACTCTTTAACACTCCCGATAGTAACAGACAATTTGCCAAGGTTGGTAAATTCACAGTTTTCATCAGAAAAAAAAATGTATTACATATTGATAAATGCAATAAAAATATGCATCAAATAAACTTACAAAACTTTGTGTTACACATCAGTCTATTGCCACACACACAATTGGTACCAATCACAGGACATACAATGACCAGCATGTTATTACCTGACTGCCAAAGTTGTGCAAATCTTCAACACGAAGCAAAATTTCTTCCTCCTCATCTGAATATTCAGCAGCCATTTCTTCTTCTACTTTTTCGAGTATCAGCTCAGCCTCATCTTCCACGACCTCATCCTCATTCTGCTCTTCATCTTTTGGATGTTCAGGCCTGCAGGACACAAAAATGTATCTTTACAAAAGATCACAAAAAGATTGTGCAAAAACGTTTGCCACAAACACTTCACAGAAAGTAAAAACGTAAAAAAAATGTGTGTGAAAGTCACAGACACAAAATGTTTTAGACAATGATGCTTATTTTAAAAAACTTTAACAAAATAATGCACCTGCTNGTGAAAGTCACAGACACAAAATGTTTTAGACAATGATGCTTATTTTAAAAAACTTTAACAAAATAATGCACCTGCTCAACTGTGAATGCAAATAAGACATACCTAACATTTTCAAAATTATCTACATAGAGGATAAGTTAATCTCCCCTTTACTCATAAGTTAAGGTTAAGGACACTGTCTAAAATGCCTGCATCCGCAGAGTTTAAATGAGGAATCAAAGTTAAAGAAATTCCTTCTCAATGCATTAATTTTAAAGATATTAATTTCAATCAAAAAGTATTCTACCATGATATGTTTTTATCAAGGAATACTGACACATTAAGACATTTTGCCAATTTTTATCTTTAATGTTCTTTTCCCCAAAAATTTAGCATTAAAATTAACATTTTACAAAAAAATTATGAATAAGTAACGTTTAAAAAAAAAAATTAACGTGGCAATATTCTCTGAGAATGTTGCATTAAATATTTTTTTTGTTTGAAACAGTTATCTTTAAAATTGGTGCATTGAGAAGAAATTTCTTTGAAAATGATTCTCCGTTTCAANTGATTCCCCGTTTCAACTTGGTGGCTGCAGGTTTGCTAGGCAGATCCCTGAAAAGCATTTTTTCTGTAAAAACAAAGACAACAAAAAACTTGATGCAAAATCTTTTTTGATAAAATATGCTGGTAAAAATAATAACTCTATGGACTTGGCAGGCTAAAATTATTCACACTAAAAGTTTGATGGTTAGCTTCCATTATAATTTCCTTTCATCAGGCAGCAAACATTAAAAAAAATATTTTTGAAAGCACAATTCAAACAACAGTGAAACCTCATTAATACAAAGTTCTTATTAACTGAGAGAGTGAAGAGATTTAGGTGGCTCTGAACAACGAGGTATTGAGAGCCAATGAGGGTGAATTGGGTGGTAAGAATGGAGCAGTGCCGCAATGCAAGTGCAGGGGAAATGGGAGATCCCTGAGAAAATCCACCGACCAGCAGCTTCATCTCGCACTATTCCCACATACGAAAATATGAGAGTAACTTCGCTTATTAATGAAATGTTGGCTTCTTTCCCCTTGGAGTGAGATGGTAATTTAATGTTAATTTGTATTATAATGTAATAACACGTCCACTGGTAACAATAAATTATGGTGATAAGAATGTCTTATTTTCCATTATGCTGTATCACAGTGTCTACATTTTAATTGTTTTTGAGAGTTTTTATAATTATCGCAAACACCTGTTCATACAAACTTCATTATTACAAACTGCAAAAATTCAAGTCCCTTGAGGTTTGTATGAAAGAGGTTTCACTGTATATGCATACACTACTTCCAGTAAAATTTAATATCCACCCCAAAAATATATACACCCACCAGTAATTGCAACTCGAGCATGAATACTGAATGCAGAATTTTATGTCGTGAAAATAAGAACACTATTAACATTTTGGAATTAAAAATTGGAGTAAATATAGTCACGTATTCAGATAAATATGGTATAAGGAGAAAAAATTAGTTTAAAAAATGGTGAAACAAAACTGCTAAATTTATGAGAAGTAAAAAAGACTCACTTTTGCCACACAAAGTTTGTGGCTTTCAGAGCAGCATCTGCAAGGCAATTCAGTACGAAAATAGCATGCTCACCATACCCTTGCTTCAACTTGCTGGGTGGGAAACTAACTGTTGTGCCCTGACAAAAAAAAATTAAAATATGTTAACATTATAAATTAATTTTGAAGTTTAATTTAGATAATGACACAAATTGATATGAAACACATATTAACAAATTTCTGTTTGTAAGTGATTGCTTGTGATCAGTAATGGAAGGTGGCCAATTAATGACTTGCTAGTCTGCCCTAAACTAAGCAAAACACCCATGCTGTTTGCAGATATACTAGTACTAAAGTTTTGGCTAGTCAATGGAAAAAATTAGCTTATATCACATAAGTTTAATCTATGGCAAACAAGATCTTAACCTTCTGAAAAAACACTTTTCATGCAGTTTCTCACTAAAATCAGAATGCAAGTGCATAAAGGTAAGTGTTTTTTTGCTACAGTTTGACTGAAGTCAACAAATACACTAGCACTATATTTCTTGAGAAAACATGTAAGTAATGAATTCAGAAATATTAGTTGCCAAATATTTATTCAGCTTATTTTTCTTTGCATAATTATGTAGCAAATACTCAGCTGTGTCTACTGGCTGCTGACAATATAACAGCACAATTATTGAGAAACCATCTTAGGAAATTCCTAATTATATTCATTTTATGAATAAATAAATTACACACAGGACTTGCATTATGAAAGACTGGGGTTTAGTTTTCCTGTCAGCCATTCTGAATTCAGTTTTCCATGTTTTCTAAAATCACTTTAGGTGAGAGCCAGGATGGTTCCTTACTACAAACAAAATACCCCTCTCAGCCATTGGCCATCTCTGGGAGAATCATTATCAGGTCTCTTGAAGTTTCTCTTTGTTGCCACCACCTGCTTCGCNTCAGCCATTGGCCATCTCTGGGAGAATCATTATCAGGTCTCTTGAAGTTTCTCTTTGTTGCCACCACCTGCTTCGCTAGGCATAGTTGTTCGTGCCCCATTGGGCATATTCACCTGAATAAGAGGAAACATGATCTACCACCTTCACGAATTTTCAACCACTACCAGCATGGGTTGAAACCTCATCTGACCTCATGGGTGTCAGGTGGACCCCCGGGGATGCGGGTCACTTGATGTCCTGGACCTTAGCTGAAGGAGTGGCCGTCCCCGCACCTCCAACGGTTAACGCAACTAAAGGGAACCTCTANTGATGTCCTGGACCTTAGCTGAAGGAGTGGCCGTCCCCGCACCTCCAACGGTTAACGCAACTAAAGGGAACCTCTAATGGGGTGGAGGTCAGCCCCTGCTCCTCCTTCCTTTCCGCAACACTTGTGGGTTTTCTTGATGGAGTGGACTAATGGCTCAACCTCCAGTTTCATCCATTTCTATAGTTGAAGTTCTTCACAGTGGAATTCCTGCTTGGGCCCCAACAGTCTGACTGTAAAGAAGTCGACCAGCCCGCCATCAAGCCAATGCCATCACCACTGCCTGCGATTCAAGCTCAGCCTGAGAGGTAGATANGTTGAAGTTCTTCACAGTGGAATTCCTGCTTGGGCCCCAACAGTCTGACTGTAAAGAAGTCGACCAGCCCGCCATCAAGCCAATGCCATCACCACTGCCTGCGATTCAAGCTCAGCCTGAGAGGTAGATACCCCTTCTGGTAAACCAGGCACAGGGAACACCCAGCAGTTTCCCACTTCTGTTAACCTCAGTGCTTCAAGGTTATATGGCAGTACCACAAGGAGGCAGTGAGTTCCCTTAAGCTAGGAGAGGCTATCCGAGATGCTTCACTAGCACTTTCCAGAGTCANTACCACAAGGAGGCAGTGAGTTCCCTTAAGCTAGGAGAGGCTATCCGAGATGCTTCACTAGCACTTTCCAGAGTCACGCTTCAATTTGCTCTCCAATTCTAGAGCTAGCAATAGCTCCGCCTTATCCCTCATCAGCTGCCTCCAACCCCACCAGAGGACCCTAAAGCAACGAAGAGAGCAGACAGGAGGAGTAAGTTTCCGTTTGAGTCAACTAGTCTCCCACCAGGCCTTAAGCATCCTGACAAAACTTCCAGGAACAAGGCTGAGCGAGGAATACGCTTCCTGTAGTCAACAATATTACAACGAGGCCCCAGAGAGTGACCCACCTGGTGGTCAGGGCAATGGCGAAGGGGGGGTGTGTTTCCTGTAGTCAGCAGCACACTCACCAGGCAAGCCTATACACACATTACAGACTGGCTGCTTGCTGCTTGCCCCCCCTCCACCAACTTCCTGGCGAGAACAGCTGGGAAAGCCCATGCCTTACAGTCATTGGTTCCATTTCAAGTGACCCTGCTGTCTGCAGGACATCAAGTCATATATCTATAGACTCACTGTCTTCTTTCATTTTACACCCTGGAGATTACACATGGATTAAGCTATAGCCCACACATGATATTGTAACCAAAATAATAAATATTTGTAGTCATTCTTATTATGTAGCATTCATAGCATGATTATTTGTCCATCATCTATGTATAGATTCGCAAGAACAAAATATTTGCTGGGTATAATAAACATAAGTAACAAAACTAGCTCTAATAATCTTCTTGACTGCCAAGCATGTGAAAAAAAAGTGCAAAATTTGCATGTAACTTTGGAATGTTTAATTCATATTTAAATGTGTCTTATTTAATACAAAACTAATACGAAATAAAATACAATCAATACAAAAATATACAATTTGTGTTGTTAAAAGGGACAAATGCAACATGCAACATGTTAGCGGTGGGCTTGCTTTGGGAACACCAAAACAAAACGTAAATTATTTTTACAGAGAAAATACAGACTTAATCTCTTTCCTAAATTAATGTTTACGCTGACTGTCAAACAATAACTTAGAAATAATATAGTTGCAGTCATTCATAATAAGGTAATGATACTACAGCCGGCATTCAAAAGCTAAGATCTGATGAGAGTGAAATAAGTAGAGATGGAGTAGCAATGGAATATAATGGTGGGGGAAGTGGAGTGTTTGTTCACAGAAAAAGCCCACCAGCAAACTGCAAAGTCCACCACGTTTTCCACATGTGAAATATGTGGAATTTAACATAAGAATCATACAGAACAATGCCTTAATTGAAAACATCACATAAATATATGGTTTGTAGCCTATGTTGTCATGANCATAAGAATCATACAGAACAATGCCTTAATTGAAAACATCACATAAATATATGGTTTGTAGCCTATGTTGTCATGATTGATATTGTAATGACGCAATATTCTTAATTTTTTGGGACTCGGGTGTAAAATTCTTTCGTGTGTTTGAAGCTTTGACAAGCTTCATAATATTTTTATCAGGTTTAAAGTTTAAAGCTGCGGTGGCTCGTTTTCCGTGGTAGTTTATCCGGCAGACGTGTGCTTTTGTAGGTTATCGGGCAGACGTCTGCTGTTTACATTTTATCAGGAGGACGGTTACAGTTTTCATTTCGAACGTTGGAGTTTTTAGGGAAGCGTCAGCATTACTTAGCTTTATCAGGCAACATCGACAAGTTTTAGTTCCTCCGGCGCAGTTTTGTTGTACGAGAGGTCAGTTTATCTGGATGTTGACGGCGAAGTTCGCTTCTGTTGACGGCGCAGTCAGTTACGATAATGTGTTGAGAGCGTGCGTGGTCAGGCCGTTATCTCAGAAGAGGGGAGCGAGAGGCAGAACAAAAGACGCGTCTGTCTGTCGCCCTTCCATCAGTTTCGTCAGTCGTCGGAAGGAGTCGGCGGCAAGGGCCGTTAGAAGTCACTTAAAGTCAGACGCCCTTCAGGGCAGCGGTACAATGGTCGCTTAGGTCGCGTCGGGCGCAACGCTAAACCCCCACATCGGCCACTAAACTTTATTAATTTAATTCTCTGCCGGTGTGGGAGGTAGCCGCATTTTAAAGTTTCTTCGGGTCAGTTTTTTTAAGAACATAATTAAGTAAACTACTGTGGCGCTGTTTCTGTACTCTTATATTTATCTGTGAGAGGTTCGTACTTGAACTTCATTTCATAATTACACAGCGTCCATTCACTGAGTCTCGTGTTTCTACCTTGAGCTAGTTGAGGCAACGTAAACATTCGGCAGTGTAAACGGCCGGAACGTTACAATATGTGTAATGTAAAATTAAATGTCAGAAAAATTATTTTAATTAATTTTACAAAAGTTTTGGAGTGTAAAAATTTGCAAACAAGAAAAAACTAATGTCTACTTTACTGTGAAAAAGTTATTCACCAAAATAAAGTAATGCTGCAGTCGTAAACACTTTTTCAGGAATAAAATGTCCCCTTACGCTGGTTCTGTAAAAGCAAAATGCAGTGTATAAAATCGCTACAATAAAATAGTTATTACGGATTTAGCATGTTACGAATAAGATACTGCGACTACTTACTACAGTACATCACACTNTACAATAAAATAGTTATTACGGATTTAGCATGTTACGAATAAGATACTGCGACTACTTACTACAGTACATCACACTTCAGACTGGAGTCACTACCCACTGTGTTTTTATTCCTATTGTGGATGATTCATGCCTGGAGCTGACGACAGTAAAAACAAAACCAATTAGATTACATAAATTCAATTTGTTTTACTTTGATTGCTGTAAAAAAAATATTAAATGTTCATTGCATCTAAGGTGAAACTCAAATGTTTAATGATATCATGTTCCTATGTGGAAAGCAGTCTGGTGTGTGTGAACAAATTCTCACTGGGTAGTCAACAGGACCGGTAATGGCTTCCTCCTCCAACCTGCATGGCATGACCGTTATCACTTTCCAGGATGAAATTAGACTCTATGTGTTCATCTACAGTGACCAGCACCATGCTAATGGGTTTGCATATAAATGACAGGTGCAGCAGAGGTGGTGCTGCCATCTAGCANCTACAGTGACCAGCACCATGCTAATGGGTTTGCATATAAATGACAGGTGCAGCAGAGGTGGTGCTGCCATCTAGCATGCAACTTAAGAACTACTAGCAAGAGCTTTCCCAATTCTTCCTAGACATTAAAACTCTCAGGCTACGCCTTAATTTCTGACCAAAGATGGTGGTCATCTGAAAATTAATTACAAAATCATAACAATGTCATTAAGACCCTCTTTCATTATTCAAATTGTCTTCTGATTTTAATCAGAAATAATAATTTAAAAAAAACGTACTTAATATCACTTAACATAGCAATGGTTTAAACTAACATGTAATAGTCCGACATATTACATCNGACGTCTGCTGTTTACATTTTATCAGGAGGACGGTTACAGTTTTCATTTCGAACGTTGGAGTTTTTAGGGAAGCGTCAGCATTACTTAGCTTTATCAGGCAACATCGACAAGTTTTAGTTCCTCCGGCGCAGTTTTGTTGTACGAGAGGTCAGTTTATCTGGATGTTGACGGCGAAGTTCGCTTCTGTTGACGGCGCAGTCAGTTACGATAATGTGTTGAGAGCGTGCGTAGTCAGGCCGTTATCTCAGAAGAGGGGGGCGAGAGGCAGAACAAAAGACGCGTCTGTCTGTCGCCCTTCCATCAGTTTCGTCAGTCGTCGGAAGGAGTCGGCGGCGAGGGCCGTTAGAAGTCACTTAAAGTCAGTCGCCTTTCAGGGCAGCGGAACAATGGTCGCTTAGGTCGCGTCGGGCGCAACGGTNCGTCAGTCGTCGGAAGGAGTCGGCGGCGAGGGCCGTTAGAAGTCACTTAAAGTCAGTCGCCTTTCAGGGCAGCGGAACAATGGTCGCTTAGGTCGCGTCGGGCGCAACGGTAAACCCCCACATCGGCCACTAAACTTTGTTAATTTAATTCTCTGCCGGTGTGGGAGGTAGCCGCATTTTAAAGTTTCTTCGGGTCAGTTTTTTTTAAGAACATAATTAAGTAAACTACTGCGGCGCTGTTTCTGTACTCTTATATTTATCTGTGAGAGGTTCGTACTCTGCAAACCGGCAATTCGTACGTGAACTGTGTCATTCAAATGATAAATAAAGTATAAAACAAACAAACTTGGAACTTGAACTTCATTTCATAATTACACAGCGTCCATTCACTGAGTCTCGTGTTTCTACCTTGAGCTAGTTGAGGCAACGTAAACATTTGGCAGTGTAAACGGCCGGAACGTTACAATATGTGTAATGTAAAATTAAATGTCAGAAAAATTATTTCAATTAATTTTACAAAAGTTTTGGAGTGTAAAACTTTGCGAACAAGAAAAAACTAATGTCTACTTTACTGTGAAAAAGTTATTCACCGAAATAAAGTAATGCTGCAGTCGTAAACACTTTTTCAGGAATAAAATGTCACCTTACGCTGGTTCTGTAAAAGTAAAATGCAGTGTATAAAATCGCTACAATAAAATAGTTATTACGGATTTAGCATGTTACGAATAAGATACTGCGACTACTTACTACAGTACATCACACTTCAGACTGGAGTCACTACCCACTGTGTTTTTATTCCTATTGTGGATGATTCATGCCTGGAGCTGACGACAGTAAAAACAAAACCAATTAGATTACATAAATTCAATTTGTTTTACTTTGATTGCTGTAAAAAAAATATTAAATGTTCATTGCATCTAAGGTGAAACTCAAATGTTTAATGATATCATGTTCCTATGTGGAAAGCAGTCTGGTGTGTGTGAACAAATTCTCACTGGGTAGTCAACAGGACCGGTAATGGCTTCCTCCTCCAACCTGCATGGCATGACCGTTATCACTTTCCAGGATGAAATTAGACTCTATGTGTTCATCTACAGTGACCAGCACCATGCTAATGGGTTTGCATATAAATGACAGGTGCAGCAGAGGTGGTGCTGCCATCTAGCGTGCAACTTAAGAACTACTAGCAAGAGCTTTCCCAATTCTTCCTAGACGTTAAAACTCTCAGGCTACGCCTTAATTTCTGACCAAAGATGGTGGTCATCTGAAAATTAATTACAAAATCATAACAATGTCATTAAGACCCTCTTTCATTATTCAAATTGTCTTCTGATTTTAATCAGAAATAATAATTTAAAAAAAACGTACTTAATATCACTTAACATAGCAATGGTTTAAACTAACATGTAATAGTCCGACATATTACATCATATTCTGTAATCTTGCACCTAGTCTTGTGCACATAAAATTCTAAGAACTCTTTTTTTAAAAAGATGAGAAATAACTTTGTCTTCACATGCATCTTGCATTGTGTAAAGAGTGGATGGAACATCACTCGCAACATGTCTATGGTTTATCACAAACATTTTCAAGAAAATTACAGTCAACTGGGGTAACTATGGTCACAGAGGTGACTATGGTCAGAACAAAGAAATATGTGTAAGTTTCTCATATGTTAGAATAAGGTTGCCATTTACTTTACAATAAATTGTTTCCATCATAAGAAAATACATGTGATATAATCAAGAACATTGAATATGTTTTTACTAACCTACAAATTTTTTTTTTCTTTGACCATAGTCACCCCATTCGACCAAAGTCACCCCAGTTGATGGTAGGTGTTTACTGTTTGTCGTGCGAACCAATTCAAAGATCCTTACCGTTTTACGGACATTATCCAGTATTCCTGCGATGGTCGAATTTGGGTCGTCGTGCTCTTGAGGTTGCTCAAAACTTCTTTCGGTTTTCCGAATCAGCCATGCAGCAAGAGAGGTAAAAAGGAAAAACTGTTCACCCGAGTTGGTCTGCACAGCAAAATAGTGCCTGAAATTAAATACATGGCATATTAAAACATTAGGACTGTATATATTATGAGCAAAAACATGTTTTGGCATCATTTGAGTTTATAAGATTAATTAATTATAATTTTAACTTCCAATTAGCATACAGCACAGCTCATTTTCACAACTAAAATATTCCACCACAAATTTATCAACTGAGATCTGAAATTCTAACATTGAAGTGACCTGCATGAACATTTTCTTTATTTTGTTTACTGTCTTGTATTAGTAGTGTTGTAAAAAGGGCCATAGCTGATCATTCTGTATATTCTCGCAGAATCTGACTGTAGCTCGATGGTTAACTTGGCATGTCTGGGGCTGGTGACTACTTCAGGTGCCAATCTTGGCAGACTGGGCAACAACCACAGCTACATCCACAAGGTTGGCAGCATCTAGGCAACAATCCAGGTTCTGCTGCAAGTGTTTGCCCGTGCTGCTGCTAGCCCTCAAAACGGTTTTCCATTGGAGAGGTGGAAAGCCAAGGTAACACCGACCCTCGACCCTAAATGACTCAATGTATATATAAATAAAGGGGCATGGGGAGGCGAGCCACAGTACACGTACAAGCACAGGTTCACTCAACTCTACCTTCCAGCATCCTACTTGACGTAGGTTGTGCCATCCTAGGCGACGGCGCCAAGGATAACACTGTGGCTGTGACTCCCTCTCTCAAAACTTCTAAGAAAAATAGACACCACGGATTAGTGGATGCACCTAGTACACTCCTCAGGGTATTACTTTGCGGGATGTGCAGCGAGTCCGCGATAGTACGCTCCACTAACTACTGGTACACCCTGCACGGTGCACACCCTTGCGTACCCAAGTAATAAGGCCACAGACTCCTACTCACCTGTTCTCCACAATTATAATTAAGTTTAATATTCTTACTTTAATTTCCCACGCACATTCACATGTTGTACCATACACAACTAATTTATCATTTAAACAAAAATTACAATTCTGACTACAAATTTTCTCTCATGCCACTATACTTTCTTCATCGGAGTTGCAGAACCTCCTAACTATTCTTTGCAAAAGAGTCATATAATATGTGAATTAGGAATTTTTATTGCATGTTCAGGTACTAGACTAGCAAAATGGTGACTATTAGATTTAAATCCCCTCATCCTTTGGGTTATTCCAGTGTTGACATTTCAATTCTCTGAAATCACAAACATGTCACAGAAAGTTCTTTAAAGTGTTTGAGATAATATACTGTATACATATTAGTAGTATTTTTGCAATATTTTTTTGTTAAATTGGTGTTTTTATAAAATATTAACTTAGTACCTGCTGCAATGTAGTCTGTAGATATGCAATTTGGTATTCTAAACATCTGGTGTCGCAGCCAGAAAATAATGGAACAACTGGAGATGATGGATAATAAAGTTGACCCGTAAGTGTAAGAGATATATATATATAAAACTTTTTATGTTTAAATGATTAAAGCAGAAGAGTATCTGTACACATATGCTATTAAGAATATGTAATGTCTGTGAAGTCATTTGACCTAACTGCGTGGAACCAGTGGCTACTGAGCTTATTGTGACTATTCATAAGCACATTCATTATACACACATCTTGAAGTCAGCTGCAGAACTATGCTTTAGTGGCTTATGCGTAAGCCTGGTACAGAGTAGACACAAACAAGCTTACCCTTCAAGAGTTTACCACACACCACTGCTGTATAACACACTTGAGTGGAAGGCTTCTTAGTGCACCACCCAGTCAAGAGTACTTTGTAACACCAAAGTGAAAATTTGGTTTTAAAATATCCCTGCCCAGAAAATATTATGCAACATGTAATTGTTACCTACACTGGCAATTACGAAGAATATTAAAGTAGTTCTGAGTGGTATTAATGTTGTGTATTTGGTTTTTGCAAAAAAATACCATACGTTGAAATTTTTCAGGCATACCATGTAATCATATGTGATATAAGTATCAAGAATCTGAGATGTAGTTCCATGTTTAAACCCATACTATTAACATGATTCCTCTACAGCCTATGAGGCCAAACTCCTGAACATATGTGAAGCGAAATGCACACTTTCTGCAGCCATTTCGTTGTTTTCCTGCTAGTACAGCGGCAGAATGCAGATTCTGGGAAATGCAGTCCGCAGCAAGTGGCATGGTATTACGTACGTTCATGGATCTTTTTGAATTTGACAGTGTGAACATTTACATCAGAATGATACACAGAAGTTTGAGTATTTCGGGAGTTGAAGATCGTCAAATTTGAGTATGTTCTCTGGATGTGTCTGAATTTTTGAGTTACGACAACGTTACAGTAATTGAATGGACAGTGGACAACTATTTCTTTCTGTGGCAAATGTTTATAAAGACAGTTACAAAAGTAGTAAGAAATATAACAATGTTACGCGCTCACTGCTTTGCATAGCTTCCCTTGACCCGCGTAAACAAGCAAAGGAGTGTGTGGAGGAGAGAGTAGTAACATGAGAAGCTGACTACATTTTACACAGACTAGCCACTACGTGTTGCTGCAGTAAGCCTATTGCAACCTGAACACTCCTGACGTTTGGCAGATTGAATTTCTGTGATTATCTGAAAGAATGTTTNGCAGTAAGCCTATTGCAACCTGAACACTCCTGACGTTTGGCAGATTGAATTTCTGTGATTATCTGAAAGAATGTTTCGGTTCATTGTCCTTGCCTCTCTCAGCGAGACTCGGGGTGCAGTGAACCTGCCAGATCTTGGCCAGCAAGATTACTTAAGATGCGACAGGCCTCCGAGCTAGACAGTTTTTTAAAGTTGAGAGTTTGGAAGATTGTGTGACCTAAAGCGACAGGTGTGCAAAGATAATGGGCCAGCAAAGCATCAAGTGGTGAGGAAAGTGACAAGCTGTAGTGAAGTCTGCGGATTGCAAGCATCGGTACAGTGGAGAGTGAGACTGACGGACGGGACAATCGAACTGGATGTGTGAGTATAAGACTTTTGGAGTGATGGTAATGGACAGATTTAACATATGTAAATAATGAGTGTGAATTAAGTGACTATAACCAATATGGAGACATACAGATGGACTTTAATTAGAATTGAGAGACATTAAATATTGTGCTCACTGATAATAACAAGAGTAGTGGAGATAAATAGTTAATGTTATAAATAATAGATGTGTGAAAAAATTAAAAAAATAACTCTAGTTATTTTTTTTATCAAGAACTCCATCCCTCATAAACGTGGATACACCCCTCTGGTGTCTTGTAACAATAAGTTAAGATATATTTTTGCAAAGGCCCATGGTTTGAAAGGAGTTATTTTCGTGTTATCTTTATTTGTAAGTTGATGACTGGATGTTTATTTTATGCTGCATCCATGCAATTAGTATATCAGGGTGTCTACTGGGCCTTGGAAAAAATTTACTGATAATTCTAGAATATACTTATTCCAGGACNCAATTAGTATATCAGGGTGTCTACTGGGCCTTGGAAAAAATTTACTGATAATTCTAGAATATACTTATTCCAGGATGTTTTTCTTATTTCCAGGACGTCCTTTAGCATAGGTAACAGTTACGTTTCAAAGAAAAAATAAGTAAAATTGCTTAAAAAGCAGGTTTCTCTTGCACTCTGAAAACTATTCAACTATGCCTACGCATGTAGTGATCAATTTACTTCCACTTTTAATTAAGAATGCAACAATGGATTGTACTCAGTCTGGTTTGAGTACAGAAAATTTTGAAACTGTTTTGAAAACAAGATGGAAACAAAGTACATGTGTATTTATTTTGTTTCAGTAAATTCTATTAACAGAGAACAAAAATATCCCTGATAATTTCAGGCTTTCCCTGATCTCCAGGATAAAAATTTAATTCCCAAATATTTACACATTTTCCANGTTTTGCAAAGTCAGTAGACACCGTGTGTAGGTTGAATTTACAAGGTTTCTCTGCATAATGCTGTGGAATGGTCATGACATTTTCTGTCACAAGGTGACAACATTTAGCATTTGAATTGTCAAATTTGGTTAGGGTAGTGCATTTTTTTTTTATATTTATTCTAGTTTTGTAACTATTGGTAATTTGTACTTGCTACCAACTAGTTCCATAAAAGTGAATTCATNTTTTATATTTATTCTAGTTTTGTAACTATTGGTAATTTGTACTTGCTACCAACTAGTTCCATAAAAGTGAATTCATGCTAATCTGTGCCACTCTTGCTTTTCAGAGTGCAAGAAAAATAAGTGCAGTGAGGCCTTCATTGCTTCTGCATTTGCTGTGATATTATTTTTTAAATATGTAATTAAATTTTAACACCAAGATTTTCATGATTTTGATAGCCATCTTCACTATTGCATTTCACAGTATGTACTGAGAATATAATAATATACTGATATAATTGACAGTTGTGTGTTAGCACAATTGACAGCAAATAAGCACAGCAACTGTTTTCCAGGAATTTTGTTTCCATTTTTAAAAAAATTGGCCCTGTTCCTCACAATTACCTCAATGCCATATCCGCGACATTCACAGTTAGCATGGTAACGGCCGGTAGGCCCCTGAAGATGCCCGCTGCAAAGTACGGAATACACAGGTTTGAGAAACGAAGACGTGGCTCCAGCCCTGAAGCCAAGACAACCAGCCTGACAATGGCAGCGAAAGCCTGCAATACTCTAGTCTGTAGGCCTGTTAAGACTGTGCTACAATCACTGTAGCACACCCGTAAGAAAATAACAGTAGCGTTACCAACCAATTAGAAACTAATATTTAAAAAATGGAAGGCTTTTCAAGGGCTACAGATGTTTACGAACAGTGTGTTGGCTAACCTTATGTGAAACAGGCATGCTTATTTTTATTTAGCCTACACGTAAAAATCATTAGTTTTCACAAGAAAACATTTGCATATTTACATTTAAGCCAAACCCAAATATTAGCTTAAATAAATGGAAATTAGAAATGTACTACGAAGTCCATGTAACACACACTTTCTATAACGAGTTTGTTTTACACTGTCTTTCATAGTTGCAGACTTGTGATTGNACGAAGTCCATGTAACACACACTTTCTATAACGAGTTTGTTTTACACTGTCTTTCATAGTTGCAGACTTGTGATTGGCTGGCATAGAAAAATGGTTTAGAAAATATAAAATATTTCAATCCTCCCCATGACTTTACGGTGAACAGGTGGCCATTTCGTGCCGCTAAGCTGTGTTGTAGCAGGCCCCATAAGCAAATGTGTGCTGAATTTTCTACCATTATTTCTTACTGCAAATGTANACGAAGTCCATGTAACACACACTTTCTATAACGAGTTTGTTTTACACTGTCTTTCATAGTTGCAGACTTGTGATTAGCTGGCATAGAAAAATGGTTTAGAAAATATAAAATATTTCAATCCTCCCCATGACTTTACGGTGAACAGGTGGCCATTTCGTGCTGCTAAGCTGTGTTGTAGCAGGCCCCATAAGCAAATGTGTGCTGAATTTTCTACCATTATTTCTTACTGCAAATGTAGCAAAGCCGTTAGTTCCCAAAATGTGACTATAAGGGAACAACTTAGCAATTCATGTAGACTCCAAATATGTATCACATTTGAGATTTAGTCAACTTTCGTAAAAGTTGTCGTTCTACGCAATAAATTTCAAGATACAGTAAATTAAATCATGTCAGTCAAGATAACTACAAAAAAATATAAATGTCCCATAACGAAACAAACCTGTTTAACGATTTCATTTTCAAATCTCTAATAAATTCTATCTCGTAGTTCAAAATCTTAAGTTTATCCAATAATTCCTCATTCGAGTAATATATCAAGTACGCCAGCCCCGGGCTGCCATCAGCATCGTCAGGTACTACGAGCGAATCGCCAGGCGATGAGTCTTCATTCCACATTTTGAACGCTCTCGTCAGTGTCTAGTGAAGCTTATCTGAAAATTAACAAGTTTCAATAATACAATTTCATTTTACTAAAAGTAAATATTCTTTTTACAGGTTAGGAAGTTCAAAACATGGTCAAAACCAAAACAATGGAAACCTAACCTGTCAAAATTAATTTGATACAATTGTATCAGAGCATGTTGATATTTAACACGAAAGTTAAGCTTCATTAGTACTTATTTGTTTAAAAATTCCAAATTTTACATGCATTTTATACACAAACCTGCATCAACATTTTCAGGGTTATGGTGTCCAATGAAACTATGATATCTGTTATTTCTCCAAATCTCTTAATTTTTTTACTTTATTTCCACCGCAAATTTATTTTTATGTCTATAATTTGCCTGACACTTCCAGAGGCAGAATTATTTGTTATTTGATTACTTTATAAGCTTGTAATGTTTTGCAAATGTTTAATTATTTTTATGTTTTTGTCTTTAATTGCAGTATTAGATTTGAGTAAGACTACAGATTGAAATATTTTCAGAATTGTTACATTAATTTGTTATATTTGCTTCTTTTTTAAGATATCAATGTTAAACATATTACGAAAGAAATCTCTGAAAATATAAACATTCATCAAAAGTTGGTAGCAGAGTACACATGTAATATTTTTCAAGAGAATTATTGTAAGTTCTTCGCCTTTCATGCTAAGGCAAATTCAAATTAGGGAGTGATGAAAAATATCTTTCTCCTTGGAACATTTAATTCGGCATGTTGGAACCTGAAGCTGATGGAAAATACATTGAAAAATTGTAACTTAAATGGGTCCTATAGGCAAGATTTATTTAGGATATTATCTTTAAGCTACTAATTTCCAAAAAAGGAAAAGGGGAGGGGGGGCCTGTAAGGAAAGTGAAATTGCAGAAAAAGGCTATCTGAGTTGATGCATGCCCTGTTTGATAGAAATTAAATTGCTATCACGAACTACGAGAACTTCTTGCTTTAGAATAACTAATTTACAGATAAGGAAAAACTGAACTCAGTTGCAGATAGCAACTGCCCGAAATAATATGATTTTTCTAATTTAGTCGTCAAGCATTCTGCAAAACCTTTTCTACACAGCTTTCATTGTAAAATTTACCTACACTTTCCTCAGAAATAAAGATCTAATGCTTAAACCTAAATATTTTAAAAAACCTGAGCAGCCGGGACCTTGAATAATATTTTTCCTAATGTGAAAAGACTAACTTACGCTGCCAAATATAAACTGTAATTGAATTCATATTCTAAGTTGAGCGTTTGAAATTGAGCNTGAAAAGACTAACTTACGCTGCCAAATATAAACTGTAATTGAATTCATATTCTAAGTTGAGCGTTTGAAATTGAGCTGCATGTATTGATTTGAGGTCGGGTTTGGAGAGTTGTAACTGGCATCACTGCTGCACTGTTCTTCGTGCAGAGTGCTGGCAGGAAACCCTCACCAGAAATGTCTTGTAGATTTCCACCAGCTGCTATGCTGTTGTGGGACGTGGCCGAGTCACCCAGGTGCCTAAGCTGTTCTTCCGATACTGTACGTCTCAATTCAAGGGTTATTAATTGTGGTTCGGAAAAATTGCTAGATGTGGGCAGTCATGGTCAGCCCAGTACCGCCACCGGTGCCCGTTGTGACGTCGAAAGTTATAATGGTATCGAGTTAGCTAAATGCGGAGTTGTTAGGTCACTCCAAATACCAATTAAACACTAGTTAAAGTGCATGTTATGCTGGNGCTAAGCTGTGTTGTAGCAGGCCCCATAAGCAAATGTGTGCTGAATTTTCTACCATTATTTCTTACTGCAAATGCAGCAAAGCCGTTAGTTCCCAAAATGTGACTATAAGGGAACAACTTAGCAATTCATGTAGACTCCAAATATGTATCACATTTGAGATTTAGTCAACTTTCGTAAAAGTTGTCGTTCTACGCAATAAATTTCAAGATACAGTAAATTAAATCATGTCAGTCAAGATAACTACAAAAAAATATAAATGTCCCATAACGAAACAAACCTGTTTAACGATTTCATTTTCAAATCTCTAATAAATTCTATCTCGTAGTTCAAAATCTTAAGTTTATCCAATAATTCCTCATTCGAGTAATATATCAAGTACGCCAGCCCCGGGCTGCCATCAGCATCGTCAGGTACTACGAGCGAATCGCCAGGCGATGAGTCTTCATTCCACATTTTGAACGCTCTCGTCAGTGTCTAGTGAAGCTTATCTGAAAATTAACAAGTTTCAATAATACAATTTCATTTTACTAAAAGTAAATATTCTTTTNTGTCTAGTGAAGCTTATCTGAAAATTAACAAGTTTCAATAATACAATTTCATTTTACTAAAAGTAAATATTCTTTTGACAGGTTAGGGAGATCAAAACATGGTAAACACCAAAACAATGGAAACCTAACCTGTCAAAATTAATTTGATACAATTGTATCAGAGCATGTTGATATTTAACACGAAAGTTAAGCTTCATTAGTACTTATTTGTTTAAAAATTCCAAATTTTACATGCATTTTATACACAAACCTGCATCAACATTTTCAGGGTTATGGTGTCCAATGAAACTATGATATCTGTTATTTCTCCAAATCTCTTAATTTTTTTACTTTATTTCCACCGCAAATTTATTTTTATATCTATAATTTGCCTGACACTTCCAGAGGCAGAATTATTTGTTATTTGATTACTTTATAAGCTTGTAATGCTTTGCAAATGTTTAATTATTTTTATGTTTATGTCTTTAATTGCAGTATTAGATTTGAGTAAGACTACAGATTGAAATATTTTCAGAATTGTTACATTAATTTGCTATATTTGCTTCTTTTTTAAGATATCAATGTTAAACATATCACGAAAGAAATCTCTGAAAATATAAACATTCATCAAAAGTTGGTAGCACAGTACACATGTAATATTTTTCAAGAGAATTATTATAAGTTCTTTGCCTTTCATGCTAAGGAAAATTCAAATTAGGGAGTGATGAAAAATATCTTTCTCCTTGGAACATTTAATTCGGCATATTGGAACCTGAAGCTGATGGAAAATACATTGAAAAATTGTAACTTAAATGGGTCCTATAGGCAAGATTTATTTAGGATATTATCTTTAAGCTACTAATTTCCAAAAAAGGAAAAGGGGAGGGGGGGCCTGTAAGGAAAGTGAAATTGCAGAAAAAGGCTATCTGAGTTGATGCATGCCCTGTTTGATAGAAATTAAATTGCTATCACGAACTACGAGAACTTCTTGCTTTAGAATAACTAATTTACAGATAAGGAAAAACTGAACTCAGTTGCAGATAGCAACTGCCCGAAATAATATGATTTTTCTAATTTAGTCGTCAAGCATTCTGCAAAACCTTTTCTACACAGCTTTCATTGTAAAATTTACCTACACTTTCCTCAGAAATAAAGATCTGCTTAAACCTAAATATTTTAAAAAACCTGAGCAGCCGGGACAAGAAAAGGTAATTTCTGATTAATGGAGTGGTACCAAGTGAGACCTTTCTATTTATTGGACCTTGAATAATATTTTTCCTAATTTGAAAAGACTAACTTACGCTGCCAAATATAAACTGTAATTGAATTCATATTCTAAGTTGAGCGTTTGAAATTGAGCTGCATGTATTGATTTGAGGTCGGGTTTGGAGAGTTGTAACTGGCATCACTGCTGCACTGTTCTTCGTGCAGAGTGCTGGCAGGAAACCCTCACCAGAAATGTCTTGTAGATTTCCACCAGCTGCTATGCTGTTGTGGGACGTGGCCGAGTCACCCAGGTGCCTAAGCTGTTCTTCCGATACTGTACGTCTCAATTCAAGGGTTATTAATTGTGGTTCGGAAAAATTGCTAGATGTGGGCAGTCATGGTCAGCCCAGTACCGCCACCGGTGCCCGTTGTGACGTCGAAAGTTATAATGGTATCGAGTTAGCTAAATGCGGAGTTGTAAGGTCACTCCAAATACCAATTAAACACTAGTTAAAGTGCATGTTATGCTGAAAAACACTTAAAAACCTGTAGAATGGCTAGTTTGAGGGTTCACCTCTTGAAACACCTTTAAGAGGCAGGGCCTGTAAATAAAAAATCTGACTTGGGGATTGCAGTCATTTATTGACGTTTCGACACCACACACCAGTTGATGGCGCTAACATCGTTAGGCCTACCCGACGCACTAAGCCTGTTGGTGGCTAATGCGAGAAAAAAAGTGTATGCTCTTCATATTAGAATGGTGAATTTACACTCCTCAGACGGTAGGTTTGCAGGAGGTGGAAAGGTGCTCCTCCCGGATGATGCAGTTACATTAAGTTATACTGTACTGGTCGAAAAAAAAGTTAAAACTATGGTTCTTGGTGGAAGACAAAGAAGTTGATAAAGTGCCTGGGAATCGCGACCTGTGCGGCCTGATCCGNGAAAACACTTAAAAACCCGTAGAATGGCTAGTTTGAGGGTTCACCTCTTGAAACACCTTTAAGAGGCAGGGCCTGTAAATAAAAAATCTGACTTGGGGATTGCAGTCATTTATTGACGTTTCGACACCACAAACCAGTTGATGGCGCTAACATCGTTAGGCCTACCCGACGCAATAAGCCTGTTGGTGGCTAATGCGAGAAAAAAAGTGTATGCTCTTCATATTAGAATGGTGAATTTACACTCCTCAGACGGTAGGTTTGCAGGAGGTGGAAAGGTGCTCCTCCCGGATGATGCAGTTACATTAAGTTATACTGTACTGGTCGAAAAAAAAGTTAAAACTATGGTTCTTGGTGGAAGACAAAGAAGTTGATAAAGTGCCTGGGAATCGCGACCCGTGCGGCCTGATCCGTTGAATGCCTGCTTCAGACTCAATGGCTGCTGGCAACTTGCCAGCCACGTGTCGTGAAGATGCAGAACTCGGAAACGTGTTACCATAACAGAATTGCATAATAAGGTTAGGGCCTTAAAGTTTTACAATGCATGGGTGAGTGGGAAAGCTCACTTTACTAAGTGTAGACTGAACATTATCCCCACCAAAAACATACATATTCTCTATACTAAAAAGTACTTAATTATGCATGACAACACACTGTCACGCTGTTAGATTTACAAGCAATTAATGCTGTAAACTTGTATCCGAGTACGTAAACCTGTTGACTGCTGCAAAAAAAATGTAAACTTTTCCACTCACTATTCCGTTNGTTAAAACTATGGTTCTTGGTGGAAGACAAAGAAGTTGATAAAGTGCCTGGGAATCGCGACCTGTGCGGCCTGATCCGTTGAATGCCTGCTTCAGACTCAATGGCTGCTGGCAACTTGCCAGCCACTTGTCGTGAAGATGCAGAACTCGGAAACGTGTTACCATAACAGAATTGCATAATAAGGTTAGGGCCTTAAAGTTTTACAATGCATGGGTGAGTGGGAAAGCTCACTTTACTAAGTGTAGACTGAACATTATCCCCACCAAAAACATACATATTCTCTATACTAAAAAGTACTTAATTATGCATGACAACACACTGTCACGCTGTTAGATTTACGAGCAAATAATGCTGTAAACTTGTATCCGAGTACGTAAACCTGTTGACTGCTGCAAAAAAAATGTAAACTTTTCTACTCACTATTCCGTTTAAAACACATAAATTGAGATGCCCCCAGTCAGGTAATGCCTTTGGGGGCTGAACTTAGGTTGGCATGGGTGAAGACCATACTCCAAGTAGGAAGTCGTTGACACTTCACTTTAACGTAATTCGTAATTATGTTTAGTAGCACAGTTTACTTGTGGTTTGAACTTTGAGTAAACGAAGAAGGATTTTTCTCTGCTTTTGAGGACCACTATCTCTCGCAAACACTTAGTGTTGTACAATGGCGTCGGTTATTCATATTCATCCCGCTATGAAGACTGGTGTCACCTTCACACTAGCTACACCCTGATGGCACAGTGCTGAATATGAGTGCACATACTAACCGGTTGGGATCCGAACCCCAGGACAGTCCTGGTGTTACCCATGTGGTCGGATCAAAGTGGTGACATCAGCTGATGTGTGGTGTTGGGTGAAACAGGTGGATTCCCAAATATCATCCAGATACTGTATCTGATGGCTACACCCGATTTTACTGTCGGCAAGTTGCTCGGCCGTTGTTGTTTTGTGGCATAGCAAAGGTCGCGGAGACCAGTCAGTTACAGCTCAAGTTAAAAGCCCTCACCCCCTCCGGGGGAGACCGTTTGTTCTTTCCTCGCTGTCATCCACAGGGTAGCAACGCCATTAGGTGCAGGACCCTGAAATTTGATGGCCAGGCCCTGCATAGTGACAGGTTTTATCACCTCTATGAGGGTCGCTTTGCTGGTGGGTGTTTTGCTGAGTGGCCACACTGATGCCTGTCGAAAGGCGTGCTGGTGGATGGTAGTGATGTGAAACTTACAGTTCCAACAGACTATGCAGCGGGCCTTCGTGACTGGACAAGGCAGCTTGGAGTGGCATTGAGGTGTGTCGCTCTCATTCCCAATCCCATCACCCCTGCTGCTGCTACTGGCACGGGGGTGCCGGTTTGGTTGTGTTCTCCCCCATTGCCTGGCTGTGCTACTTTCTGGTTCACTGGCTTCCTCTGCTGGTGGACCATTGTATTCGCCTGGGAGTGTCAACTCATGCCCCTGCAATATTGCGACAGGTGACATGCCTGCTGCCTCGTTGGTACGGCGGCTGAGTTTGAAGAGTGCACTGGGCAGCTGGTCGGCCCAGAATGTGTAGTCTTTCCTCACATTGAGGAGCAGCTGGACCTTCAGGTTTTGGTTTCTGTGCTCTGTGGGGTTGGCACGAGGATGGTAGATCGGTGTCGTGCTTTGCATCAATCCCCAATTTTGGGCTAAGATCGCGCCACTTCCTTCCAACGAATTATGTCCCTTTGTCTGTCAGTTACATTCGGGGATATGACCACCATGGGAAAAACTTGTTCTCCAGGATGCAGGCGACGTTCTTGGTGCGCACACTAGGCACTGAGTATGCTTCTGTCCATCTGGGGAACATGTCGGTGACGACCACTACGAACCTTTTTCCCATCCATGTCTTGTGGTAGAAGCCCATGAGATCAAGGGCTACCATCTCGAATTGCTCCCTGGGTGTTCTGGGTTGTTGTTACTGCTGGCCATTGGCGAGTCAAACCCGAAAGTGGTGGCGCTGTAGACACTCAGGATTGTAATCGCATACGTTGTGTGATACACCGAGCCAATATAAGTGATATAACAAGTCCCATGTGGTTTGCTTCGCAACCGGGTGCCCTGCAAATATTGTGCTGTGCATGTTGTGGATTACGTCTGTATGCTGTGTGACTGGTACATAGATTTTCCAGGCTGTCTTGCCTCTTCACTGCTTCGACTCCAGTCGGTTGTTGATTATGCTGTGGTTTGCTGGTTGCAGAGTGTGACCTTGGACTGCGCGTCTGGTTCCGTTGTTTGTGACTTTACTACAGCGTTACAGAGCTCGTCGAGCTTGACATCTGGTGCAAGGAGGTTGGCACAGGTTGGCATGTTGGTGTCACCTGAATGATNTGTCCCTTTGTCTGTCAGTTACATTCGGGGATATGACCACCATGGGAAAAACTTGTTCTCCAGGATGCAGGCGACATTCTTGGTGCGCACACTAGGCACTGAGTATGCTTCTGTCCATCTGGGGAACATGTCGATGACGACCACTACGAACCTTTTTCCCATCCATGTCTTGTGGTAGAAGCCCATGAGATCAAGGGCTACCATCTCGAATTGCTCCCTGGGTGTTCTGGGTTGTTGTTACTGCTGGCCATTGGCGAGTCAAACCCGAAAGTGGTGGCGCTGTAGACTCTCAGGATTGTAATCGCATACGTTGTGTGATATACCGAGCCAATATAAGTGATATAACAAGTCCCATGTGGTTTGCTTCGCAACCGGGTGCCCTGCAAATATTGTGCTGTGCATGTTGTGGATTACGTCTGTATGCTGTGTGACTGGTACATAGATTTTCCAGGTTGTCTTGCCTCTTCACTGCTTCGACTCCAGTCGGTTGTTGATTATGCTGTGGTTTGCTGGTTGCAGAGTGTGACCTTGGACTGCGCGTCTGGTTCCGTTGTTTGTCACTTTACTACAGCATNGCAGAGTGTGACCTTGGACTGCGCGTCTGGTTCCGTTGTTTGTCACTTTACTACAGCATTACAGAGCTCGTCGAGCTTGACATCTGGTGCAAGGAGGTTGGCACAGGTTGGCATGTTGGTGTCACCTGAATGATCAGTAGGGGTGGGAGGAAGCATCTCTTCCCACTCTTCCTCATAATACACAGTGTTTACTGCATTTGGGGGCCTGAAAAGCAGGTCTGCCTGCTGGTTCTCTGTGCCTCAGACATGCTCGATGTTGAAATCGTAACCTTGCAGTAGCATTGACAAGCGGGTTAGTTTGCTCCATGCTTCATACATAATGTGCAACNAATGTGCATCCAGAACAGACAGCAGTTGTCGGTCCGTAGCATGAAATGCTGGTACTCCAAATATAGACGGTACGTTTTTTCGGTTGGCCTGAAATTCGACTGCTGTGGTCGATGAGCCGCTTGCAGTTGTTCCCGAGTTGGAACAGTATAGTGCCTATCTGAACAGGGAAGTTTACTGGGGTCATCACGCTCTAGGGCCTTGTACTCTCTAAAATTGCTCTAGATGGCCAGGAAATTGCCCTCAGCTTCAGCATTCCACTAGAACTTGCGGCTGGGTGATGTGAGTGCGTTGAGAGGTGCAGTTATTGTTGCAAAATCTTGGATGTACTCACGCTACCAGTTCATCAGGCCGAAAAAATTATGGACCTGCTTCCTGATGCGTGGTCTCTCGTAGTCCTATATCACTCACAGCTGTTTGTTATTCGGTCTGTTACCGTCCTTGTACATAATATGTTCCAGGAAGTCCAGCTCTACTTTTCCTAGGTGGTATTTGTGGTTTGCGTATGTGAGCCCATTGCTGGCAAGGTGCTCCAGTATTAGGGAGAGGTGGTGAATGTAGTCCTATTATGTCTCGGACCAAACCACGACATCGTTTACGTAGGTGAGCATGAAGTAACCTACCAGACCGTCTAGTACCTGGACAATTATGGCTTGAAATGTGGATGGTTCACAGTTATCCCCTATAGAGCCAGGTCAGTTCGACGGGGAGCGGTATTAAAATTTTTCCTCCAAGCTAGGGTATTAGTATGAATAATTTGCTTTACATTCTAGTGGGGCACAGTATTATATTTTCAAAATTAATACATTACAAAAACTTAATAAAGTGTTAAACACATGACGGATGCCTTAGCATCTTAAATTAACATCTACCAATTTGGTTATTTTCTAACCAGGTTTGAGGTCTCACCTCATGACATAACACACACATTTAGTTTCGTTATTTGTGTGTTTATTGCAAGATGTAATTATGTGTAAATTATTCTTTATTAATTTGCAGGATTTGTTGCACTGTTACATCCATTTTTAATTTTAAGTTCACAAGGAAGTAGTTTTGGCATGTAGCTGCCTGCCATTCTCTTTGGCAGCATGCTACCTCTACATTAGTTTGCATCAAAGTTTCATAGGAGTTGGCATGTGGGGTGCCACACTCCAGGTGCATTCACATGTTGTGTTACAAATATTTTAGTATTTCATAGCAATCGTAACAATTGGAATCTTGTTTTATTTTTAGTACCTGGAGATGCCACCCCTCCATTCCTGGTAATGCCATTGCCCAGAGAAGTGTAAATTTTCACATAATATCAAGGACACTGTAATGCGTTTTGTAGCTGAGTACACCTGGCGAGCAAGAATGTCCATGAGCCATATAAGTTTTCTCGCAAAGCTGTGCAAATAAAAATATATGTGTGTCATCATACTATGCGTGTTATTTCCACGCACTGTCTCCTCGGCATTCAGGGGCACCACAACTGATCTTCTGGAATTTTTTAAATTAATTTTTACTTGATCAACCTAGTTAAAATTTCACCTACAGCTGCTAAATACATGTGGGTCAGTCTGAGTAGGCCCACTATGTAGTTGCACATAATTATCGGGTGCAAGGAGAGCCTGACCACACTGAGAAAACAGTGTATGCTGGGGCTTTGATATGGAAATGTGTTTAATGTTTGTAAATTTTAAGATCATATTTGTTGCAGTATGTCACTATTTAGCAAAGTAAAAATTAAAAATACGCTGCACAGATAACACTTGTTGCATTGACAGAGGCAGATGTAGCTAAGTAATGATAAAGAATAGTACCTTTTCGAAAAATGGCAAAAATAGCTGCATTTTTGGTCTTACAGGTTATGTTTACGTATTCTTACATTTATGCATGTTTGTATTATTCCCCCATCCCCTTTTAACATACCAAATTTAACGATGGAAATAGATGAATAATTTTTTAGTTGGCTGGGATAGAAGGCCAACCAATATGTGGTCCCTTTATTCTAACATACTGAAAATAATTTTAAAAGCAATATGTTACTTTATTAAAGTTTAAATTAATTTCATTATTACATTTACCAACTACAACATTTCCTTGTTTTTATTTATTCTTTGCACTATCATTTTATCAGCTACCCAGGGTCCCCTATTAAAATTAAGACTGCAACCGCAGTCTATTATTTTGAAAGATGGCCATGAGGGTTGGACTGGCTGTCCCCATTAACCTGATTTATGATTTAGCAATGGGAGCGCAAGAGCCCTCACAGGGATTTGTACCTTACCTGTGCTGAGGGAGTAGTTTCCTTGTGATAATAAATTTCGTCTTAATGTATTGAACAATATTGCATAATGTCAGCAAGAAATCATCCGTTTTTGTAAAAATTACATTTCATTTTACTGCAGTAAGTCATATTAGACAAGTACATATTTCTGCCTCTAAATACCAGTCACTTTGCTCGAAAACCAAATACAGTGAAAATTAAATTTAAAATGTCACCTATAATTAATTGTTTTCATGGGGGCTTGCACATACACATATGCATGCATACACTCAAATAAATATAGGGGGCCACCAAAGCGGAGCGGTTAGACTGCTCATCTCACACCATTGTGAACTGGGTTCAATCTCAGGCTGAATCAATCCCTGATATTTCAATTTGGAATCGTGCTGGACGATGCCGCTGGTCAGCGATTTTTCTCATTTCCCTTGCAAGTGCATTCTGGCATTGCTCCATTCCCACCTCATTGCATCTTCTTCGGCTCTCAAGCCCTCGTTGTTAAGAGCCACCCAAATCTCTAAACTCAACAAATGTATTATACACGTCTCACATTCATATAATCTTGTGCGTATGACCTATGACAAAATTGAGTATGGTAAATTTAACAAATGAAACTTTTATCTTTCTTTCTCCTCTAAACTCTCTGCTATTATGGCTTTCCTCCTAAGGGACAGAAAGACAAGAGCATGCGCTCTGAGAGAAAAATGGGGGTTACCTGTGAACTGCAAAAAAAAAATCTCTTTGTTAAACGAACGGTATAATATGTTATAATAAAAGACCCTAAAAAGTAGAAATAGCACGATACCCGAACAAACGTTGATCAAGCATTAGTTCACACTGTTCACACCAAAACTATTGGCAGCCATGTTTGTTTTGTAAATATATAACCGCTATGCAGACAACACGAATAAATGTTTTAAGACGTTTATATTGACTTTGTGATTGTAGAAGTTGTGGAAAAAATGTTTATGTCTGATCCTGTTATTTTTGCATTTTCGTTGCTAAATACGGGATTCGTGTTGTTTCTTCTCGTGTATTTTGTATCCTTTGTGATTACTTTATTTCATAATATTTTACCGGCGTCACTAACAAGGAGTTCGTTACGCCAAATGATTACATTTTTTTCATAACGAAGTTGACTTGGAAGCCCTGTTTTTAATTTCATTTTCTCTCTGTAGTTGTGTAGTAGGTACAGATAATTCAATATTGGGTAATTATCCAGAGTAGCGGGTTTTCTGTAAAAAAAATAAAATCCCCCGAAAAGTGTTATATTTCCATTCTAATTACGCAGAACACGATTATACTAGGGGCGGGCATTAACGTATCACCAATTTCGTAATGTGTGCCCACCTAACCTAACAGAACCTAACCTCACGATGAGTGAATCACTATTTTACATTTTAAAACTAACCTAGGCTTGTTGGGTTTTTAACTAACCTAGGATTGTAGGGTTTTTAACTAACATAGGATTGTAGGGGTTTTAACTAACCTAGGATTGTAGGGTTTTAAACTAACCTAGGATTATAGGGTTTTATACTAACCTAGGATTGTTGGTTGTTAATCTAATCTAGAATTTTGGGGTTTAAAAGTAACAGTAAAACACACCGGAGGTACATGAATCCACTTGTCTAGATAGGTGGCGGGTACAATTCCACTGTCCTCGACCCATTCAACTGTCGTGCACCTTCACTCATTCTGCAAAAAAAAACCATGATCTATTAAAACATCCAAGTAACACCCGCCACATAGGTGAATATTACGCACAGAAGCACTCATTCTTGCACCCTTCATTCTTAAATCACAAGCCTTTGCACGTTCGGATTCGGACGTCACAACTCACGGCCACAAAAACAACCGCACTCTCTCGTATCTCAACTGCAACTAAAATTCCGTGACGACGACGTCTACAGACCCACAGCCAATAAGGTGACTGCAATTTGTTTACGTTACTAAAGCATTACTTCACCAAAAAATCATGGCATCCGACGTAAACAAAGCGGTGGGCTGCTCGTACTTTTAACTATTTTATTTAATACATTCTACTTATTTTAACATTACGCCCTCCTGAATATTAACAAGGTAAGCTGTGCAGAACCCATTTATGCTACTTTTGTGAGTCGAAGACGTTTCCTACAGAAAAGCAGCTACTCTGGATAATTACTGTAGAAATGCTATAATAGTACCGCTTAAACTTAGGAAAACTTGGGAACTCTACCAATGTCAGGCCACTTCCCCCAAGTAAAGGAAACAGTTAGTCGAAGAAGGTGTGGTGAGTGGAGGTGGTGCCTGCAGCTCTTCAACACAAGTTGTGTTGCCATGTCTAACAAGAAACATGCACAACAAACTTACATTTGGAAGCTACCCCCTTCCCCTCTAGTGTAGGCCACTGAGCCAGGATTTCAAACTTTCGCTTTGTGCTCTGTTCTGGGCAGTATTAACTTGCAACTTCAAAATCACTCTTACTGAGGTTAGTTACTATTTTATATGAATTACAAGTACAAACCGTATAATTCAAGTCTCACATTTTGAAATGCAAGACAGATGTCCATACAATTAATATAGTATGTACCTCTACACTAAAACTTTTTCAGAAGGGGGCTTACCATTCATGTATTTCCTTGTTTGATAAACAACTTGTTATTTAAAAAAAAAATTTCACTACCATTTTATATAGTAGCCCCTCATGAAATAATTAAGTGCATTGATGTAACTTAGCAAAGCAAATTCCACGTCGAGACAACTTTTTTACAGTGACGCGGACCACTTTCCCACTTCACTATTTTATGTAGTTCATAGTTTCTGTTATATCTGGTTCAGTTTGTCATCCTACATTTGTTTTTTATTATTTTTCCTAACAGTTTTTTTTTTCTACAGGCAAAGTTCTCAATTATATCACTGATATGTAGTTTCAATGTGATATTTTGTGTGCAAAGAAGTATAAGACTAATTGAGCTTTCCTTCTTTGAACAATGATCTTTTTTCTTTCATAATTCTTTCAAGTGCCGAAAACTCTTTCTGCTGAGCAATTATCTTAGAGGCAATGTTAAGNTTTTATCAGCTACCCAGGGTCCCCTATTAAAATTAAGACTGCAACCGCAGTCTATTATTTTGAAAGATGGCCATGCGGGTTGGACTGGCTGTCCCCAACATTAACCTGATTTATGATTTAGCAATGGGAGCGCAAGAGCCCTCACAGGCATTTGTACCTTACCTGTGCTGAGGGAGTAGTGTCCTGGTGATAATAAATTTCGTCTTAATGTATTGAACAATATTGCATAATGTCAGCAAGAAATCATCCGTTTTTGTAAAAATTACATTTCATTTTACTGCAGTAAGTCATATTAGACAAGTACATATTTCTGCCTGTAAATACCAGTCACTTTGCTCGAAAACCAAATACAGTGAAAATTAAATTTAAAAGGTCACCTATAATTAATTGTTTTCATGGGGGCTTGCACATACACATATGCATGCATACACTCAAATAAATATAGGGGGCCACCATAGCGGAGTGGTTAGACTGCTCATCTCACACCATTGTGAACTGGGTTCAATCTCAGGCTGAATCAATCCCTGATATTTCAAGTTGGAATCGTGCTGGACGATCCCGCTGGTCCGCGATTTTTCTCATTTCCCTTGCAAGTGCATTCTGGCATTGCTCCATTCCCACCTCATTGCACCTTCTTCGGCTCTCAAGCCCTCGTTGTTAAGAGCCACCCAAATCTCTAAACTCAACAAATGTATTATACACGACTCACATTCATATAATCTTGTGCGTATGACCTATGACAAAATGGAGCATGGTAAATTTAACAAATGAAACTTTTAACTTTTTTTCTCCTCTAAACTCTCTGCTATTATGGCTTTCCTCATAAGGGACAGAAAGACAAGAGCATGCGCTCTGAGAAAAAAATGGGGGTTACCTGTGAACTGCAAAAAAAAAATCTCTTTGTTAAACGAACGGTATAAAATGTTTTAATAAAAGACCCTAAAAAGTAGAAATAGCACGATACCCGAACAAACGTTCAAGCATTAGTTCACACTGTTCACACCACAACTATTGGCAGCCATGTTTGTTTTGTAAATATAATACCGCTATGCAGACAACACGAATAAATGTTTTAAGACGTTTATATTGACTTTGTGATTGTAGAAGTTGTGGAAAAANACCGCTATGCAGACAACACGAATAAATGTTTTAAGACGTTTATATTGACTTTGTGATTGTAGAAGTTGTGGAAAAAATGTTTATGTCTGATCCTGTTATTTTTGCATTTTCGTTGCTAAATACGGGATTCGTGTTGTTTCTTCTCGTGTATTTTGTATCCTTTGTGATTACTTTATTTCATAATATTTTACCGGCGTCACTAACAAGGAGTTCGTTACGCCAAATGATTACATTTTTTTCATAACGAAGTTGACTTGGAAGCCCTGTTTTTAATTTCATTTTCTCTCTGTAGTTGTGTAGTAGGTACAGATAATTCAATATTGGGTAATTATCCAGAGTAGCGGGTTTTCTGTAAAAAAAATNCTGTAGTTGTGTAGTAGGTACAGATAATTCAATATTGGGTAATTATCCAGAGTAGCGGGTTTTCTGTAAAAAAAAATAAAATCCCCCGAAAAGTGTTATATTTCCATTCTAATTACGCAGAACACGATTATACTAGGGGCGGGCATTAACGTATGACCAATTTCGTAATGTGTGCCCACCTAACCTAACAGAACCTAACCTCACGATGAGTGAATCACTATTTTACATTTTAAACCTAACCTAGGCTTGTTGGGTTTTTAACTAACCTAGGATTGTAGGGTTTTTAACTAACCTAGGATTGTAGGGTTTTTAACTAACCTAGGATTATAGGGTTTTATACTAATCTAGAATTTTGGGGTTTAAAAGTAACAGTAAAACACACCGGAGGTACATGAATCCACTCTTCTAGATAGGTGGCGGGTACAATTCAACTGTCGTTCACCTTCACTCATTCTGCAAAAAAAAAACATGATCTTTTAAAACATCCAAGTAACACCCGCCACATAGGTGAATATTACGCACAGAAGCACTCATTCTTGCACCCTCCATTCTTAAATCACAAGCCTTTGCACGTTCGGATTCGGACGTCACAACTCACGGCCACAAAAACAACCGCACTCTCTCGTATCTCAACTGCAACTAAAATTCCGTGACGACGACGTCTACAGACCCACAGCCAATAAGGTGACTGCAATTTGTTCACGTTACTAAAGCATTACTTCACCAAAAAATCATGGCATCCGACGTAAACAAAGCGGTGGGCTGCTCGTACTTTTAACTATTTTATTTAATACATTCTACTTATTTTAACATTACGCCCTCCTGAATATTAACAAGGTAAGCTGTGCAGAACCCATTTATGCTACTTTTGTGAGTCGAAGACGTTTCCTACAGAAAAGCAGCTACTCTGGATAATTACTGTAGAAATGCTATAATAGTACCGCTTAAACTTAGGAAAACTTGGGAACTCTACCAATGTCAGGCCACTTCCCCCAAGTAAAGGAAACAGTTAGTCGAAGAAGGTGTGGTGAGTGGAGGTGGTGCCTGCAGCTCTTCAACACAAGTTGTGTTGCCATGTCTAACAAGAAACATGCACAACAAACTTACATTTGGAAGCTACCCCCTTCCCCTCTAGTGTAGGCCACTGAGCCAGGATTTCAAACTGTCGCTTTGTGCTCAGTTCTGGGCAGTATTAACTTGCAACTTCAAAATCACTCTTACTGAGGTTAGTTAGTTACTATTTTATATGAATTACAAGTACAAACCGTATAATTCAAGTCTCACATTTTGAAATGCAAGACAGATGTCCATACAATTAATATAGTATGTACCTCTACACTAAAACTTTTTCAGAAGGGGGCTTACCATTCATGTATTTCCTTGTTTGATAAACAACTTGTTATTTAAAAAACAAATTTCACTACCATTTTATATAGTAGCCCCTCATGAAATAATTAAGTTTTTATTTCATATTTGGACAACTGTAAAATAATTAAGTGCATTGATGTAACTTAGCAAAGCAAATTCCACGTCGAGACAACTTTTTTACAGTGACGCGGACCACTTTCCCACTTCACTATTTTATGTAGTTCATAGTTTCTGTTATATCTGGTTCAGTTTGTCATCCTACATTTGTTTTTTATTATTTTTCCTAACAGTTTTTTTTTCTACAAGCAAAGTTCTCAATTATATCACTGATATGTAGTTTCAATGTGATATTTTGTGTGCAAAGAAGTATAAGACTAATTGAGCTTTCCTTCTTTGAACAATTATCTTTTTTCTTTCATAATTCTTTCAAGTGCCGAAAACTCTTTCTGCTGAGCAATTATCTTAGAGGCAATGTTAAGNATCTTTTTTCTTTCATAATTCTTTCAAGTGCCGAAAACTCTTTCTGCTGAGCAATTATCTTAGAGGCAATGTTAAGATAAATCCTCACCACTAAGATTGCCACATGAGCCTAACTAAACAATTATTTGAAATACTAAACTAATAAACAAGAGTTCTTAAAAACAATTTTTAGAATGGTTTAGTTAAAAGAAAAACTACTCAGCATCTAATTTGATTGAATATTCAAAATTTTACCTTTCACAATTTTGATTTAATTTGTGTGCCTCAACTTGATGCACCCCTGGGCCCAGGCCCAGTGGGCCCCGATACAAAAGAAGGCCTGCCTGATACATAGTGTCTGGTGTTACCATACTGTATTTCTACCTTGACTCTTGCTTCAGGTTATCACGCTCTCTGACTTGGAATGTGACTACTTGAATGCTCAACAGTGTTGCTCCAGGCTAAATGTCGTAAGTGTTGGGATAAGTTGTCAACAGATCTGTATTTTCTAAGGAGCCTGAAATATGCACCTCGTGTTAATTATTCCTCTTTCATTTTAGAAATCATATTTGATGAGTTTTAGAACTTCAACCTATGTATCCTGAATTAATATTTTTGTTTGCAGAAAATGTAGTATGCATAATACTCACTTTCATCTATTTTCAACATTGTAAAGCCATTCTGTATAAGTTAGAATAAATATAATTTGATTTTATGTATGCGTATTAGTTTATTGTATAAAAAGAACAGTTGACAAGATTAATAAAAAATAAGGCCTGTATGATTATGTGGAATAGAATATATTTGAATTATCAACTTTAATGTACCATTAAGCTTAAGGCCAGTACAAATTACCCATGACTAACCACTAACTGATGTGTATTTTAATTTTCTACTTGGTGGGTTTTGGTGTACTCAGGCATTGTGCTTGATTTTGTTTCAGTGGGTGGTGCCAAAAATGGTGGTCCACTCCTATGTCACAGCGCTGCTCTTGCTTCACAACCACTGGGTACTGACCCTCGTGAACCTTCCCATGACAATTTGGCTCACATATGAGTAAGAATGACCAGTTAAAACTCTCTATTACTTCATTCTATTACTTCATGAATTTGTGACAAGTTAGCAGAGTAAAACTAAGTAAATGTCTCTCGACTGCAAGTATGCATCTAACACAANCTTCATGAATTTGTGACAAGTTAGCAGAGTAAAACTAAGTAAATGTCTCTCGACTGCAAGTATGCATCTAACACACAAACTGTTGGAGAGGTGTATTCTTAGGTGTACCTTTGTGCGTGCATGTGTGTGTATACACACATCCCTTCCCNACACAAACTGTTGGAGAGGTGTATTCTTAGGTGTACCTTTGTGCGTGCATGTGTGTGTATACACACATCCCTTCCCGCCCCTGTGTTTATGCCACAACTACACTTCAATCAGAATGTGTGGAATAATTAAAAAATATTTTTTTAATACAAATTAACATTTTTTTTGTAGCATTTTTATTATATAAATTATATCTCACATTTTTAATTCTGTCCTTTCCCCCCTTTATCATTCCCCCACCCTCCTCCCTCCTTTTCAATTTCTTTGTCGCTCCTAAAGAGCCACAGCCTTCATATTTTGCTCACACTTTGGACACTTCTCTTTTCATACCTTATGTACACCTCCACCCATCCTGCACGTCTCCTCCCCTTTCTTGGCCCCACCTTCTTTTACGTTCCTCTTTGCCATTCCCAAACTGTTTAATAGGGTGTGGTATAGAAATTTATGTTCGCAATGTTAATAAAAGTTCACTGTTTTCTGGAAACCAATATAGAAAAATCAAGAAATGATAATCCTAAATAACCGTTTCTGCTTACTTTTTGAGGAAATATTTTGATGGGATGATACATCCCTTTGGCACAATATGTTATGTCACATTAAAATGTGCAAATTTGCAGCATATAAAATTAGCTCGATAATAATGCATTGTGCTGGCAAAATATTTGTTCGCAAAGTTGGCAAAAAATATCATGTATGCTGGCTGTTTCTTTGTTTTTTTTTCTGTATTCACTTCCAAAAATCTGTAGATTTTATGAATTGTTTTTAGTATGTGTGTACCACACTCACTTAAGCTAGAGGCTTTAATCTTGGTCAGTGTCCTGCCTTTCTAAAACCATTTGAGCCATGGGATTCATGCTTGGCATGTACCTCACCCTCAATGATGGCGTCCATTTTCATGTGGTGTTATGTCACAGTGGAAAATATTACATTACAAAGAATCAGTTTTGGCAGAAACTCAGGAAGATTACAGGTATGTGCAATCAATTTTGTACTGTTCCAACTCTGTGACTTCTTTGTTGAACATAGTTTGTTGTGAAGATACCCAGTTATTTTGAAACAAATCCACTTAGGTGCATAGTTAAGAGAAGAACCAGACAATTTTTTTTTATTGTGCTATGTGGAAAATTGTGGCTAGCAGTTGCTAGGCAGGTAAGTGTAATATATTACATTGTATAGGTAATTTCCTTTTAACTTTTTAAGATACTCTTAGTTAATTAGAGTTTTGGTGTTTTAAGATAATATTTAGGTGTATTTATCCAGACTTTATTATTTACTGGGGCTCTGTAGTATACATTCTATTGCTCCTAGCCCTTGCAGGCAGGCACGAAGGTCTCTACACTGCCCGTGGCCGGGAGAATGCCTATGTTTGCAGCGTTCATCTTATGCTGGGATGTTGGCATGACCATTTTAGTTACAGCGTTTCTTGTTCTCATTCGTGCCATGCATTAGCTCTTGTTGAACCGTTTCTCAGCACAGAAAATTTTACACTGTGTCCACAGTCTGTGGACATCCTTATAGAAAAAAGTGCCCTTTGTACCGTCCGGAGCTGCAATTGCGTATCCCCGTGCCCTCTATCGGCAACTCTTGAACTAAATTTGAGTGTATTAGTCCGCGTGGGACCCACTATTTCTTGTATCTCCGCGAGAGGTGCATTGTCCTAAGGTCATTCGCACCTACTCATTTGCTACTGATAGAAGTGTTTTCACCGCAGCTGTAACAANTTTCTTGTATCTCCGCGAGAGGTGCATTGTCCTAAGGTCATTCGCACCTACTCATTTGCTACTGATAGAAGTGTTTTCACCGCAGCTGTAACAAAATTTGTTTTTGGTGACATATGTAGTCGCAGTGTGCATATTAAAATTTTTTTAATTATGTAGAATTGTCAGCTTCCTTCAAGAAGATGTAGTTAGCGCAACTTATGCAACTAGTGTTTTTTTACAACCTGCTGTCCGTTATGTTTGACTACGCGAAGCAACTCCTTCAACCCTCCTTTTGGGGTTTGGGGTAAGTTTGTTAAAAATGGTTTTTTGCATCTTTGTAATGCATTCGTGATCAGTCATTAATTAAGTAGTGAGTTTGCTTTTTTTTTTTTAAGGGTTTCAGTTACAGTTTCGGTTTTGCTTCTACTTTCACCATCTGCTTTAATTTGACGTCTATTCAACTTTTGGCTCTGCACCTTAAATTTATTTCAATCTTCCATTNAAATTTGTTTTTGGTGACATATGTAGTCGCAGTGTGCATATTAAAATTTTTTTAATTATGTAGAATTGTCAGCTTTCTTCAAGAAGATGTAGTTAGCGCAACTTATGCAACTAGTGTTTTTTTTACAACCTGCTGTCCGTGATGTTTGACTACGCGAAGCAACTCCTTCAACCCTCCTTTTGGGGTTTGGGGTAAGTTTGTTAAAAATGGTTTTTTGTATCTTTGTAATGCATTCGTGATCAGTCATTAATTAAGTACTGAGTTTGCTTTTTTTTTTTTAAGGGTTTCAGTTACAGTTTCGGTTTTGCTTCTACTTTCACTTTCACCATCTGCTTTAATTTGACGTCTATTCAACTTTTGGCTCTGCACCTTAAATTTATTTCAATCTTCCATTTGAGTGCTGGAGAAATGGCTTAACGTCTACCTCGTCCGGACCACCCAGCATCAGTTCCATTGCCAGTGATGTTCGACAGATCTAGAATGAGTTGGCTTAATCCATCACTACTATTTATCGCAATCAACTAGTTTTCTTTATAATTTTGTGTCGCACGATGGAACATTTATTAAAAATTGTGAACTACTAAAGTGTCAATGTAAAAGTTTTTTTTTGTAATGAAAAAAGTTTGTACTGGCAGAATTTTTTTGTTTGTTTTTTATGATCCTCAAGTGACTAATGNTTTTTTTTTGTAATGAAAAAAGTTTGTACTGGCAGAATTTTTTTGTTTGTTTTTTATGATCCTCAAGTGACTAATGTGCAAGTCGTGAAATGGAAATTGTTAAAGCGGAAATTAAATGGTATGTAGACTCTGGTGCAAATAATCATTGTGTAGATAGGAATTATTTGTTTTATAATAGTGTTAAATTAAAGAAACCTGAACCAGTAAGTTGTGCAAAAGATGGTGCACAGATGCTTGCATTTGAAGTTGGTACAATTCATTGTGTTTTTCAAATGGGTTTAGATAAAGTAACTGTAGAATTTACAAATGTACATTATGNGAAGTTGGTACAATTCATTGTGTTTTTCAAATGGGTTTAGATAAAGTAACTGTAGAATTTACAAATGTACATTATGTGCCTGAACTTAGAAATAATTTGTTATCTGTTAGAAAATTTGCTACAGCTGTTAGATTTTGTGGAAACAAAGTTGTATTTGTTCATGGGAAGGGTTATCCATTTTATATGGGTGTTCTANGAAGTTGGTACAATTCAGTGTGTTTTTCAAATGGGTTTAGATAAAGTAACTGTAGAATTTACAAATGTACATTATATGCCTGAACTTAGAAATAATTTGTTATCTGTTAGAAAATTTGCTACAGCTGGTNACATTATGTGCCTGAACTTAGAAATAATTTGTTATCTGTTAGAAAATTTGCTACAGCTGTTAGATTTTGTGGAAACAAAGTTGTATTTGTTCATGGGAAGGGTTATCCATTTTATATGGGTGTTCTAGATTCAAATGGAATGTATGAAGTAATATGGACTGTTGCCAAAGTAATTGGTGTAATGACAAATTTATGTACTAGTAAAGTAAGCATGACTATGTGGCATAAAAGGTATGGCCATCTTAATAACGATACTTTAAAGAAAATTAAAAATTGTAATGTTGATGGTTTTGGTTGTACTGATGTTAATTGTAACATAAAATTTTGTAATATTTGTTTGAAAGCAAAGCAACGAGCATTTCCTTTTAATGAAAAATGATTGAGAAGCAGGAGTGTGTTAGAAACAGTGCATTCTGATGTGGCAGTAGTGAATAGTCCACAGGGACGGAATGGAGGAAACTATTTGGTGACTTTTACAGATGATTTTTCTTGTTTTAGTGCTGTCTATGTCAGTGAAAGGAAAAGTGATGTATTTGAGGTGTTCAAAGAGTATAAGGCATGCATTGAGAATTTAACTGGTAGTCGCATAAAGATGATAACGATGTGATAATGGTGGAGAATATACAAGTGAAGAGATGAAGAATTTTTGTCAGGAGTCTGGTATTAAGATTCAGTACACCACAACATAATAGTGTGGCAGAGTGATATAATGAGACTTTGATGAATACAGCTCGCTCTATGTTGAAAGAGAGTAAAGTGAAATATGTGTTATGGAGTGAGGCAGTGTATTGTGTGAATTATTTGAGAAATACGAGCCCAACTTCTGCAAATAAGGACAAAACACCATATGAGTTGTTTTATGGTAATGTACCAGATGTGAGAAATTTACGAGTTTTTGGTTGTGAAGCGTATGTAAAGATTCCAGAGAACTTGCACAGAGGAAAGTGGTCTGATAAGTCGTGGTGTGGAATTATGATAGGATATACGGACACAGGGTATAAGAGTGTATGCAATGTGTGGTGCAGATGTAAATAATTTTGACAGAACATTACAGCAATAATGAAACTCAATTTTCTTTCTTTGCAGGTACGTGACCATTCCTTCTTTCAATACAGGGGTTTATGATCCAGCAGAAATCCACAACCGAGGTCAACTCAAAAAACACATGAGAGATTGTGTTATTTACATGGTGTATTATCTCATATTTTTTTTCATCTATCTTTATTGGTAAGTATTTTTACTTTAATTTATTTTAGTAATATGTCAGTCTGCATATAGGGAACACAAGGGTGGTGTAGTCCTGGAAGGTGCTTCGAGTAGCAGAATGTCTTTTTAATTACACAAGCAGCAGATTTACATCATTTGTAATAGAGGAGCAGTGGAGATTTATTGCACAGAAAGCTGTCCAGCATGCACAGTGTTTATGGAGATGTTATCTGCATTTATGGAGATGGTATCTGCAATGCGTGAGCAGCAGAATGATTTTACCGACAATGTTGACCCCAAACTGGTGTTACCTGAGCTAGATAACATGTGTGCCCATTTACCACTTACAGGACAGTGAGAACTTCCAATAAAGCAGAGATGGTTTTGTGGCAGCAGAGGAAATATTAAGGATTTCACCTGCCTGCAGCTATTTTGCATTTTGGAGACCTCAAAATCATGAGCTCTAGGGCTGAATACCACTTGTCTTGTCGCCACTATGCATAAGGCACTCAACTTGTGTGCAGTCATTCNTCATGAGCTCTAGGGCTGAATACCACTTGTCTTGTCGCCACTATGCATAAGGCACTCAACTTGTGTGCAGTCATTCTGTTGGTGACTCACCTGAACATAAACTTTTTATGCAGTGACCTTATATTTTTATGGTACCCTAATGAAAATACAACAAAGCGAGGTGGCACAGTTGTTAAACTTTGGACTCGCGTTCGGGAGGACCGGCGTTCGAATTCCGGTCTGGCCATTGTGATTACGGTTTTCCGTGANTTCTTTCAATACAGGGGTTTATGATCCAGCAGAAATCCACAACCGAGGTCAACTCAAAAAACACATGAGAGATTGCGTTATTTACATGGTGTATTATCTCATTTTTTTTTTCATCTATCTTTATTGGTACGTATTTTTACTTTAATTTATTTTAGTAATATGTCAGTCTGCATATAGGGAACACAAGGGTGGTGTAGTCCTGGAAGGTGCTTCGAGTAGCAGAATGTCTTTTTAATTACACAAGCAGCAGATTTACATCATTTGTAACAGAGGAGCAGTGGAGATTTATTGCACAGAAAGCTGTCCAGCATGCACAGTGTTTATGGAGATGTTATCTGCATTTATGGAGATGGTATCTGCAATGCGTGAGCAGCAGAATGACTTTACCGACAATGTTGACCCCAAACTGGTGTTACCTGAGCTATATAACATGTGCGCCCATTTACCACTTACAGGACAGTGAGAAGTTCCAATAAAGCAGAGATGGTTTTGTGGCAGCAGAGGAAATATTAAGGATTTCACCTGCCTGCAGCTATTTTGCACTTTGGAGACCTCAAAACCATGAGCTCTAGGGCTGAATACCACTTGTCTTGTCGCCACTATGCATAAGGCACTCAACTTGTGTGCAGTCTTTCTGTTGGTGACTCACCTGAACATAAACTTTTTATGCAGTGACCTTATATTTTTATGGTACCCTAATGAAAATACAACAAAGCGAGGTGGCACAGTTGTTAAACTTTGGACTCGCGTTCGGGAGGACCGGCGTTCGAATTCCGGTCTGGCCATTGTGATTACGGTTTTCCGTGATTTCCCAAAATCACTCCAGGCAAATGCTGGTATGGTTTTTTACTACAGGCCATGGCTGATTTCTTCCCCTCTCCTGCTTCTCTGAGCAACTTGCTCCATCTCTAACGACCTCGCTGTCGACGAGACATTAAGCTCTACTACCTTATCTATCNGCTTCTCTGAGCAACTTGCTCCATCTCTAACGACCTCGCTGTCGACGAGACATTAAGCTCTACTACCTTATCTATCTACCTAATGAAAATAAAAGTATTGTTACAAGTCACCTGAGGGCGTATCACACTTCATAAGGAATGGAGGGCTTATTAAAAATAAGAGCTAAATTTAATTTCTTAATTTATTTACAATGTTGTAAAAATGCACGCAACTATTATTCACAACATTATACTATCTATCTTTACTATTGACACTTATAATTCCTATCAATGAGTGCAGTATTTAATGCCAATCTCTATTGTGATTAATTTCTTTATCACTGTCTTTATTCTAGCTACATTCAATTGATCCTCTCATCTTATTTACATATACAATCATAATGTGAGGGGTGGTGGTGTATTGGTCAAACTACTCGTCTCCCACCAAGGTGAACTGGGTTCAATTCCTGGTAGGGTCACACTGTGATTTTCACACATGGAAATATTGTCGGATGATGCCACTGGTTGGTGGGTTTTCTCGGAGATCTCCTATTTCTCCCACCCCTGCATTTTGGTGCTGATCCATACCCACCTCACTTCACCCTCATCGGCTCTCCAGACTCCAATGTTAAAGAGTTATCCAAATCACTCCACTCCTTATGATCATAATATCCATTGCCATACATGAACATAATTACAAATGTCTGCCATCAAGCATTGAGTCCCAATTTCTCACCATCCAACCAGTCAGTCTCACACTCTACTCTCCTGATGTCTGCAGACTTCACACGCTGGTCACTGTGTCATCTGTCATTCCGAAGTTAACCACACACCTGGTGCTACCGGTTGTCGACGACTCCAGACTCTTGATACAGAAGTACGCTGCAGCTTATAAACCTGAGGTTACCTGGCTCAGAGGCACCTCATGTCTAGCAGAAGGGGAGGTGGGATGATGACCAGAAAATTTATGTAGCCTAGCAACTACTACCCAAGAACGGAAGTGGCACACGTCCCGAGAACCTTATCATGGCACGTGTTAAGTGTTATGCGGCAGCCAGTTCATAATCTCTTACTTCCCTTCTCCAGTTACTGGTGATGCCCTTGGTGCATCTTGCTTCGCACACCCAAGGGGTAAGACAAGGGGAAGGACACTGAGCACCTGCATGTAACATTGCCTCCTCAAGTCTGTTCGTCCTGAACAGACTCTACAACATCCAGACGTACGTAGAGTACCAGTCAATCCGTGTGTACCACCGTTGACTTTTCCTTCGGGGGAGTCACAACAACGAATCTGAAAGGACATTGCTAACTTGCTTCAAAATTTGACAAGCGGCTTCCCCAATATCCCTGGTACTGTGACTTATAGCAGTCACTATGTTTGGTGTCATACAGCCACACACTGTCCACTGAATGTCTCCCCAGCAACTCTCGGGTCATGTCGAATGTTCCTCTTAATGCCAGCTAAAACTGCTTTATGTTCCTCTTCTGCTCCTTTCTGAGTTGCTTCCTTCCCCTGAAGATGCTTGCATGCAACTGCATCCTTTAGTTGAACTTCTCTCGTCTTGTCCATTTTATCCTTGGAGAGTCTTAGGCAGTTCAGCTCCTGTATCCTGGTCCTTTCTGCTAGGTTAGCGATCTTTCTTCCGTTCCTGAGGTACATAATTTCCAGTAGTTGTGGTTTGGCTGTGCATCTGATTATCATCACTATTGCTACCAGGTTTAACCATTGGTGTGGCTCTCATCTGGTGCATTTCTCTGTAATTGGTATTGGATGCCATCCTTGGACACTTAGCTTGTAAATGTCCCTCCTTTCTACAACTACAACATTCTCTGCATCAACGAGGGACAGGTGTAGCTGCCTCTATGCTGTTGAAGAGTTCCCCCATCACAGACCCCAGCTTTCTTAGACTGCTCTCAGCCGTATTTACTTCAGGCTGTCACATCCTGCTGTTCCTTCAGGGGCACTGGACTTTCACATGTCCTGTTTAATCACACTCCCAACATTCTCGATGCTTACATGGACAAGTGGAACTCCGTAGTACAGACACTGGTAGCGGTGTCTTTCATGGTGACCTCTAATTTCTTGAAGATATAAAAGAGTAATCTGCATCATTACCATGGCATAGTGTTGCAGTCTGTGCTGCCAGCAGGTGTATTACGACCCATTGATGCTAGATTGCTNTACAGACACTGGTAGCGGTGTCTTTCATGGTGACCTCTAACTTCTTGAAGATATAAAAGAGTAATCTGCATCATTATCATGGCATAGTGTTGCAGTCTGTGCTGCCAGCAGGTGTATTACGACCCATTGATGCTAGATTGCTTCTGAATGCATCTTTGTGTTGCAACATGTTTCAGATTGAATTTTAGTAATTATGACCACACTTCTTTCCCATGATCGCTATCTTTTGCTTCAATGCAAAACTTTGCGTCATAGCACACTTGGCGACGACAGTTGGCAATACTTGGATGGTAAAAGACCTCGCTTTTGGATAAACTAGAGGCAAGTTTCTGTCTTCAAAGATTCCCAAAGTGATTTGTGACACTACTGAAATGAAAAACATGTGCACAAAGAAGAAAATAAGTACAAATAATCGCATTACAATCATCTAGTAAAATTTTGAAATGTGCACATCAAGCACGAAGTTGTGAACTGTGATATTTCATATTTTGCGAATATGCATACATATGTTGTTCTTGTGTACCGATAATCATAGCTTATGAACACTAACATTCGTAGTCTATTCATAAAATTGCAGGTAAAAATTGGGATTTTATAGAACAGATGTGTTTTTAGGTGATGAAACTTCGTGAAAAGAAAATTGTACAATGCAATCTGACGAGCAGTATATTCTCTCTTAAAGTGTTAGTTCATAATAAATACTTCATACCATGAACAACATTTAATTTTGTTCATTATTTTTTCAACATGTATGTAATTTATAAAGAAATAATGTATATAAATATCAATTTCAGATATTTAGAAATAATAAAAATATGGGGAAAATTTTTTGTAAAGAATTAGTTAGTTAAAGAATGGAAAATTAAGTCATCACTAAAAAAGTAAGTACACAGTAGCTGAATTAAACTCACAAAATATAGTCTCTTTAGTTCGAAGGCAATGAGGCTAACCACTATGCTATAATGCACATGACGTTTGGAGGACTCACTGTAGTTTAAGTATATTGTGTGACAACTCTCACACAAGCGTTAACACAAATTGTGTAACATTTTGCATTGTTGTTAAACATGTGTGTCTTTCAGATAGTACACAGATTTGTGTTATAATTTTGTGCATTTTACCTGTTAAAGTTAATGTTACATGATTTTCCTTCATGTTTATTCCTTTGATGCTACTGCCACCTGAGCTATACAGAGTGGAAGCTAGTAGGGTACTGAGTTACTGTACTTTGGTGCAGACTAAGGGCACCTGTAGTTGTTGCGTAAGGGGTGAACAAATACTCTTATTCTCAGTTAGTTAACACACAAGTATTTTATTTGACTGAAAATAACATGGGTATTTACACACACACACGAGACTGGGTCCCCCCCCCCACGCGTCGTAGGCCTGAAGGATGGGTTGGTGGATTGCTATGCGTCGGAGGGGGGGAGATGTTGCTTGAATGGAGACATTCTTACTTAACTGTGACTGCGGCTTGTGGTGAGTTGTCTTCGTTGGTTGATGTAGCTGGGTCAGCTCGGCGTCCCTTCTCGGAAGTCCGGGGTTGGTTTCCGCGACTTGTGATGTCTCTGCGATCTCAGCTGGCGGTTCCCGTCGGAGATGTTAGCATGTCTCCTCTCCTGCGTCAACGTCCGCCATGATCCGGCTCGCGCTTCAGACTTCTCCGCCTTGCGTTGAGGCCGCCGGACAACTCCCTTCCTCTCTTCTTCCGTTCTCAGTATCGCACTTTGCGTCCCGATGTGCTGCTCCATTGCCATCCGGCGCCGTCTATTTCCTCTCGGGGTGTCACCCCTTGTTATGGGACTGCCACTCGACTCCCTGGCTTGGTCTCGCGCTTCGCGTCCTGACTTGGTGATACAATGGTTTTGTTCCCGTCACACGACTTACTAATCTCGCGTCTCGGCATCGCTCCTGTCTGTCACCTCTTGGCGCGGGTTACAACTGTAACTATGTCACTGACTTTGCCTCTGCCGGGGTCCAAACCCCGGCCTCTGTTGACTGACTCACCCGGTTGCCTCGCATCTCTCGGCGTGAAGATACAACAACTGAGTGGCTTCCGCCTTGCGGCGAGGCCACTGAACAACTCTCTTCCGTCTTGGCTGCGCTCGTGATTTAACTCGTTCGTCGCTATATTGAAGCTACATTTGTCAGCAATTTCTCAAGAGAATTGGGGAGTTCCCCTGTGTAACTCGGGTGTTTTTTGTGCCCGATTTTGTGTCTTGTCAGTGGATTGTGCGCTCCAACCAGGGTGGAGGAAGGGTGAGGGTGGTGTCACTGGGATTCCTACGGTACTAATTTCTGAGCTATAGTCTGCACAATTCTGGTCGAGGCCATCCCCTGCTTCCTTCGTCGTGAACTGCCTTATCTGCCATTTTTCTTGCGTCGCTGAAGGTTCTTCCCCAAGCCATTAGCCTCGGGACTTTCCCTGTGTCCTTCGAGCTTCGGTTCATCCCCGGGTTAAAAATTTAGTGGTCAGCTGCCTGCCCTGGATATGTACTAATAAGATGGCAGGGTGTGGTAATGGCGCCATGCCTATTCTAGTATGCGACATGCGTCATCTTTTTAGAAAAATATTTGTTATATGGAATGAGACTGATACGTAGGGCGATGCTGCGACTTGGAAATTTACGTACTCACTTTGAAAACAAATGTCAATATTTTTCTGTAACCTTATACTAATTTTAAAAACGTGAATATTTTTTTAACATACACAAGAGACTGTTTCTATATTCCATTATTTAATTACATTAGATTTGGTTCTTAAAGTTATGGCAACTCATGAAAAATGTCAACTAATTTCTCTAGCTGCTTGAACCACAAAATCATTTGCGTGGTATTTGTCTCCAGCGTTGAGTTTGCAACAGTTTTTATCGTTGACACAAGCTTTGTGTTCGCATCAGAACTAATGCAAAGTATGGTTTTGCATAGTGGACGAACGCAAAACTACTTTGTGTCATGGTCATAATACACCTGCATAATGTCTGCGCCTGCTTCGTGGATTCTACCTCCAAGGTTTGGACCATGGCATTGTGTATTCTATGTAGCGATGCCAGGCATACAGCAGAGCAAACATCTTCATCAGCAATAGCATCCACAAAATCTATTGCGATGATGCGAGCCTCCTTTGGGAACCTCTTCAGAGACAAGTTGGACAACTACACGATGTTGTGCCATAGTTCCTGCAGTGGCTTTCCTGGTTGCTGGGTGTNCTCTTCAGAGACAAGTTGGACAACTACACGATGTTGTGCCATAGTTCCTGCAGTGGCTTTCCTGGTTGCTGGGTGTAGTTGTCTAGTTGGACATAATGGGCAAGTTGCAGGTATCGATCACCGAAACGTATCTCCAAAGCCGACACCAGTGTGTGGTACTCTAATTGATGTCATTCTTGTAGAGACTGTAGTATACTCAGTGCAGGGCAGGTCAGTACAGCCGTGGTAGTAAGCCCGCTGTTTGTCTGACCTGCTTTCCAGGGTGGTGACCATTTCAAATTGATGCTGGTACTCCTACCAACGAGTGTGACCATCTTAAGGAGCGAGCTTTCTGTCATTAACAGTGTCCCTTATTTCACTCACACTGCCAATTTTGTCCACACAGTCATTTCTTGTATTCACTAACACTCTAATAGCTTCCATTTTTGTATCTACATTTTTATTTGCCGTGTCTGTTTTCCTATCTACACTATCTATTTTCTTGTCTACTAAATCACTTACATTAGTTATTTGGCTATTTACAGTTACACCACCTGTTTGGGTGTTTACAGTTTCATTTAAACTTTATTTTACGCTACTAATTTGGTTATTTACATCTTTAAACTTGTGCTCACACTAACCATTTGGCTACCTAGCCCCTCTCAGATAATGCTCGCAGTGCTTCCAGCGTGGCAGACATTTTTATAGTCACATTCACTACTGTACTTGCACCAAGCAGTCTTTAATGTTGCAACCTACAGCAATTGTAATTAATTATTATTTTTTTAATATCACTTGCTGTTGCCTAACTGCATTTATTACTTGACCACGACAAGTGTGCAGCCGAAAAATATGTGAACTAGGAGGAGACGTCCCTCCTCCCTCTGCCCCCTGTCACTCCACGTAGTGCCGGAAGAGAAGAAAGCTCTCAGCTGCGGGTGGGTAGTGTAGTAGTGGCCATAATTTGTGCCACAATATTTCCTGTGTTTGTACGTTTGCGATTGATGGAAATATTTATGCATGCACAAAAAGTAGGTAAAAGGTCTGGAATCGCAGTAGTGTTTGTTAGGTGTTTAATAATGGCATCAACTAGTAAGTCAAGTAATAAAACTTTACACAGTCAGTGCACAGAAGTTGTAAGGAATGTTATTAAATTTTGTGGTAAGGAAAAAGTATCTGGACAACTTATTCATCCGATATGTGATGCTAATAAACGTGCGGCAGCTGCAACAGGTAAATTGGAACAAACTGTGTGCAAAATTAGAAAAGAAGGAAAACAAGCAAGAGTGGTGAAAAACTGCATATGCCTGGGGAAAAAAAGGGTGAAAAATTAGTAAAAGATCTGTTTAGATGATTTTGCTATTGGTGTAATTCAGCACACCGTACAGAAGTTTTATATGGTTAAAAAAGTCCCAATGATAAAGAAATTCTGAACGATTTTAAANACACCGTACAGAAGTTTTATATGGTTAAAAAAGTCCCAATGATAAAGAAATTCTGAACGATTTTAAAACTAGAGGATAGAATTTCCTGGAAAAAGAGAGGTTATGAGACAAACACTTTAAAAAAAATGGGGTTTCGCTTCAAAAAGTTTACAAACCAAACAAAAGGTTTTAATGGAAATAAAATGACATTTTTGCCTGGAAAGGAAGGTATTTAAGGCGAATGAGACAAAATGAGCAAGCTCGTGAAAACAAAAAGAGTCTCTTATGTTTATGAAACCTGGATTTATCCTACATATACAGTGAGTGTTGGCAAGATAATGAAACAGTAGGTGTTTTGAAGAACAACAATGCAGGACAGAGATTGATAATCATACATGCAGGTTGTGATCAAGGTTTCATTCCTGGAGCATTTGTTATTTTCAAATGAAAGACCAAGATTGGGGCCTGCCACGACGAAATAAACTTTGCCAACTTTACAAAATGGGTGGAAGAAAATCTGATTCCGTATCTTCTTCCAAGTTGTTTGATTATGCTCTATGATGCTTCCTATAATTTGGTACAATTTAATGGAGCACCAACCACAGGTACGACTAAACCAGATATTTGTGTATGGCTAAAAAATAACATTCCATATGAAATAGACATGACAAAAAGCGAACTTCTGCAGCTTGTTCGTTGTCGAATTCCCCTGCAAAGTATCACATTAATGCAATGTTAGAACAACATGGACATGAGGTTGTGCGGTTACCGCCGTACCACTGTGAGCTCAATACGATTGAGTTCATACGGAACATGGTGAAATCACATACATATTGCAGAAAAAATCATATCTCAAGATGGGGCTAGCATTGAAAAACTCACAATTGATAGTATTAATAATGTCAGCAAAGAAGAGTGGGAGAATGTTATTTGACATATTCATAAGACAGAAGCAGAATATTGGAAAAGTGACTGTCTGATGGAGCAGGAAATAGAAAAACTTGTTTTGTACCTTGNCTCTTCAGAGACAAGTTGGACAACTACACGATGTTGTGCCATAGTTCCTGCAGTGGCTTTCCTGGTTGCTGGGTGCAGTTGTCCAGTTGGACATAATGGGCAAGTTGCAGGTATCGATCACCGAAACGTATCTCCAAAGCCGACACCAGTGTGTGGTACTCTAATTGATGTCATTCTTGTAGAGACTGTAGTATACTCAGTGCAAGGCAGGTCAGTACAGCAGTGGTAGTAAGCCTGCTGTTCGTCTGACCTGCTTTCCAGGGTGGTGACCATTTCAAATTGATGCTGGTACTCCTGCCAACGAGTGTGACCATCTTAAGGAGCGAGCTTAATTGCGACCCTCATCTCGACTCCTGAGAGCATGGCACCAACACCTCAGAGCTGCTGGTCACCCTCTGAGGTTACTGTATTGGCCACAATAACCTGCCCTTTATCCCCACTTTCTTTTGGCTGCTGGCTCAGTGATGGTGAAACACAGTATTTGGCTATCCCATCATGCTTGGTACTCCACAGCTGAAGAAATTCCTGCTATTCCTTCTTAGGTGCATTCACTTCATTCTCAACATTGTCCTTCCTACCACTGACACTGTCTACTATTTCATTGACACACAGTCCATTCTGTCATTAACAGTGTCCCTTATTTCACTCACACTGCCAATTTTGTCCACACAGTCATTTCTTGTATTCACTAACACTCTAATGGCTTCCATTTTTGTATCTACATTTTTATTTGCCGTGTCTGTTTTCCTATCTACACTAACTATTTTCTTGTCTACTAAATCACTTACATTAGTTATTCGGCTATTTGCAGTTTCATTTAAACTTTATTTTACGCTACTAATTTGGTTATTTACATCTTTACACTTGTGCTCACACTAACCATTTGGCTACCTAGCCCCTCTCAGATAATCGAGCGTCACGAAGGTCGCACCGTCTGATTTTTATAGTCACATTCACTACTGTACTTGCACCAAGCAGTCTTTAACGTTGCAACCTACGGCAATTGTAATTAATTATTATTTTTTTTAATATCACTTGCTTTTGCCTAACTGCATTTATTACTTGACCACGACAAGTGTGCAGCCGGAAAATATGTGAACTAGGAGGAGACGTCCCTCTTCCCTCTGCCCCCTGTCACTCCACGTAGTGCCGGAAGAGAAGAAAGCTCTCAGCTGCGGGTGGGTAGTGTAGTAGTGGCCATAATTTGTGCCACAATATTTCCCGTGTTTGTACGTTTGCGATTGATGGAAATATTTATGCATGCACAAAAAGTAGGTAAAAGGTCTGGAATCGCAGTAGNGTGTTTGTACGTTTGCGATTGATGGAAATATTTATGCATGCACAAAAAGTAGGTAAAAGGTCTGGAATCGCAGTAGTGTTTGTTAGGTGTTTAATAATGGCATCAACTAGTAAGTCAAGTAATAAAACTTTACACAGTCAGTGCACAGAAGTTGTAAGGAATGTTATTAAATTTTGTGGTAAGGAAAAAGTATCTGGACAACTTATTCATCCGATATGTGATGCTAATAAACGTGCGGCAGCTGCAACAGGTAAATTGGAACAAACTGTGTGCAAAATTAGAAAAGAAGGAAAACAAGCAAGAGTGGTGAAAAACTGCATATGCCTGGGGAAAAAAAGGGTGAAAAATTAGTAAAAGATCTGTTTAGATGATTTTGCTATTGGTGTAATTCAGCANTACGCCTGGGGAAAAAAAGGGTGAAAAATTAGTAAAAGATCTGTTTAGATGATTTTGCTATTGGTGTAATTCAGCGCACCGTACAGAAGTTTTATATGGTTAAAAAAGTCCCAATGATAAAGAAATTCTGAACGATTTTAAAACTAGAGGATAGAATTTCCTGGAAAAAGAGAGGTTATGAGACAAACACTTTAAAAAATATGGGGTTTCGCTTCAAAAAGTTTACAAACTAAACAAAGGTTTTAATGGAAATAAAATGACATTTTTGCCTGAAAAGGGAGGTATTTAAGGCGAATGAGACAAAATGAGCAAGCTCGTGAAAACAAAAAGAGTCTCTTATGTTTATGAAACCTGGNAGGTATTTAAGGCGAATGAGACAAAATGAGCAAGCTCGTGAAAACAAAAAGAGTCTCTTATGTTTATGAAACCTGGATTTATCCTACATATACAGTGAGTGTTGGCAAGATAATGAAACAGTAGGTGTTTTGAAGAACAACAATGCAGGACAGAGATTGATAATCATACATGCAGGTTGTGATCAAGGTTTCATTCCTGGAGCATTTGTTATTTTCAAATGAAAGACCAAGATTGGGGCCTGCCACGACGAAATAAACTTTGCCAACTTTACAAAATGGGTGGAAGAAAATCTGATTCCGTATCTTCTTCCAAGTTGTTTGATTATGCTCTATGATGCTTCCTATAATTTGGTACAATTTAATGGAGCACCAACCACAGGTACGACTAAACCAGATATTTGTGTATGGCTAAAAAATAACATTCCATATGATATAGACATGACTAAAAGCGAACTTCTGCAGCTTGTTTGTTGTCGACTTCCTTGCAGAGTATCACATTAATGCAATGTTAGAACAACATGGATATGAGGTTGTGCGGTTACCGCCATACCACTGTGAGCTCAATACAATTGAGTTCATACGGAACATGGTGAAATCACATACATTTTGCAGAAAAAAATCATATCTCAAGATGGGGCTAGCATTGAAAAACTCACAATTGATACTATTAATAATGTCAGCAAAGAAGAGTGGGAGAATGTTATTTGACATATGCATAAGACAGAAGCAGAATATTGGAAAAGTGACTGTCTGATGGAGCAGGAAATAGAAAAACTTGTTTTGTACCTTGGTGACACTAGTACAGACAATGAAAGTGACCACAGTGAAAATAGCAACACATTCTTGGATGGAAACCTCTCAGGTTTTGAAGAAATATGTTGGTGAGTGAGAATGAAAGAAAAGGTATTTAAATATGCAATGTCAAAAGTGTGTTATTAGCTGATTGTGGATTCCAAATACTGATTATAGTGTCTTTACACTTGAAACTTATTTGGATGTGTAATATATATATATATATATATATATATATATATATATATATATATATATANGCAAGAGTAAACTTGGCATTATTGCGCTATTTGTTCTCAAGAATTATCATTTGGCTACTGTAATCATCGTTAACATGTGTCAGCAACTTCCTCGCATGAAAGGTGAGTATACTAAAATGTATTATGTATGTGTGTGTGTGTACATATATATCGCACTACAAATTAGCTTACGTATTTTTGTATTGACAATGAACATCTGCAGTGTGCGCGATACAGTTGCAAACATTCATGCAGGCATGTGACAGTTACAACAGTTGTGGTTTTCCCCCTACTTGCAAGGTCACCCCTCACACGTCTCTGCTCACTATCTGCTGCTAGCGCTGGTGCCATTCTTCTCACCGGCTGCACTCTTGTCAAAATCGAGTAATACAAATAAATGTCTCCATCCCACTTCTGACAACATTGTTGCAATCTGCCTGATGCATATCCGAGTTTGTGAGGGATGGAGGTCCTATTTAAAAAAAGAGAAAAATTTAATTTCTTAATATTATAATGTTATAAAAATCCACACACCGGTTATTTACATCATTCAACTATCTATCTCTACCATAATCTCTACTACTATTGACACTTATTATACATTTCAGTGAGTGAAAAATTAATGCCAACCTCTATTATAATTAATTTCCGATCACTGTCTTTATTATAGCTACAGTCAATTGATCCTCGCTTATTATTTTCACATATATGATCATAATGCCCATTGTCATACATTAAGATCATTCCCAATGTCTGCCATTCATGCACTGAGTCCCACTTTCCCACCATCATAACAGTCAGTCACACTCTCTACTCTCCCACTGCTCGCAGAACTAACTCGCTGGTTAGCTCTCCTGATTTTACTACACACTTGGCGCTTCTGGTTGTCCACGACTCCAAATTTTCTACAAATGGGCACACTGAGGGTTATATACCTTAGCTGACCTGACCCAGAAGGTTTCTTCGCACCTTGTGTCCAGCAGAGGGAAAGGTAGAATGGTAGCCAGAAGATTACAGCAGCGACTACCCAAGACAGGAGTGGCTTGAGTTCTGAGAGTCTTATCGCGGCATGTGTTGGTGTTTTGCTGCAGCCCATTTGTAATCTCTGCCTTCCCTTCTTCAGTTATTGATGATGCTCTTGGAACTCTACGCTTCGCATGCCTGATGGTGAGGAAGTGGCAAGGGAAAGGATGCCGAGTGACTGCATGTAACAGTATGTTGAGTGTCTGAAGATAACTGGAAATTTTATGTATGGAAAATTCGGCAGCTAAAAGTGATTCTGAAAACACCAGTTTTAGCCTATTTCATACCCAAAAAATAGTCCTTGGAGTTTGAATGAGAACTTGAAATTGGTGTTTGGGCAGTAAACGTTTCTTAACCCTTTCAGACCCACTTTAACTTATGATTTCAGATGTTGCAAACAAAAATTTTTATGATGCATACTGTACTTCAGTCAACAAAACCCTTGTTTCATTGGCACANTTTCAGATGTTGCAAACAAAAATTTTTATGATGCATACTGTACTTCAGTCAACAAAACCCTTGTTTCATTGGCACAGCCAATGAGCTGTAGGCTATATGTTCGGCTACAGTTATATGAACCAATTATGACCTAGACCAGTAAGACAATTTGCTAATAATTTACTCAAAGGTAAGATATTAGTCCTTGAGTTTCGCAGTGTGCAGTACAGGCCAAAAATTACCTACACGTGCGTAATGTACACAGATGTGTACACTGGGTCTGAATGGGTTAAATGCTTTTTGTGTTTAGACACCACTACAAAATATCCGTCTGTTTTTGAATCACGTGTTTTCTTCTACTAAACCTCTGCAATGCACTTCAAGTGCCAGCCAGGCAGAGCCCTTACAGCAGGTCTATTAGATTAGTCTCCCAGCGGACCACTTACAAATAACTAGAATGCTTGATGGGCTACACTCCCCTATTACTATTGAGTTAATGTTGCAATTAAGCTGCTAGGCTACAACTCGCTGCCTGATGAAGCTGGTCTAACCAGCGAAACATCGTGATCGTGCAACCGCTTGGAAAATGTGTTGTCCTGTGTGTGTGTGCCTGTCGACAAGTACTAGACTGTGAGTACTTGAATTCCTGTCCTTTTATATATTTTCACTTATTACTAATTCGTTGCTCACTATGCATAGTCAGTTTATTTACATAAATATTTAATAATTTAAATAATATATAAGTTTGACATGTTTAATTAAGTTTATTAAATAATTGTATTCAAAAGTAAATATAAAAAAATGGCTGATGAGATATTTTGTCCACAGGCCAGTTTGACGAGTCTGGTGGGCCGCATGTGGTCCGCAGGCAGCTAATGAATAGCCTTTTTCTTAAGGCACCAAGTATTAACTAGGAGGTGCTAGCTAGACATGCAGACACTCCTACAATAACCTATTCTTCTGTGGAGCGGTGGGTTTCTCATGCATGAGGCTGTGGCAACTCCTGCACAAGCATAGACTAAAGATAACATAGACTAATAGTTTTTACCATTAGCTGACGGTGAGGTACACTAATTTTCATCTTCTACATGTCCCTAACATTGGCTTGCAAATTACTTGAACTGTCAAATTCATGTGTTCAGTGGTGTGATATTAGTTTACGTGTGGTTTTTCAACAGATCCGTGCTTTTATAAAACATTAATTTGCTGCATTTGAAAATGTCATCACATCAAAACTTTTTCAGAGAGGAAGTGTAATAAACTTCTAAAGCACATACATATATGTAAACAGTTGTACTAGCCAAGAGTTCAAGTCACTGGTTACGGTACTATGCAGCTAGCAAGCGCACACTAGTACCTTATATTCCCTGGGTATGGCTTGTGCACTCCTACCGACAAGTACATGCTACGGGACAAAACAGTTTTGTATCATTACCAAGATCACAGAGGCATTCTTGGCATGGAGTCAGCATGCCGGACTCCCACCGCAGTGATTTTGGTTCTGCTCTTAAGCCTGGGTTCTTGCAAGCATATAATGTGGTAGACATTGCCATTATCTGAATGGGTTTTACAAGATACTCTTAATCTCCAATCTCCAAATGCATGCTGTCACTGCTGCAACCATCCGAAGGTCTCATTTTGCATAACACTTCATGAATATTATACACCTACAAGACCACCTTCAATTCGCTTCTTTCCCCTCTACACAGTGTGCCAACATGTAAAATAAAAATAAATGATGAACGAGAGGGATTTAATTGCCATCATCTGGGTCAGCATTTTTGGTGAGAACTTGATTGAGCCTTATTTCTCATTTTTGCTAGTGAGAATTGCTTGTGTTTCCTGCAAATATTGAGCAAAGCTGTTGGAAGCTGTTCTGTTATTTGTTTACCAGAACATGTAAATGCTCAAGTTGGTCACTCGTTTCCACATGGTGGCCTAATTAATAATACTGCACTGGACGCTGTAATTTGGCAGGTTCCTCTTTGGCTGCCACAATATTCAAAACTCCTATTTTATATTTGTAAAGGTATATCTAAACATCAAATTTTCTACAAGCAAATATTACAATGTGTACACTTGTAACAGTTTTATCTCATGATGTGGTGTATTTAAGATGGTTTGTTATTAACTGTGGAATATCTGCAGAAAGTGATGGAGAATATTCAAACAGTTGTTTGAAAATGCAGCATTATGGATGCCAAAAGGGTTGCAAGTCTTAAGGCAGTACAGGGAAATTTCGTAATTTCACAACACCCGAGGACAGCTGTCTGCTTCTGCATATGTTCATATTCTGAAAATAGTCCTTCTGGCACAATTCCACAACCTTTTCGCACCATTCCACGACCTTTTCACTTTGTCCTGCTTGTTCAGTGTGATGTTGATGTAATTTTATATATGCTATAGATATTAATTTTAATAACTATATTTTATTTCATTATTGATATTAATTAAATGGGTACCGTATATTTGGTTGAGGGGAAAACTTAGTTCAGTTGTGTTACATTGATGATTAGGTGTTTTACTTGATTCATGCAATTGCTTATAACAAAATTGTTGCTGTCAAATTATTGTCAGTTCACTGCAACAACATTACTGGCAGATAATAATAGTTGTTTATTATGAAACTTGAAATGAAATACCTGACAGCTGTGTTCATTGTGGTAAAAATTAACATGGACAATTGAATTTACATTTAAGAGCACAGTAAGGCAAGCTACAGAATTTACTGCAAATGGCTACCTGTGTTCTGAAATAATTAGCTCAGATTTCCTGCAATAAGCTGGACTGTCCAGGGCATTGTTAAAATAGTGATACAGGCTTCCACAATCCAGTTAGAACAGAAGCAAACCTTTCCAAAAGAGGTATAAAACCCACTGAAAATTTTATAAACAGGGAGACTTTTTTTTTTTTTTTTAAACTGTATTGCTTTTTGTGCTTCTTTGTTCACATCAGCAGCTCGTAACTCAGGTGTTCAAAATATTAGTGTGAGGAATGTTAACTGAACTGTACAGAGCTGCACAGATATATGCTGTTCATGGTAAACTGAGCACTTTTGAAAGCCCTGCATAAGATCTAGTTATGTATTCTTCTGCCATGTGTAAAATTAAAATTCTCATGTGACTGATCACTTTATTAATGTGTTTGTCAAGTAAAACTGTGAAATTATTATAAAAGTAAATATTTTACGAATTTGCTGATTCTTACTTAAATTAATAATAACAGTTTCATAATTTACAAATGTTTATCTAAAACTTTTGATTTAATGCTGAGACACGTAACTACTTTCCCTCTGTCGTTACCAACTTTACTGGACGCATGCCAGTCAGTGTGCTCATAGAAATACATGTAGAAAGGAGCAGTGACAATTTTCAAAGGTTGATTTCAAAAGTGCCCAGTGAAATGTGAAGATCCTATAAGCTGAAAGATAATTGAGAAAAATTTTGGGTAGTGCTTAACAGTGAGATCTTGAGCACAAATGGGGTGAAATGAGTTGAAGATAGAGCAGCTACGGAATGCAAGGTTGAGAGTTCCACAAGAAAACCTGCCGACCAACTGCGACTTCTGTCACGTTTCCCACATGCAAAAATCCAGAAGACCCTGTCTGGAATCAAACCCGGTATAGTAATACCACCATGCACCCCGCCTAAAGGTAGATAACCAAAGCACACCTGAGGGAGTCTGTAATCACTGAAATTGTGTATATATCTATTTGCAGTTTCTTCACACTTTTTCAATCAAACCTTTGAAAAATCAGACAGTGTACGACTGGTTTGGTTGTTTCCTAAACATGTCCTGTATTACGAGCATTTTATACTTCTGTTAACATAAAAGTGCCTTAATTTTGGTTAAATTAAACTTTTACGTATATTTTATCTATAAATTATAATAATTTGTTTATAATTAATATGAATAAAAATAGAGGGGAAGTAGGTGTGTTGGTAATACCTAGTAAGAAATAGTTTAATGCAAAATATTAAACAGAGTGCACACAAATGCGGTGCGTTGTTCCTTGGATGTAATTTTCTAGACTTAAACTTTGTTTGTGAGGTGGAGAAATATTCTGAAAGTAAAACTTTAGCAGGGTTTATAGAAGTTGGAAGTAACCGTAAATGGACTAGTGTTTGTGTTTATTTTCTTAAATAAGAATTGAGATAATTTTTTTTTTTAAGAAAGCAAGATAAAATTGGTTGTTTGTTTAGTGTTGCTTATTTTTCCTTGTTGCAGTTTGATAATTGCATTGCTGAAAGGAAACCCGATTCCAAAACAGGATGATCAGATTCTGACTGAATTCTAGTGAAATCTGCTGTCTGCAGGAATTTTTGAACATATTTCGAAGATTGAGCTGAAGATAAACAAGTGACAGTATCCCACTTTGCTCTATGCTTCAGTTTCACTTTTATATGCAATTTCTTTAGCATTCTCACGTGACACTTGTTTCTAGTCATTTATTTATCTATATCTTTATTTTTTGAAATTTTTGAAGAATAGTTGAAGGGACAGCATTTAAAAAAAGATGATCTTGCCAAAGGCTGCAAAATGTTGGTGACTTCAGCACAGTTGCAGACCAAGTGATCTCGTTTCATGAAGTCTAGATATTTTTTTACAAGAACCCATCATAGGTAAAAAAAAAATCTTTTAATTTATTGATTTTTAAACAGACTCATTTCAGCATTTAGTCATTGTAGATGTTTTAAGTGGGTGCGAGGACAAAGCAAGATACCAGTAAAGGTGAATTTCTCATGTGTATTAATTGTCATTGCTTCAAGATCAACACTTATCCAGCACACAGGCAGTGTTGCAGCCATGAGAGGTGAAGCTGTATTGCTCTGTAATTTTATGGCAAAGTAATGTAGAAGAAGGTGGACAGTACGTCCTGTCGTAATGTAAGGTTATGTTCTTCTGAACTATGATGCATAGAACACAGTGAAAAGAACTTTATAGAAGTCGCATGCCATATTTTCGCAAGCTCTTGTGTATAACACACACCCTGATTTTCAGAAGTTGCTGCAAGGAAAATTTTTTTCTTTACAATATGCATGAGGTTGTACGTACATATGTAATGAAAAAATATAATTATTTGAAAATTAAAAAATTATTTATAATTATGGTAATATACTCATAATTGCAGTATATAGTTTTCCAATTTTTTTGAAACTTTTCGGGAGGTTTTCTGGGGTTGCCTCCCACTTTAAGAGTTCCATTTCAGGATGTTTTGCACTCTTATTTGTACAAAATAAATTTTCCAAATAACAAGCAAGTAAATTTTCTTCCTCCATTCTCATATGCATACTTCACATACATCAAATTGTTGACCTGTAATCCACTTTCCTACATATTGTTCGTCTGGAATTGTAAATTAACACAGTTGCTCATGCACACTTCTATTGTCAGTAGGTCTTATAGCAGTGTTTTTCAATTACTTTTCACCAAGGTCCACAATAATACTTTTTTCATGGATGGGGCCAAATAATGTGAAAACTTAATTTTAAAAATTTTGAAATGAAAACTTAAGTACTGAGTAATTTATGAACATAAACATTATTTAACAATTTACCAAAGTTAATTCATAAAAAAGAACAAAATTAAACATTACTTGCTTCATCAAGGGTAATAAAACGTTGTTACAAAAATTATAAATCTATCCAAAATGTTTAGGTATTGTTAAAGTTGATAATGCATGTATTCAAAACTGTTGGCATATTTATGAACAAAAGGGACATTTGTCACATGTTTTCAAGTACAACTCATTGAAGACTTTTGGCAATATTTGTTGTGAAAAATGGTGTTCATGGCTTGCGAAAATACAATGATTACACTAGTTACATTCCAGGCACCCTGAAATAATAAGAATCTGTAATATTCAAGAAACTATGCAGCACATGGAAAAGTTTTGAAAGATTCATAAACATACTTACTCATTTTTTTTAAATTTTCATTACCTAAGAGGAAGGTTCAAAATGTTGTGTTGTAATGAAATAATTTTGTTGTGGACTGTTTCATTTCCAGATTGACTGTATATGTAATGTCAGGTTTATTGCTCAAAATATGTCTGTGTGGTAGCACCTCATATACAGGATGATTCTAAAATCATGGGACAAACATTGAGGGCTGGTAGAGCTCACTAAAACAAACAATTATTGTATAGGAATATATGGGTGGAAGTGACACGAGGCACAAACACAAAAATAACACATGAAATGCAACACATAGTTTATTTACAATGTCGCAGCTAAATGCCTTTTTACAGCAATGTTTATAATAATTGCTCAAAATTGCTACCACCGACAGTAATGCAAGCTTGGTAGCGTCGGTGGAGTGATTGGCGAACAGATTCAAATACGCCGGGTATTTCACGCACGCCACCATTGTCAGCCAATCACGCCATATGTAGAGGTCGCCAAGCATGCGTGACTGTTGGTGGATGCATTTCCAGCAACTGTTTTAACATTTTCTGTACGGAATCACTCGTTAAGTATGCTGCTAATGAACATTTTATGTTTCCGTTAATGTGTTATGTTTTTGTGTTTGTGCCTCAACGCGTCACTTCCACCCATATATTCCTATACAATAATTGTTTGTTATTGTGAGCTCTACCACCCCTCAATGTTTGTCCTATGATTTTAGAATCAGCCTGTAGATATCTGCATGCCTAATGGAGTACACCTAAAAGTATGTAAAATATTTTGAACAGGATATTGGACTTGTTTCTTAAATATGTACTGTTCCTTTGCAGGTCATGTTGAAAGTTCAGTAAACTCTCGATTTTAACACCTTTCATGGTTCCCAGGAAAAGGATTGTTAGGGGTTGTTATTGAAATAATTTTTTCAATTAAATTTGTATCATTATTCCTTAAAAAAGAGTTATTTTGAGAGGGTCACTATTTCAGGGGTTTTATTTTAAAAACGAGAGTTGCTATATGCTTTAAAAATTTGGTGCATGATTTGAAAGATAGTCTGGATAATAAATTTTTCATCTTAGTTTCTTGACATTTATTTGAATACATACACCAGTTATTGTCCACACAAGTCTGTTTTTAAGAATACATCAATATTAAAAGCTACATTTATGCAATATTTTTGGAAATTACTCCACATGAAAATTTCTTGCATGACACATTAATTCAAACTAATTAATGTTTCGTATCTAATGGTGCGCACACAAATCATTAACAATTTTAATCATAAAGTTTCAGAAAATTATTGTGTAGGATGTGACAGTGATTCTAAATATTTTTTTTAGCAGGTACGTAGCTTGTTAGTCACTCTCCAGTGAACTGTGAAGACCCCCTTGTCTTTTACAATGTGAGCTTCTTTGATTTCTTTGCGGAATTAAGCTTTTAAGATAAAACATTTTGAAAAAGCACTGTAGACCTTTAGCTATTATACATACTTTCCATTTCAAATTTAACACTTGAACATTTAGGGTGTGATTACATTATCAATACATGGTAATACATGTCAAATTTAATTTTTATTATGATAATTGTAATGTTAAGTATGTTTGAACTGTGAAGTAATGTTAATGCACTAGGACAGCTGGGTGTTGGCCTCCTAGATCTTCTCCCCCCAAGGACTATGGTGGTGCCATATTAACTGAGTTTCCCAGCGGCATGGACATGGTTGATGTAAGGGGTTTAGCCAGAACAGTGATGATTTGACGCTGTNAAGGGGTTTAGCCAGAACAGTGATGATTTGACGCTGTGCCTTGGGTAGTGCCGGCTGATGGACTAGCTTGGTAGTGGGGCTTCTGCCATCAACTCTGTGTAGATATACAAAAGTATTCTCCAGACTCACTCCTGACAACCAAGGTGCACCTTCTCGGCGGCCTTCCGGCTTCCAGCCCTACAATGCGGCATATGGATAAACAGAGAAAAGGAGATAGCAGGTGTCCTGTAAGGCTCGGCTCGGGTGGCTGTTATTTTGTACCAGCGGGTACTTGGCACGCCTGACTTCACGTTCAGCGCTGATGGGCTTGCAGCCTCTTGAGTGTTCCGGAGGGGCAGGATCTAGCTCCACTCTGTAGTCCCCAAGAAAGTTTATGAGCTTGTTCCCAGTTTGTTTCTCCCCAATCTCCCCACCGTGGTTCACCCTCAAAGAGCAGAAGCAGAAGGGGGGAGGGGGGCTCAGTCTGGTGAATCCCCAACAAAACTATTGAAGTCTTAGACACCTAGACCTTGGTGGTGACTGACAAGGCAGAGGGGACACGTATGTCATAGTCACCTTCGGTTTAGAGTGCAGGACTAACCTTTAATCTAAATGGTGTAGCACACCTGTGCCTTTTCTCAAAGTTGAATTGAGGGTATGTGATGAAATGGGTTTAATGGGATAAATGGTGTAGAAGCACAGGAGGCTGTGAATGCGACGAGCGAAACCTGGGTTTGGATGTGCTTGTTTATTGTTGCCAATTTACAATGCACACACCAGTCTGCACCTGATCAGATGCCCAAAGGGCAGTGCTTAAGGAAGCCAAGTATCTGATACTGAGACGGTGTGCACATACGACTGGGACAAGGATAACCCCATAGGCACAGCATAACTAGCCCAGATGCTGCCAACGTGTGCCAAACTGTACGAGTTTAACACAACGATAGCAATAAAATTATGTTGTCACTGGGAAACTGGCTACCTGCTGACTGACTGTAACTGGCGTGCTGCGGAGCGAGGCGCAACTCACTAGCAGAACTGCGGAGGTAAGGTTGGGACTCTGGCAGATGACAGTCAGAACTTACATCTGTTCTCGAAGCCCCCATATATATACACACACACACACACACACGCGCACACACACACTGAAGAGCCAAAAAAATTGGTATAGGAATGCGTATGCAAATAACAGAGGTATGGAACCAATCAGAGTAACGCGATGTGGTCGGCAGCTAGATGGGTTACTGCTGCTACAATGGCAGGTTATCAAGATTTAAGTGANTGATTTGTTCTTTTTCTCCAACAAATTAGACAAAAATCAATGAGTTTTCTTTATAGAGAATGAAATTAAAATCTTGCAGCAATTATAGATGAACTGCCTGCGTAGAAATGTACGAAGAAGGTAAATGTATTTGCCTTCACACTTATGGCTACATACGTGGGCAGAAATAATTATAGAAGATAAGGTTCAGTCCGAAATAAGTATAGAAGTAAAGCCACGGGTGCTACCCACGCACATAAATCTTTTTACTACTTAACCCATTAAAACTTCTCAATGTCAGTCACACATCCATTCTTGATGGTGATTGTATTAGTTCTGTTAAAGAAAAACGTTCGACTTAGAAATTCATCATAACTTCTGTTGTTATACGCGCTCTGATTTGCTGTCGTCTGACCATGCCACATTTCTCCTCCAACCAGCAATGCGGAGAGGAGAGCCAACGAGGATACTTTTCTTTCGTTCATGTGATTTACATCATGCAATGCTTATTACTCTCTAGGGAATAAATGAACAAAAATCGTAAACACCTAAAAGTGTACGTTTTTTTTTCTTTTCAAAAATATTTTTTTTAAATAGGTGTTATATTTTATCAAAAATAGTTGTTATTTTCTTGCTACAAAAATGGAGGTTTTTGCATGAGAATTGCTCCAATTTTTTAGGTACTCTTTATAAAGACATCCATAATTTGATATGTCACTATTCGTAAAACCTGAAGTTGGTGGTGTTATTCCTATTGAAAAGCGGTGTTTTTTTGATTGATTGTTATTTCCTTGTAAAAATATCTAACTCTCAAAGAAATATACACTTCAGTTTTTAAGACGAAACCAAAAGTTTCCTTTATCAACAAACAGCATTGAAAACAATTTCACATTTTCTAACTTAAAATTTTGTATTCTGCCTGACACCAGGAACAACATTCACAATGCAAGGGCATACTGTTTCATGAAGAGACTAATGAAAATAATTTATACACATTATAAAAGCACTGTCTAAAAAAATAAAAGTGCCTTGCACGAACAGAAAATAGAATATTAGAGAAATCTACTTCAATGTTTTTGAACTATCTGAACTTTACACAACAATTTTTTTCGTTTGGCTTGCTGACAATATTTTTGTCTTGGCAAGATTGTCACGGTTCCACGGAAGTAGGGCCAATGTTTACTTTTCGTTTATGTATTCTTCCGCTATCAGCTGGTGCATCAAGTGGAGGTTGTATATTTTATTAACACGTCAGCTAATCCACGTGCCATTGCACTGTAACGCAAAACAAATTTTAAGGTATTTTACATGACATCTTTATAAAAAAATTCGTAGATTTTAAAAGAAAAAATATAAAACCTTACAAAAAATTTAATATTTGCTGACTCTCTTTTAATTTGTCTGAGACAGTGAATTTAGGTTAACATTTGCGAGATGGTAGTTGTACTTCTTATCTTTCTTTGGACGTGTGTTATAACTGGAGCTGAAATTAATTCGGGAAATTTGACGACAATACACTTTTATTTACCAACTCGCTGACGACTATTGCAAAGCAGTAATTCTGCTATTACTGATACTAAATGGTTCAAGTTGGAAATATGTGACGTGGAATAACGTAAAAATGGCTTAAAACCTGTAAACTATTCACGCGCATCCCACATTCTTTGTTTTATTAATACAATATAGTAACAACACGGAAACAATGAAATGGGTTTGTGGGACAACAACATGGCGATTATTGGACATAGATGAACGAACACTGGCCAAATAGATATAACTAGTAATCAAAATCTCTGCACACAGAATATATGTTACTTTAAAAATTATGCAGAGCTCTTGGGAAAATAAAACTTTTGGTATCTGTTCGTAAATTTGTTATATATTACACACGAAAGCTATTCTTTTCTGGCTGATAATGCTTTGGGAAAGAGCGGACAGATGGCGTGCATGGCATGGCAGGACGAGCTGTGAGCCGAGAGCGTTACTCAACAGATAGCAGCATGTTGGCCTGTCTCTTGATCCTGTATTTTTAAAAGTAGACTTTTCTTCTATTACCGACTTGAAACGACACAAATTTACAATATATTTAGTTAAATTATTAGAAAAAATAATTCATCAATATCATGCAATATTTCTGTATGCTTTTGGAATTAATATCAAGCATTGATTGAGAGTGGGGATACGACGCAAAAAGAACTCAAGGTTTTGAAGTTGCATTTCATTTGGATACAGGTCGTTTTATTGCGCATTTCATTTTGAACTATACATTTCTTCTTTATCACGAAGTTTAGTTTGTAACACTTACTTACAATCGCTGTTTTGTGACCACGTAAAATAAAATGTATTAATTAATCTAGGAACTTTTTCTTTTCGCTTATTTTCTACTTGTCTGATGTGCATCGGCAGTGCACTCAGAATAGCCAATGTAATATTAACTTTTGTTCATTCGTGCATCAGTTGATACAGGATTTTGAAAATGGCACTTCGTTGGTTTCGTGTATGTCAAGCTGCCACTCAATGACTGTCATAATCTTGCCAAGTTATACGAGATGGACAATACAGAGAAAATGTATGATAAAAATACAGTGAGGTGGAAGAAAAAATTTTAACATACGTGTAATTCAATTTACAAATAATTCTACATTCGTAAGTGCATATAAACACATTTTTCACCACTGCGCCTCTTTGTAAAAAATAAAGAAATGTTGGATAGAATGTGAGGATGCTATGAATGTTAACAAACTCAGCGAGGTATTTGGTGCGAATACTATAGAAAACATGGTGCTTGGTAGACATGAACACTACAAGGCGTGGTTTTATAGGGGTTTTTTTTAAAACAAATGTTCACTCAAAGTGACGCGTCATTGCTTGCACTCATGTTATATATGGCCATAAATAATTNTTTTTTTTAAAACAAATGTTCACTCAAAGTGACGCGTCATTGCTTGCACTCATGTTATATATGGCCATAAATAATTTTCAACTGTAATGTTACATACCCTCCCCCTCTCTCACAACACTTTTTAAGTAGCAGTTTTTATGAATTTTATACGAACTGAAATAAACCTAACAGTTGATTTACTACAATAGCTGCAACGTTTTTTACACTCACTTTTACCGAAACTTAAACAGTGAATAGTTAGTCATGGGTAAAACATGCTAAAAATGGTTTGGGTAAAAATAAATGAACAAGAGAGAGAGAGGTACAAATCTTAGAGTAAATGCTTGTAAACGGAAACTGAAAAGTTCCAAGGCTGTGAACAGTTCATCCAATCGTCAGAATGTTTACATCTCTGTTTGCCCCTTAAGCCCCTGTCACACTGTCAAACTACTTTAAATAAGTTTGGTCAAATAAAGTTGGACAGTTATAATGTTCTTCGTAACGCCTAGCATCGCAGCGCCCACCTTGATTGTGATGCTTCCTTCGCACTGTGTCAGCTCAAGGTGACACTCCAGGACTAACTGACACGCTGTTGATGGTGTCAGGATGATTTCTGGCCTTGTCCACCACAGACGAGGAGTGATGCACCACGTCAGTGCCACAGAAGAGATGCCAAGCCAGCTGAGGGGACACCCCAGGATGAGCAACGCCTCCGGTCACTACCAGTCAGGGTCGCTACTGGTGGCTGTGGGGCTGATGGAGCATCAGCAGCAGGAGTGATGGTTGCAGCAAAGACAGTGATGCAGCCAGCTCGGTCCCTCTCTGCTACTCATAACGACCAAGATGCAGGGTAACGCGAGTGTGTGACCTGCAGTGGCATCACTGTGTCACCCACTGCAGCGGACCGCCCATGCCAAAATAACAGATAGCACCACCCAATCCAGGACGGCAACAAGGCGCCGTATAAACTGTGGCCTCGGCATTGCAGAATCAGTACCTGCTCCTACTGTGTCTGACGGCACGTGGCGCACATGCGGTCTCTGCGGATGGTGGTGTTTGACACAGGACAATGTCCTTCCCTTTAAGACCATCTGCGTATGCTGTGTGCCTTACTTCACCGCTGCAACCACACATAGTGTGCATGAGCGCCGACCATGCTCATGTAAGAGTAAGTCAATGCTGCGAAGTGCGCATGTGAGCAGAGCAGGGTCATCACCTCCATGCCCAGCATGGCATCTTCTCCATGTGAAGAGGGGTAGTATGAAGGATTTTGCGTAGAAATGCATTGTAAAAATAATTTGAAATTAACTTGAAATGCACAAGAACTAAAAAAAAANATGAAGGATTTTGCGTAGAAATGCATTGTAAAAATAATTTGAAATTAACTTGAAATGCACAAGAACTAAAAAAAAACGTGACCAGTACTTTATTAACTCAGTGTTTCGTTTTCTTTTCACCTGGGTTTTGTCTTCATTTCACGNAAAAAAAAACGTGACCAGTACTTTATTAACTCAGTGTTTCGTTTTCTTTTCACCTGGGTTTTGTCTTCATTTCACGTTGCCACCCTCATTCCACCATATTAACCAAGCTTTATGGCAAGTGTTTCCTGTGACATGAGGTTGCGGTTGGAAAATTATAGTGGTATCGCCCCTGCATTGTTCTTCGTGCAGGATACTGGCAGGAAACACTCACCAGATATATCTTGTAGATTTTTTACCGGCTGATCTGCTGTTGTGGGTCGCAGAGTCACTCGGGTGGCTAGGCTGTTCTCCCACTCCTTTACATTTAATTGAAGAGATATTAANATATATCTTGTAGATTTTTTACCGGCTGATCTGCTGTTGTGGGTCGCAGAGTCACTCGGGTGGCTAGGCTGTTCTCCCACTCCTTTACATTTAATTGAAGAGATATTAATTGTGGTTCGATAGGCTGCTAGCTGTAGGCAGTCGCTGTCGGCCCAGTACCTCCATGGGTGCACGTTGTGAGATGATCAATAATGCTGGCACCAAATTAGCTAAATGTGGAGTTGTAAGGCCATGCCATAATCCAATTAAACACTGATAAAAGCCCACATTTCACTGGAAACACTCAACAACTCTAAGGATGGCTGGTTGGTGGTTCCAGCTCCCGAGAGCCATGGCCTGTAAATCAAAATACTGACTTAGGGGGCAGTCATTTATTGATGTTTCGACACTACAAACCAGTTGACGGTGCTCGCATCGTTAAGTGGACCCGACACACTAAGCCTGTCTGGGGTTGACGTGAGAAAAATGAGCGTATGCTCTCAGGATTAGAAAGTTGAAGTAACACTCCTGGGGCTGTAGGTCTGCAGGAGGTGGAGAAGCGTCCCTCCTCGGAGATGAAGTTACATTAAGTTGTACTGTTCCGATCGAAAAGGAAATTAAAACTATGGTTAAAGGTGGAAGACACAGGTTGATAAAGTGCCCAGGAGTCTCAAATGCCAGCTTCTGACTGAATGGCTGCCGGATTCTGGAATCTTTCCGGCCACTTGCCATGAAGATGTCATTAGTCGGAAACGCATAAGCGTAAAAGAAATTCAAAAGAGGTTTAGGCCCTTAATTGTTTTCAACACATGGGTGGGAAAGTTCCCATAACTAAATGTAGTCTGCACATTTTGACGTGGTCGCGAGGTTTTTCCAGAGCTGATTTGATGATCTATTGCCCGGCGCCATAACTCAGTGGTGAGCTAATGATGAGAGTTGTCCGGTCGAAGGCTCGTGGGGATCCTGGTAATCCTCCGTCAGTTGGTTGATGAGTTGTCACTTACAGTTGCACTTTTATAACTGATGAGACTGTACACCATCTCGTACGCCTGAATTATGCTAAAGAAATGCTTGTGATGCTACAAAAGACCCCACAATGAATTGACACTGATTTCACTTGGTTGAGCGGTTTATTCACTGTCCTTCCCTACAGTTGAATAATGAGTGATTTATTTATGGTAATGGGCTCAGCACTTAACGGTGAAAACACATCTTAGATTGAGATGCGATTGTGTTAAACTCTCCGGTGAGAGGGTGGTTGGCTCTTCCCCTCAGTACAATAAAATAACACAAATGTTCCGGTTGTCATACACTGAAGAGAAAATAAACTGGTACACCTGCCTAATATCGTGTAGCCTCCCCCCCAGATCCTCTTTCAACGAGCTCGCAGAAGTGCCGCAAGACGACGTGGCATGGACTCGACTAATATCTGAAGGTATTCAGGAGGCAATTCACACCATGAATCCTGCAGGGCAGTTCACAAATACAATCTGCGCCAATTTGAGAAAGGGTTGCAAGTCTGTCACATTTAATGATTCTCGTCAGTCGTCGTTTGTCCCATTCTTTCACGATCTTTTTCCGGCCGCAGTGATGAGGAGATGTGATGTTTTACCGGACTCCCGATATNGTCTGTCACGTTTAATGATTCTCGTCAGTCGTCGTTTGTCCCGTTCTTTCACGATCTTTTTCCGGCCGCAGTGATGAGATGTGATGTTTTACCGGACTCCCGATATTCACGGTACACTCGTGAAATGGTCGTACGCGAACAACCAAATGTTATCGCTACCTCGGAGATGCTATGTCCCATCTCTCGTGCGCCGACTATAACACCACGTTCAAACTCACTTAAATCTTGAAAACCAGCCATTGTAGTAGCAGTAACCGATCTAGCTGGCGACCGCATCGCGTTTGACTGGTTCCATACCTCTGTTATTTGCACACTCATGCCTACACCAGTTTTTTTTTGGCTCTTCGGTGTATAACTATTGTAGTGAAAATGATTGCAGCATACATGATGGCACTGAGGGGGCTCGCGGAGCGGGCGACCGACGCCGTTGTACTTGTTCAGGTGCTGAGACGAACTGGGAGAGTAATGTCCGCTGCCGCCACAAGTGGCGACAACTGACATCAAACGCAGAACGATGAAACATTACATGTACACTCTGTGATGTGATTATAATGATGAAAAATTGTACAAATTAACGCCTTGGTGACATCCCCGTTTATTAACAAATGTCCGTTAATGTTAAAGTTGTGAAATGGATGGGGAATGTCACCACACTAAATTATTTCTTACAATGTTGGAGGCCATTATAGGCAATCTCTATTTTAGAAAAACATAATAACTCTTATATAAATACATATTAAATAAGTCATTACATTTTATTATTAAAATGTTTGAATTCCACTTCCGATGACACGTTTAATTACACTGAGTTACCTCTTGTAATAATTGAGTAGGGAGGACTCTTAAGTTGCGTAATCCTTGTAGGCGAGAAGGTGCAAGTTCTGTTCTTGTCGACCCGCACTACGTACTAATGGCCTGATGTAGTTGGTGCTGCCCGGTGTAGCTGGTGTAGTTGTGACTGCGGCAGTTAGAGTAGGCACAAGGAACTCGCGGACGCGTGATTCACGTCAATTGTCCCTAGCAAAAACGTATATTTTCTCTATATTAAACAAACTACTTAATTATTCATGATAACACACTTTCGCACTGTTAGGTACACAGGCACATAGTGCTGCAAACATGTCTATCCGAGTTCGTAAACCTGTTGACTGCTGCAAAAATAAACGTGCACACTTTTACAGTCGCGATTTCTACTAAAACACACATACTAAGATGCTCCCAGTAAGGTGATGCCTTTGGGAGATAAATTTAGGTTGGCATGGGTAAAGCCCATGCTCCAAATAGGAGGTAGTTGACACTTCACTTTAGCGTTATGTAATTACCTTTACTGGCACAGTTTACTTGTGGTTTGCATTTTGTGTAAACCGGGAATGTTTTTGCTCTGCTTTTGGAGACAAAAAATACTTGCAAACACTTGGGTTGCACAATGGTGTCGGTTATTCGTATGCATCCCAATCAGAGGCGCTACGAAACCTGGTGTTGCTTTCACGTGTGCTACACCCTTACGGCACAGCACTGAGTGTGAGTACATGTGCCGGTCGTTTGGGGTCCGAAGCGCATGACTGTTCTGGTGTTGCCCACGTAGTCCGATCAAAGTGGGACTATTAGCTGACTCACATGATGTTGAGTGAAGCGAGTGCTTTCCCAACGAAACACACCCACCTTGTCGTCATGTACTTTGTGACTGTAGTGACTCTTGCTTTATTTACCTCAAGAGGTAACTCTTGGAGGAGAACACCAAGTGGTCAAACATGGTTCCCCCCCGAAAGCCACAGCTGTCAAACATCCCGGTATTTGGAGGGTACGTCGGTGCAGCTCGCTCTACGACATCGGCATCCTTCCCACCTGCACGATGTCGACCAGTCTGCTGACTGGGATAACAGTGGTAAGTGACCCCAAGTGTGGTTAAACAGTCGGGAATCAAATCCCGAAGCAATTTTTCTCTTCACAGCAGATTGCCTATCAAGGCCTCACGGTTTTCACTTCATGTTACTAGTTCGGTGATTTCCCTCATGATGTCACATTCACAAACGTAATGAACCCTTAATTAATCACAGGGATGTCAGCAACATGTTGTTAACCATGAATTAATTAGCGGGTTCATGTTATTTTTCACGTAATTTTTGGCGCCCACTTCGGCCACCGTTAGCGAAGGCCGATGACATGATGTTAGTCTGATTTCAGCACTCGAGCTGGCCAGCAACACGGGAGTTTCGCTGCAATCACTTTCATCACCAATATTAACAGAATCAACAGAACATTTGCATATTTAGTAACAAGGGGATGACCATCTGCCTCTCTGTAGGTTTTAACCAGGGTTGAACGTGCCTCACACCTTTGAATAATTTCCATGACTTAGGCCGATTTTACAGTATTGGTCACCGGCGTTCCGAAGTGCAGGGTCCACAAAAGTTGACACAACAGAATCGCTATACATGTAACAGAAGTAGTAAGTAAACATCTTGACTAACTACGAGTATTTAATTTACTTTCCCCTCCGGGTACATTGGGCACTACATCCCATTGCAGCCTTAATTAAATTGATCTAAGACATGCCAGGTTGCCTACAACCTCGCCAGTATAACAGGTGAAACCACCAGGTAGGTCAATTATGGATAATTTAAATATCTAAAACCACTCCAGATCAACAGAGGACTCCAGGGCCCCATGGGCCTTTGACCACACGAACCTCACTAACTCATGCTCACTGAGTTATGGCGCCTGGCAATTTCACCAGTTTTTACCTTAAACTAATAAGCCAGGTAAGGTGTGTACCCACATCAGCACCCCTGGAACCCCTCACACATCAGATGTCATGCTGCCTCTTGAAAAGTGTTGCTATAGGATAGGGCCTAAGTCACTTCTTGTCACGATGAGTTATGATCTGCGCGCAGGCATGAGGCAGTTGCTCCTTTTCACATTGAGTATCGAATAGGGACTGAGCAAAAATAATTTTGGAAAAAGAAGTTACGTGAATGAAAATAATAGCTACGTATGTGCATTTGCAATATATTACAATACATTTTACGAGACAGAGAATTGAATACATTACGTCGTCGAGGCTACCCAGGGCTGGTTAGTGTTGGATTGTCCGGCGCCATAACCCAGTGGAGAGTTAATGATGAGGGTCGTCTGGCCGACGTCCCAGGGGGCTCTGGTAATCTCCGTCAATTTGTTGATGATGTCGTCACGTACTTACTGTTATACTATTTCGCCAGTTTGGCGCGAGTGCTGAGACGAACTGGGGCAGAGTGGCCTCGGTTTGTGTCACAAATGACCCGAACCGAAGTCAAACGGCGAATAATGAAACATAACATGAGCACTCTGTGATATGATTGTAATGGTGAAAAATTGTATAAATTAAATGAAACACATTGGTGACACCCCGTTTATTAACAAATGTCTGTTATGCTTAGATTTGATGGGGCATGTCATCACCACACTAAAAGATATGTTACAATGATGAAGGCCTTTATAGGCAATTTTTCTTTTAGACAACATAATTATTCTTATATAAATACACATTAAATAAGTTATTACACTTTCTCATAAAAGTGTTAGCATTTCACTACCGATGCTGCATTTGATTTTCACTGGCTACAGTGTTGCCAGGTGGCTGTCTCCTGAAGGGATGCTTGATTGCTATTAATACAATAAAACACCCTTGACTGTAGTTGTGAATACGGTGACTGTGTCTAATATGTTTGTAATAATGCTGCACAATACTGGATGACACTTTGGGGCACTTATCACTTCAGCTTCATCCTACAAGCCAGTTTGATGCCACTTGGTGGTTCGTTGCGTCGTATTTAGCTGCGCGAACTACGAAGACGCAACAACCAATTGCCAGTGCGCCCAACGGCTGTGGCTTTGGGGTGAAAACACAGTTTCGGATCGCCTACCCATTTATTAAAACAGATACCTCTTTTAATAAATGAGTAGGGTGGTCTCTTGAGTAACGTAATACTTGTTGGCAAGAAGGTGCATGTTCCGTTCTTGTCGACCTGCACTACGCACTCTTGGCCTGATGCAGTTGTTGCGGCCCGGTGTTGCTGGTGTAGTTGTAACTGTTGCAATCAGAGTGGGCAAAAGGAGCTAGTGGATGCGTGGATCACATAATAGGTAGTTGATTCAAAATTCGTAAAAGTAATGACAATGGAAGGTGAAAGTAGATCATAAAGAATATTCAGAATTAAACGTTCACAACTGAGTTTAGTACTAGCAATCGTAAATTTCACACAAACTAATCATTTATATTTCAAGTACGAATTATTAAAGAAAGTTAAATAAAGTTTACTTATATATATATATATACATAGCGCCGAATTCGGCACTGATGTAGAGTTCGGTACCATAACAGACGTGCCACACATTCTTGCTACAAGATTTGTAACCTAATTGCTAGGAATGTTCTGTAGTATGTCGCACCAAGTTCGAATCGTTTGCACACATCGTGAGAGGAGTGTCAAGCGGAAACAGTGACTTCGATGCATCTTTCACTGTTTGTCATCTTGACAACCCGGTAACTGTGACAAAGTTCCAGTGACAGCAAATATTCCCCATCCTTTTATGGTGTTTTGTATTTAAAACTTGGGGGCGTGAGGTACAACTTGTTATGTGTGATTGTGGGAAAAAAGAATCGTTTGAAGTAATGTGTCTTTGACCTGGACCACTCCTCCGTGATCTGGCAGGACCACTGTCATCACATAATCGACCCACAGTCGCTGCACCAGTGTGGCCTGCGGAACACGCACGTCGTGTGTCCCGATGCGTGTCCGCATCGTTCACTTAGGAATGGGCCATGACCCGATACCGAATGATCCAACCGAGTGCTTGTGGTGTTTCTAGATATATCTGTGTAATTAGGATAGGCATCAAGTCTTAGAATGTGTAGCAAATAGCATTAGAATTTATCGCCCATGGGCAAATGTTCCTGAAATTCGTTCTTAGAGGATTGTGAANCTGCACCAGTGTGGCCTGCGGAACACGCACGTCGTGTGTCCCGATGCGTGTCCGCATCGTTCACTTAGGAATGGGTCATGACCCGATACCGAATGATCCAACCGAGTGCTTGTGGTGTTTCTAGTTATATCTGTGCAATTAGGATAGGCATCAAGTCTTAGAATGTGTAGCAAATAGCATTAGAATTTATCGCCCATGGGCAAATGTTCCTGAAATTCGTTCTTAGAGGTTTGTGAATTAATCGCAGAATAAATGCACGCCACGTACATATTTAATGGGGNTTTGTGAATTAATCGCAGAATAAATGCACGCCACGTACATATTTAATGGGGTGTAGAGTAGGAAGGCTAGGGTATTAGAAGTGTTCTATATAATTTTTCGAGTGCAATGGTGTGTATAATCATACCCATTAGTGACATGGGAAATAATTAGTGTTTCTTTCAACCTGACCATTCTTGTCGTGTTTCCAAAACTTCACAGGCCAAAATTTCACACATTATCTGCAAGGCANTTTCTTTCAACCTGACCATTCTTGTCGTGTTTCCAAAACTTCACAGGCCAAAATTTCACACATTATCTGCAAGGCACCACATAATCACGTTTTGTATTACAATTAGTGCTTAATTAAGAACTTTTAACTATCTACAGGATTAAGAAAACTCACTCAGAATGTTTCAGTGTTTTTTTGTGTATATGTTTCAAGTTCAATATTAATGAGGTCTCTTAATTAGATTACCTCACGGAGTGGAGCGAGTTCTCAGCAAGGACGCCGCTCACCTGCTTCATTTCCGGCAGTCTAATTCCACGAGACTTAGGTGCTGGACATGAGTCGCATCGCGAGAGACTCTCATACTTTGTTCTGAACACTTAACGGAAACAGGTTAACGTAATTTATTGGCACTTTTTTTAAATTTACCAACAGTCTTCCCCGCGTTCGTAACACCCCTCTTTTAGCTCAATTTACCGACCCTGGAGGTTTAATTATTATTGTAAATTTTCGCACCTTTCTTGGCCTTTTTTTTTCAATAAAGATCGCTAGTAGGCCTTGTTAAGTCTGCTTTGATTTGTATTGTATACATTGAACTGTGGACACTATTCGGCAATACAATTTACTTAAGCTAACCGAAACCTGTGAGTTCTCAATTAGTGTTTTATTTCGGGTCCTGGCCTTATCCAGGAAGTCAATGATGCCTCAAGGAGGCATCCTTCATTTATAAGGCAAAAGGTAAGGCATGCTGGGGAGCCTGAACACCCCGGCTATATATTAAGTTTTCCTGTAAATTTGTACTGTATGTGTTAGGGGATGCAGCTAAGTGATCGTCCGGCCCACGATCCTGAGAACTTTGACTTCGTGCTCACCAAGCGAGCTGGCACCCATTTATTTCGAAATAGGAATGTTGTGTAATATTCTGACTTTTCTTAACATAGTCGCCGGATGATGTCCCCATTACTATCCCCGACCGCTCAGGTAAAGTTACCTTCTAGCATTAAAAAACAGAAAAATATATTTCAGAAAAATTATCTAAAAGCACAAGTTAGTCTTTTTGTTTTAATTTGTGAAANATTAAAAAACAGAAAAATATATTTCAGAAAAATTATCTAAAAGCACAAGTTAGTCTTTTTGTTTTAATTTGTGAACTATGTAATAGCAGTGTAGGTTGGTTTATGTGAGGATATTTATTAATTAATTACACTTGTTTATATAGAATTATTAGATCATAAACATTGTTTTATTCAAAATTTTGTTTGAATAATGTAGTTTGTAAATTATCCAATTGCTAGAACTAAAATGTAAATAATTTTTGGGAGTATTAAACAAAATTATTTTCTTTTGAAAATAATTGCTTAAAGATCCATAACATATTGGAATTAATACAATCGACTGGAAATCCGACAGCGTCTAGTTTGTTGTCCATCGCTTATTTTATAATCTAAGTATTAAAAGCAAGAAATGAAACTGGGTGTTTGTTAATTTTGTTACTAAACCGCAGAATGGTCACGGAGAAATAGTTTTGTACATATGACAAACCAATTTCTCTCACTCTCNATTAAAAAACAGAAAAATATATTTCAGAAAAATTATCTAAAAGCACAAGTTAGTCTTTTTGTTTTAATTTGTGAAATATGTAATAGCAGTGTAGGTTGGTTTATGTGAGGAGATTTATTAATTAATTACACTTGTTTATATAGAATTATTAGAACATAAACATTGTTTTATTCAAAATTTTGTTTGAATAATGTAGTTTGTAAATTATCCAATTGCTAGAACTAAAATGTAAATAATTTTTGGGAGTATTAAACAAAATTATTTTCTTTTGAAAATAATTGCTTAAAGATCCATAACATATTGGAATTAATACAATCGACTGGAAATCCGACAGCGTCTAGTTTGTTGTCCATCGCTTATTTTATAATCTAAGTATTAAAAGCAAGAAATGAAACTGGGTGTTTGTAAATTTTGTTACTAAACCGCAGAATGGTCACGGAGAAATAGTTTTGTACATATGACAAACCAATTTCTCTCACTCTCNAATTTTGTTACTAAACCGCAGAATGGTCACGGAGAAATAGTTTTGTACATATGACAAACCAATTTCTCTCACTCTCTTATCGGCGTAAATGCGATTCCATTTGAAGACAGTGAATACGAAATTGCAGCGTATTTATGTGCTAATTAATCATTCTTCCAGCCGAGAGAAATTACGACGATGTCGACAGCAAATTTGACACTGTTGACAAACGAAGTATAACTTCTTTTCTTCTAAATACATGATTTATTTTATACTATTATTGAAAACATCCCAAACACAAACACAATATTTTAAGGACTCATCTGCTTCGGTTTATTAATGTTTTCAAGCTAAATTGTTCATAATTTATAAACAATCTCTCGTAGTTAAATTAAAATTAATGTGAATACTATTGCCATCTTGCATTTTCTAACGAAAACTCGAATATTTCACAAGGCCGGAGGATATGTAAATAAATGAAACTTTAAATATGAAATTGCCTTTCTGGAAGATTTTATTCTTTTCGGTGGCTTTGGAAATTAAATGAATACCAAAATTTAACGAATAACTTAGAATAAGCGCAAGGTTCAATTGGAAACCTGTACATAAAATAATCCTTGATTATTGTTTTATAAATGTCATTACGCATAATTTCACCATAAAGTAATACTTACTTCAATTGTTTTGTGCAGAATTTTTTTTTCTTGTGTCGATTCATTTTTAATTTTGGCATTATCGATACATCTTTTATTTTACACCATATCTGTACGATACTTTACATAAATAAGGGTACCAGGATACAGAATCTTTATCTCATTAAATGGCGTTTATTTTATCCTATATGTACCGGCCTGTGATTGGTCGACAAAGTATATATAAATAAATTGATATGTCAATTTTTGTCTGTCTCTAATATTTTTAAGACTATTGTAAAGCAAGTGATGTAACATATTTTGTTTTGGTGATGGGCCTTAAGTAGTCCAGCTTGGCCTATCCGGTGTCCACCCCCCTGGCAGAAGCGTTGATTGGCGGAGAGGGTTCACGTAGTGTTAAATATTTTGGGTCAAGTGTCAAAATTATGAGACATGTTTAGCATTCTGTTTTGTTAGCGTATGTCATATAATGGAACTGCATGTTACTGCAGTTTCGTGTATGGTAAACGAAATCATGTTTGTTCTTAGATAATTTTTATCGTGGGTGAAGATTGCTATGAACTAGGCCTATGTACAGAATAAAACAACGTATGAATCGCCGAGATAACCTATTTTGTTTGATAAAAATGTGGAGAACTTTGTGGGTAATGAAAGCGGGCGTATTATTCTCGGTTATGGTGTAGTTAACTGGCAGATCCGGTGTGTTTTCGCCGAAGGATGTCGGACACAAGGAGTACTTCAGCTGTTGTGTGGAAACCAGTGGACGTACCGCAGTCATTGCAGGAAGGGGAGAAATTTGTCAAATGGGACGAGGTGAGAAACTCCTCGTAGTAATGAAATCCCGTTTTTCCTACCCCCGCCCCAGTCAGTAAAAGTTGTAATAGTAGTGGTTATTAGCCCCTATTTGCCGATTACTTGCCGTTGTATTGGTAGGTTACAGTACTAAGTTTCAAATGGATGAACAGGTCGTCGCGGACCTTATATTTGCTTACAGTCAAATTTACCAGCAACTGCCCCNTGCTTACAGTCAAATTTACCAGCAACTGCCCCTTAGTATTTGCGGGAAACGGGAATGTTCACGTTATTTTGTTTTACCTAGTTAACATTGGCACGTAATAAGAAGCAGGAGATAATTTGTATACATAATTACAAAAAAAAGTGCCTATAAACATTTGTTTTAAGAAAAGTGATGTGGCTAATAATACCAGTAAAGGAAAAACGAGCACCACTTAAAAACTACATAAATGAATTGAATAATGCCCACCTAGAAATTATTTAGATTTGCTGTTTAGAATTATGGTAGTGTACAAGTGCAGTTGCTGGATTCAAAAATGTGTGATGTAGAATTTTTCTTGAATGCTACCCAAGAAGATAATTTTGAGCAGTATGGCGACATAGGAAATGCGATAGTGATGATGGAAACGTTGACAGGCAGCAATGTTAATTAAATGTTAATGGTACAATACATGACTGATAGGAGCAACCCTGCATGTGGGAGATGTGGGGTTGTGGTGGGAGAGGCAAGTTTCAGGAAAATTTTGGGAGGTATGCAGTTGTTAACTTTCAGCCAGATATATGTGATGTGTGCAAAACTCAGTTCTGTTTTTAAAACTTGATGCTGTCGAGCTAAAGAAATTCCTTCCAGGGACGTTCCTATCAGTCACAAACGGTAGATTATCCACATACCTTTAACAGCAATTGTGCAGAGGTGTAGCCAAAAATTTTTCAAGGGTGGGTTACGCTGACTAAAGTGAAGGGAGGTTACACCGGCAGTAGGGAAGCTGACACGAGACAAATTCTAGGAGAAATATTACCTCTCAGTATAATTAAATGCATGATCATAGTTAACCACAATGATTACATATTTTATCACAATTAATGGAATACTATTAATTTTTGGCACCTGCATTGTCTAAAGGATAATAGGGGTGGTGAGGGGAGGTGGTTAAAGTGTTACAACCCTCTAATCCCCCCTCCCTTCCTCTTCGCTAGGCACCTGCATGTCACAAGCTAGTTGGATTCAGCTTAAAATTGTAGATTGTTTGTTTCACAGAATTTATAACTCACAGGTTATTACAACCATTGGGGAGAAACAAATTTAAACAAGCATTTTCAAGTGGAGATTGCAGTGTGTGGAACTGTTTTCTGGCCGCAAGTACGTGGTAACTTAGGCTTGTTTTAAAGTTGTGTATTCCATTAAGTACCGTAAAGTGAGACTTTGTGGAAAATTTTTTTTTGTATTTTTGGGATAAATATGAGTTGCTCAATCATTCCCCAGAGATATTATTTTGATTCAGAACTCGTGATGATGCCTTGCACATTAAAGCGAGGAAAACTGAATATCAGGGATACTGTGGGGAAAAAAAAACTACTTTATACTTGACCTTGAATAACACTGTAAACCAATGCCCTAAGCACAACTGAAATCCTTGAAATAAGCGACTATAAAAAAAAGTTTTTTTTAGGAAAAACCAAGCAAAAGTACATACCCAAAAAATACCATTTTCCATAAAACCTGCATGCCAGGAAAAGTTTGAACTTCTCAGAAAGTACTTCAGTAATTAACAAATAGGTGTACTTCAAAAATAAATATAATATGGTATGAAGTTTATGGTTTTTGTAATTTAAGCTAACCCGAACTAACCCAGGGTGGCAGGTAAATTAGTTTTTTTTTTAAAACACATTTTATTACGTAGACATGATGGCTATTAGTTCATGTAAGCAGCAATTTTAGTAATTGAAACTGATGTACGCTTACCTAAGATATAATGTGACCAAGCATTTTTACACTTCCAACTAACTAAAATTAATTCAGGATAGTTAAAATTTTTTTCATATTGCATGAATGTAAATTGTATGTGCAACAGAAATTAAAACCATAATCAACAAAAACCACATGCAAGTTACATGTTTATGAAGAAATCTCGTAACATTTGTGGTTTCAACAAAAAAAAAGTCAAATGGAGCACAACGCACTGTCACAAGGAAACACCAGATTAGGAATAGGCGTGAATTGAAATATGTATAAAACATCAGGTCGATAACATAACTGTATAATAATTACAGATATGCTAATACACCCACAAATACTACAGTTATTATTTTTGCAGACTCTCGGTATGTTTAGTTTGTCACCTGAACTGTTAGATCAGAACAGACTTAACTCTAATGCCATATAGCATACGATATGAAATGCTGTAGTACATTACACTGACTGCCAAAAGTGAAGCACCAAGAATGAATAGTTCAATTGGGATGTAATTTGGTACATGTGCATATCATTGCTGGCTGTGTAAATGTTTAAAATTGCAATTATTTGTGATGTATAAAACGGTCACCAGGGTGCATTAGTGGTTCCATTATTGCAGCAGTGTGTTATTAGGTGTATGCAGAGTATCAGTTGGTCAGTCAACGGTGACGGAATGTAGCTGAACTCTGTGTGCTCCTCATGTGTCATAATACAGCATTATCAGCACTTAACAGAGTTTGATAAAGCCACATTGTTGCTTGAAGCTGGGTGGATGTATCGTGCAAGTGTCAAGCATGCGAGGTATTGTGATGTTACACGGGACCAGTGTTGGAACAGATGAGTGTATACGAGAGCATCAAGATGGATCACAGCAAGGGATGATCGCCGTATTGGGCGCCAAGCATCACGCAACCCCATGATGACTGAGCCTGCCACCACTGTTACTGGACACTGCACCATTTGTAGTAGGCAACTCTAGTGATGGGCCACGAATAGTTCAAAATGAACTTAATCAATGAGTGAACGAAAACATGCAATTTGTTTGCCATGGAAATAATCAAATCTTTTTGAGTCAATGATTTATAAGCTGGACACGAGTTGGAAGAATGAGATGGCGAAGACGAGAAGAGCCAGTTAGTCTGATTCGTTCGTAAAATGAGTCTGGAGTCATGAGTCGTTGGATTCGTAAAGTCGTGAGTAGTCCGATTTGCAGCTTACATGCAGCTGGTGTAAGGGAAGGGATGTCTTTGATAACAGGCATCACGTAAATGCTATCTCTCTCAATATATACAGCCTGCACGTGCATCATGTTGTAACTTGACATCTTACAATGCAAAGTAGTACTTCAGAATTTCAGTTCACAGAAACTTTCGCTAAAATGAAATGAAGATGTCTATTAGTAGGTAATTGTGCTAGTCAAAAGAATAACTGATCAAGGCTATACAGGTGCGGCGTGAGCCGAGAACGAGAAGCAAAGATAACAAATACCTGAAAGGGGGAGAGAGTCATGCATGTGTCTAAAGAATTGTAGCACATAAGAATGAAATGAATATTTCTTTTGAATGAATCATTTCACTGAACTGATCCAAACTAATAGATATGTCCAGCTGAATTGTTATGCCCTTCACTAACAGGTATCAGGTTTACTGCCCAATGCGTAGACTGCAGTTAAGGCCAGAGCCAGATATGTTTATAGTGGGGCTGTAATCAGGAGGCTCAAAATGATGATGAATGGCTTCATATCTTGTTCAACAGTGAATACTGGTTCTGTATTACCACGGATTACCATCGTATGTATGGTGACACTGATGAGAGAGGACACATCTTGCCAATGTTGTGGAGATTCACACTGGCATTACTCCCAGCATCATGGTGGGAGGTGCTACGGGATGCAATTTCAGGTTGCTTTTGGTGAAAAATGAATTTTGTAAAGCACAATCCAGGTTAAAATTTTTTTCTTTTTTTTTTTAAATTGTGAGGTGGTAACTTTAAGACAGTCTGATTGAATGGAGCAACAAATTTGCTCAATTGTGGAATAAATTTGGAAGCTAGGCTTTTTGATACAGCCACAGTAAATGCTATCATGGGATCTTTTTTTTTTGTTTTGTTTGTCCATCCATAGAACAGATTTTATTGTGTGCATTATCTCTATAGACCCTAAAATGCCTCTTTAGATATTGTATAAACTCATGATTGATTTGCATATTTTAATTTTGATGGTGGTAGCACAGACTGCTTTGTGTAAGCACCGTTCATGTCTGCTTATTCGTGTCATGTTTATTTTCGTGAATATGTGTATAAAACAGGTTGTAATGTAGTATTTCACATTAACTGTTACAGTTTATATTTGCTCAACATGTTTGTGATATGGAATAACTGTGGATAAGAGAAGCATCAGTAATATTGCCCAAAAACCATAAACCAATCACGATATAAAAAAAAAAACAGCTGATGAGGTTTTTACAATACCACCAACATAATGAAGTGAGAATGTGTCTTTTACTCTTTGTTCTAAAGTTGGCAGCACCATACGACCTACTTCGGCTTGCTTCGGCAAACAAATGAATTAGATAAGGATAACTCGTTATAACCTTGAGTTACAACTCTCTACTTGTATGCTCCCTGCACAGTGATTATTGTAGGTTGGCCCAACTTGTGCTAGCTGTCAGGAATACACAGTACAAGACAAATTAAATTTTAGACCAAGAAAGCAGGAATGGAGGAGGGAATGCCAAAACACATCCATTGTAGTGTAGCTGGTTTCCATTCAGTTGAATATATTTTAAATTACCATTTGGAAACATTACAGATCATTTTACATAACAGTATATAAATTATATATCACTATTGAAATCAACGGTAGAAAAAAATGCCACTGCCCCATCCTGCATACATTTAGACATTTACACAGACTGGCATGTGCCCAGTAAAGTTGGTAATGATGGAGAGAAAGTAGTTCCCTGTCTAAACGTTGAATTGAAAGTGTTTGGTTAAAATTTATGACTCCTGAAATTATTTCATTTGCTTTGTTTTTTTTTTAATGCACACAAGTGCAAGAATGACCAGATTTGTAAAAATTTTCTTTGCTAATATTTTTACAGTTTTACTTGATTGATGCATGAATAAAGTGACGGCAAGTTAATTTTACATATGGTGGAAGAGTACACAATGCACATACAAGTAGATTTTAAGCAGGGCTTTCAAAAATGCCCAGTTTACTGTGAACAGCCCATATCTACTCAATGTGAATGCTGACTAACATGTACATAGTAGTATTGGCAGCAAATGATTAGTAATTCTGTCATATATGTGTACCTTTTCAAGTGTAATTTTGAGATAATTGGCAAATTAAATTTCTTTTGTTTTTATGAATGGTAGAATAAAAGTTGGCATTATAAAAACTAATGTTCCTGACAATTTTGCAGTATGTTTCAGTGGATGCATGAATATTTAAAAGGCCATAGTAGTGTTAATTTTTAAGTAGTAGAAGGATTGTTACCCAACAATCAGGAAGAAAAATTAAACGTTGATCTCAGAAGTAGTAATTTTTTTATTACAGTTCCTTCACTTTTCATATGTAAAAATTAGTTGGAAAAATTTATTAAAATGTATTTTGGAAGATATATGGCTTAAATAAAAATGAGTAGGAAGGAAGAAATTGGTGCTAAGCCAATTTTTTAAGTTAGAATTGTTGTCCCACTGTTGATGATCAGTGAGTATTTGTGTCTTTGCTGGGTTGGTGATAGGGGTCTCATGTTCACTAGACAGTGATGGGGAGAGTGAGATGGCTGAATGGCAAAGCAGTATTTTCATGTTGCTCTAGCTGGGAGCATGTTGTGAACAATAACAAGCCTGTGTGGATAGTCCTGCGAGATGTAATGTTTGTTATAGTGGCTGCTTCTGTTTTCTTTGAAGTCTCCAATGAAGTTGGAATGTTTACATCATTTGCCAGTCAGCATTGTTTGAAATAAAAGCACGCCAAGGTTTTGAAGGAGCCAGCGCTTTGATGTTAACAATTGCATCCTGGCTGTGTTCAGTCAGAATTTCTGTGCAAGAGTAGTTTAAGTAAAGAATGAGTTCATAATTATTACGTCTGTTGGTATTGTAGAATTTGATATGGTACAAGCAGATTATTTAAAAAAAGTCCATTTACTTTATGCTGAAGTACTTAAACAGCGTTATGCAGTTTTTTTTTTCTCTGTATCTATACAGTACAATGTGATGCACTGTATTTCTCAAAAGCAATATTATTTAAAAGAGTGGTTACATTTGAGAGTGTATGTAAAATTTTCAAATATTAAGCGTATGTTTTTGTAAAGACACTTAAGTCAGAGATATAGTACTGGTGATAGTGTCATTTAAAGATAGATACAGTCTGCTACTCATTAAGAAAGTAAATAATAGAATTTAATTTTATTTCTAAAATTTCCAGGAATTAATTTTTTAAAAATTCAAGTATAACATTAGCATAAACAAAGCATGTCTGATCATATAGTACAGTATGGGACTCATGTTATAGATGTTGTGAGTTTGATCCCAACCAGGATCCTAGCCAGTGTACTTAACAGTTTTTCTTCCCAGTTTTATGGACACCAATGGTGAAGTCATTAGCTTTTGAGCCTCCTACCATAACAGTTTCTGTTCATTTCCTGGTGAGATCATCCCAAATTTTTGTAAGTGAAATACATGGTGGTCATTGTTGCGGATTATTTCTTGGGGAAATAAACTTTCCCCTACCCCTTCACTTCATTGTTACATTAGAGAGCCCCATTTTGTACCACCTCTGGCATTAGTGTTGTAGTGATCATACTACTGTGCTTCCACCATGGTGAACCAGGATGTGGCAGATGTTGTCATTGGCTGATAGTTTTCTCAAAGTACTCCTGCTTCCCCACCAGTACATTCATTGCTGTTCCATTTCAACCCTGTTGACATTCATGGAAAGTTACACTGAAAGGAAACTTACTTTTGCTACGGTGCAGTCGGAACATCGTATAGGGCCTGTTTTTAAAATTGTTTGAGCTTTACATTGGAGAAGTTGGCAGATAACAAAACATGAATTTCAGTGGATAACACAGGCATCCAGAGTACAGTTATGTCATAAGAAGTCAATTATTTTTATTGATTTTTATTAAATAATGCACTGAAAGCTGTGTGTAGACTTTATTAAGCCTATGTCTGGTGACTACTGGGTGCATGTTTGTTGTTGCTGTTTCATTATCACTTGTGTCCAAGAGTTTTGTTTATGTACAGGGCAAGGCAATTATAAATGATTGGTACCAAAATAAAACATTCCTATCAATACTGTAATGAATATATTTCACAAACATAAATGTAATGTGAAAGCTAAATCCAAGTTTCAATTGGCAACAATGTAAACATTGAAATTCACACCCTAGAGGCATTGTTAATCAAAATTGCATAAGCGATAGAAAAAGTTTTTTTAAATCCTAGAATATGCTAAAACATCGCCGGTAACAGTTGTTCAGACATTTCCGGTCTAATATTGCTAAAGAAGCACTACACCGTCACAAGGTGGGTGAAACAGTTTGAGGAGATAGGCTGCACATGCAAGACAGAAAACACAGGACGTCCATCTGTCAACAATGAAGTGGTGGAAAACATTAGTGCGACCTGTGGACGAAACCCCAGAAAATCAATGCATAATGCCAGCAGAGAACTTAGTGCCACAAACAACTGTGTGGTGCGTGTTACACAAGCATCTGGTAATTCAAGCCTTACATATTCCACATGGTACAGGTGCTAAAACCAGCCAACAAACCAAAACAGAGAGTTCTGTGTGGATTTCCAAGCATGGATGGAGGTGGATGGTTTTGTGGACAGACTTGTGTTCTCTGATGAAGCCACTTATCACTTAAATGGCAACGCGAACAGGCACAACTTGAGATTTTGGGGCATGGAAAACCTGCATGCTATACTGAAAAATGAATGTGGTTCTCCTCCTAAGGTTAATGTTTTCTGCGCCATGACCAACCACAGTGTGTTTGGGCCTTTCTTCTTCGCGGAGTTTTAAAATTACAGCGATAACCTACCTTGACATGCTGTCAAAGTGATTGTTGTTTCAGTTGGAAGAAGAGGTATCATACTTCGTATTGCAGCAAGATGGTGCCCCAACACATTGGCATAACCTTGTACGTGATCACCTCAACAAGTGTCTTCCATAATGCTGGATTGGCCGTGCTGCGTTGAATGACGTGCCATTAATGTTGTAGCTTCCTAGGTCACATCACCTTGTGATTTTTATTTTGTGGGTATGTAAAGGATAAGGTGTATGTGCCCCCATTTTCACAGGACTTAAAGCAGTTACGGCAATGTATTGGTGATGTGGTTGACTCAGTTGATCAGGCTATGCTGGCACGGGCATGGCAAGAAATGAAGTATCGTGTAGACATCTGCTGTGTCACAAATGGCGCCCATATCGAACATCTGTGAATGTACATGGAAATGTAGAGAGTTTACCTTTGAAGTGATATTTATGTGTGTGAAATATATTCATTACAACAGTCATAGATATGTTCTCTTTTTGTACCAATCATTGCCTGTACAATGCTTGTCAGAGTCGTATGGTTTTAATTACAACATACTAGTGCAAACAGTCAAAGGTCTAGGTTGAATAACTTTATTTTTGATAACTGGGTGTTCTAATTAAATTTGTTCACTTTTCCTGCTATTCTAATTTTTAAATGGTGGAAATTGATGCACAAAGATTTCTAGCTACTGCAATAGTACTTATCATTAGTAATAAACCCAGTTTTATAGTTAACATTAAAATTTTTCTAATATTTTCTATTGTGTAATCTAACAGATAAAGTTTGTTTCATATCAACTAAATGAAATCTCCCATACCTGATTTCTTGTTCTTGAAAAGTCAGTGAATGCTAGAAGTGTACCTAATTGTTTTTTGTGAGTGAGGAATATGTTTAGTGTTTATTTTGCAGTATACATTTGTACAGATTCTGAATTTATTTTCAGGATTCTGGTGTAGGAACTCTAGTGACACTGAGAGTTGATGAACATGGTTTTTATCTGTACTGGGTTGACCAGAATAAGGTAATTTTCTTTATGTTTTATAAAATATTTAAAAATTGAGGCGCTCTGTCGTAAAACATGGTAACCAACAAAAAGTAAACTGTCGGAATCGTAAAATGAATGTTTGAGTGACGAAGCGGTACCCTTTCTGCCATGAAAATGCTTTTAGTCCCTACTATTTGTCTTGCACGGAGTTTGAATAGTGTAAGTACATTGTTCCAGTGAGGCTAGCACTTCCAGAAAGATATTTAAAATGCTACAAATTGGAATTGTACAAGTAGATACCATGTTTTACAATTGAGTAATGTATAAATTCAGCATGGTGTGTGGCACATACCATGTTTTATGATAATTGTGTTGCAAGTAGTATGCATGTTAAGTGGTAGATACCATACAAGGTATTATAATATTTATGAGCATACGAATATTAACCCATTAGAGCCCTGTGGCAACTTTATTTGCCACAACACTACCAGCTGTGCCCTTCAAACTGTATATGTTCGAATATCATTCTCCTTGGCTTGACAACATTTTAATTCTAATGATACGTTTAAACCATTTATAGCTATGTTTTGGCCCAGTGGTAACTACGTTGCCGACCCAAAAACCAGGTACAAAAGTAAACTATGTACACAATAAGTTTAGTGTTCCCAGTGTTCAGATGTATTTACAACACAATGTTCATATAATGTGAACATGTTTTGACTTACGGGCCTGAATGAGTTAATACAAAAGAGTTTGTGTTTAGCTTCATGTTTCTCTACAGAAATACATATATGTTTACTTATGTATCTAGTGTACATCCACACTTTTCACGAAACTGATGTTAACAACCAAAAACAACGATTAAACCGTAATTGTGCCAAATAGGGCCGATGGGAAATTTTGTCCTGATGGTATTTCCGTGTATTTTAAATGCTACTTTATTATTCCCCAAAAGGGTTTCTCTTATATATTGCCTAAACGTTTTGAGACATTTGTTTTCCCATCTGCACAATAACAGATTTTTCCATTCTGCATAATAATTGATTAAATATTTTGTCTTATGCCTTCGAGTGTTTTGAATGTACCTCTGATAAATATATATTTCAGCGACTGCAACCAAGCCATATCAAAACAATGGGCTTGATTAGTCAAATGTACATTCTACACATGTTTACTTGATGAGAACTTCTCTTACAGTGATTTGCCCCTTGCCTATACTCATAGTATGTAAAATATGGTATCTACGTAGATACCATAGCATTGATTCCCATAAAACAGCAATTCCTACAAGTTACAGATGCTGTAATGGATAAGATCTTGCACATTCTGCAGGTTCATTTAATAGGTCATCCAATAATGCATACAGTGAAAGTACAACACTAACTTTACTTATGGCAATGTTGCTTTACTTACGTATTAACAAAATACGTAGGGCAAATAGCACAATGACTTGGGGTGGATGACAATCTGCATCGTCAGTGTTGTCATCAGTACTACTTCTGGAATCACTATTTGTAACAAACAAACACCTTTTAACTGCATCAACACTAGCACAGTCAAGGTGGTGGCCTGCCATCTTTGTCATATACCAGGTTTTACTCCTGAACAGCCGCTAGATACCATGATTTTGTGGGCACTTTTTTCCTCTTTACAACGAACTATCACTCGTACTATCATCACATATTACTGATTACACTCTTCCGATTCTAGTGCAATCAATATCTCATTTTTGTACAATATGTCAGTTACCATGTTTTAGGACCGAGAGCTTCAATTGTAGCAATTTTTTTTTACTAAATTTTAGGTTATTTTTGCAAGTTCAGTATTTATTATTAAATGCTTTCTAAGTAATGAGTGAAGTTCATTATACATATGCTTACTGTGGTGTTGTACTTGAAAATTATTAGCTTTCTTTCCTTTTTAATTACATGTCCGTCTTATAAATCTTAAGCCATTACAACACATTTTTCCAAGCTTAGTGTATTCAGATTCTTATTAATAGCACCCAACTCAAATAACTTGCAGTCAATTATATTTGTTATTCTCATTTTGTGGCCCAGTAAGTTTTAATTGTAGTTTGTTTTTCTTTCAGGAACCATTCAACTGATTTGAACTGAGCTTATTAGCAGTACCATTAAATTCATCAATTTATAATTCCTCCATTTTTCATGCGGGGAGAAATTACTATCCAAAAAAATTTAGCATCTTGGCTATGTAATTTTTAGGAACTGTTCACTGGATGCATACTAGTTTTGGTGTACAAGCAATGTTATGAAATACAGCATTTATGGAATTTTAATGTGTTAATTTTCAAAATAATGACCTTGAAAACCAACACTATGTATGCTGGCAATAAATAATGAAAACACTAAATTCACACTTACCATCTTCATTCATATGTTCTTTCAGAAGACATAACTTGAAATTTCAGGCTTTTATGCCATATATCTCAGTAACTACATATCAGTTTCTGTCAAACTTAGTACACAAGTAGTGCCATGGAAAAAATGCTAAAATTGTAAAATTATAACATTTGAAATGTAGATATACTAATTTGCACATGCTTTACTTCATTCTGAGATGCAGGTTATAATGGACTGTTGTACTTATAATACTACGGTGCCGTAAAACAGTATTAAATTTGGGTTGTATAATTGTTAGCGAGGCAGGCTGTTCCCTTGGAATTAAGAGGAACAGGTGCAAAGTGGTACGGTGTTGGGTAAGCGAGAACCACATATCCCAAGCAGCAACAACCTCGGCCCCAGTACACTCTTTCAGGTTTGCGCGTGAATCCTATTAGTTGGATGCTTGGCTGATTTTTGTTGATATTCTAGACTGCTGCAGCGAATTTTGACATGTTGCGATAGTGTCTTGGTTATATCTGTGAAGTATGACATTTCATTTTGACACCAGATTCTCCAGCAGGCAGCTGTCCTTGATGTCTCTGATCCCAAGATTGCTTGATAAGGGTGAAATGGGATGCAAAATTGTACCCTAGCAAAACCTGTCTACCACTTTGTGTTGTCACATTATTAAAGCAAAGTGTAATTCTTGATGGCCTGTCAAGTCTATCCTACACTTAGGATTCCACCCCTCCAGGATTACTGCCAGTGTCCAAGTTACTCAAATTTAGACACACAGCATTATGCGATGTGATGGTACTGCTACAGGTGTGGCAAAACACCTTCCCTAATTTACAGGTATGATCTAAAAAAAAATGCTAAAAAGTAAAGAGAAATTTATTCTGATTGTGCAAAACTACTTGGAAGTTACAATTAAAATGGTTTTCAAAAGTAAATCTGTCAAGTGATGTCTAGGGGTGAGATCTGGCTACCTCGCTGGTCAGGGGATGTCGCCACGTAAAGAAACCAAGCGGCCTGGGAACAGCTGTCTCAACACTCTGAGCAATCTTTTGCCGTATGTTGAAACCAGACATTTTGAATTTGCAACTCATTGAGTTTTGGTTCCATGAAATTCTGAATCACTGGAACACATTTATCCAAGGTGACACCTCCATCTTCAAAAAAGTAGGGGCCAATTGTAATGTATCGTTGGTGGAACTTTCACACTATATTTATTATAATGCCGCACAGTTGAGCGCCATATTGCAATAATGCGTTTTACTTGCCACGGCTTTCTCAGGGTAGAAACACGAGACTCAGTTAATTGAACGTTATTAATTAAGAATGAAGAAGTTCCAAATTAGTTTGTTATGTACTTTGTTTATTTAACTATTTATTTAACACTCAGCACCACAGTTCACAGAAGAAGTCCAAATTGCAGAGTACGAACCTTACAGATAAATATAAAAGTACAGAAAACAGCGCCACAGTGGTTTCCGTTTATTAACGTCTCATGAATATTAGCCCGAATAAAGAATATCTGCTGCTACCTCGCACACCGGCTGAGAAATGAAATAATACAGTCAAGTGGCCGATGTGGGGGTTCACGTCACACCTGATTCGATCTAGGCTATCATTGTACTACGACAACTCTCTCTGACGACTAAAGAAGACGACCGCTTCTAACGGCCCTCGCCGCAGACTGCCCCTCCTAAGAAGACTCTCAACGACTAAGACCCTGTAAGGGCGACAGCTAGACGCCTATATCCTACTGCCTATCCCCCCTCTCCTGTGATAACGGCCTGGCCACGTACGCTCTCCCTCGTTATCTAACTGCTCCGTACGAACTACTCCTGCGATAAGCGCCCGGCATCCGGCATCTGCCAGCAGCGTCATCTAAAACTGCACGTGTCCCGCGCTCAACACGACGTTATCGACTGCCGCGCCGTCAACATAAACTAACCTCGCCGTCCACAAAAACTTGTTGACATATTAAAACTGCGCCGAAGGAACTAAAACTGTTGATGTCGCCTGATCCACAGAAACTAACTAATCTACTTTATGCTGACGCTTTCAAAACTCCCAAGTTCGAAACGAAAACTGTAACCAGGACTCTTGATAAAAACGTAACCCGCAGACGTCCGCCCCTTAACCTACAAATGCACACGTCTGTCTGATAAACACGGGAAACGAGCCACCACGGCTTTAAACTTAAACACGATAAATATAATACGAAGCTGTCCCAAAGCTTCACAAACACGAAAGAATTTTACACTTGAGTCCCGAAAANGGCTTTAAACTGAAACACGATAAAAATATTACAAAGCTGTCCCAAAGCTTCACAAACGCGAAAGAATTTTACACTTGAGTCCCGAAAAATTCAGAATATTGCGTCATTACATTACCCTCCTCGGTTTGGGATAGATTTGGAAGAAATCTTTCCCAAAGCGAAACCTAACCTGAATGATGTTACTCTGTAAACCACTGTGCCTCTGCTCCTTGAAAACAATTTACATATAACATGGTATTCAATTCATCACAACAATATTTACTTACTTAATTCTTGACAAAAAAAATTATTTACTTAACTAAACTTATAACAAAATTATTTACTTCACTGTTGAAGAGTGACAATCCATTGACAAGGATGCTGCAAAAAAAATTACACATTACTGGTTTCAAATAGTTAAATGTCGTTACAATTTGTTATACTTTGTTAAATGCAAGGCATGTCTACTTGACAAAGATCAAAATTCAGACTAGGACTTAATGTGTGATTGAGGGTGTATTTCCTACCTATGCCATTGATGCTTCATTTTGGGTTACTGCCCTTCGGCCTCTCGCTGGGATCAGCACACCACTTCTCCAAAAGGGGACCCAGGTCTGCCCAAAACTATAAAAAAGTCAATGCTACTGCCTCTCCCTAGGTCAGTGCTGACAACCCACATTACACGCCAATGCTACTGCCTCTCCCTAGGCCAGTGCCGACAACACACATTACACGCCAATGCTACTGCCTCTCCCTAGGCCAGTGCTGACAAAAAACCACAAAAGTCAATACTACTGCCTCTCACTAGGCCAGTGCTGACAAAAAACAAAGGGCCCCAGACCTGTCCCAAACCAAATCCACTTCCACTTTGTGCCACTGATCCCAGGACACCATAACCTGCAGCAACATCTCCTACTACATTTCAAATACTTAAGGCTCAATACTCTACAACACCTCAACCANCAATACTACTGCCTCTCACTAGGCCAGTGCTGACAAAAAACAAAGGGCCCCAGACCTGTCCCAAACCAAATCCACTTCCACTTTGTGCCACTGATCCCAGGACACCATACAATGCAGCAACATCTCCTATTACATATTCAAATACTCAGGGCTCAAAACTCTATAACACCTCAACCACTTCAACCTTTAGAAATTTAAGTACCATTTATTGCATCCTTAATTAATCTTCCTAATAATTCCTATTGTCAACTCTTTATGTTCCACAATTTTCAAAAAAATCAAAATTAAAACTTGTTAACATTCACATAGTACTTCTGGTTCGGTACTCTGCATTAATAACTCAGTTACAATTACACAATTGCCCATAACAGCTTGAGCTTCTACGACATATAATTTCACCAAAACTTCACTAATACACTTTAAAGTAATTATAATATTTAAACATTTTCCTTAGACTAATTAGTAAAATATTGTAGCACACATTTTGAAAAATAAAAAACTAATTATGTTTAAAGAAAATTCACAAAGTTCTTTCATAACACACTGCATATTAAAGAAAATTCACAAATGTGCTTTCATAATTTAAAACTGGCATATATATGTGCACATTACTCGATATGCTGATAAATTAAAAGTTTCACCTATGGCAATGCAAAGCTTTTACAATTAACAAAAACTCACAATTTCAAATACAATACTCATCAAATAAACTATTCATAAGTGTGTCTGGTTTTTGCTCAATAAGTAATTTCACCATAATTTAAAAAACTGAGCAATTACTTTTTCAAGATAAAACATACTGAATAAACTGAATTACAATAATTTAATGCAAAAGAGCACACTATATACCTGTATTGCTAATTATACTTACGAACTATTATGATAACAATCCAGTACCTAGTCATAACCTCAATCAGTAGCACAAATAGGCTTTGTGAGAACAGAAAAAATTTCTGCAACACTAAAAAACAAAGAAAATCAAGGTGTGCCATTACTGCACATCTAAAGTGTCAGCTTCCAAATTGAAAATTATTAAACCCAAAAATATCTGACCCACCCAAATCAAACATGAAATGTAATTTACGACAGCCTTCCTGAAATTATGGCACATAAACGTCAGTTATTTCTAAAATTCAACAATACTGTATGGACTTCACTAACCACTTCAACTGATTAATTTCTTATAACAACAGTTAAATAACTTTACTTCAGATTTCTGTGACCCTACCAATTTATATTTTGAACCAGATTCTGTTCATTACAAGATTCACAAAAATATCATTGACTATTGTATTTACTATGATTCACTGTTCTTAAAGAGAAACACTCTCACGATTATGAATTCTTTTCCAAATAACATTTTCTAGGTCATTAGTCTGACATATTTTCTATTCCCTTTAAGTTATCAAATAATTTACTTTTGCCTGAGAAGGGTTTACCCCATGTACCTGTACACATTGTTACTTATTTGTAGGGTTCTTAACAAAATTTTTTTTTTTTAAATACCAACAATTATTTACTCTTTTCTTATTGTATAATCAAAAGTAAATGAAAATGAATACAAGAAAGTAAAAAAATTAATTACCTATCTAACTTATCTACACTGCAGTCTTTCTGCTATACATTTCTTCTTCTTCCTTTTCCTTGTCCTTCTCTCCTTTTGTCTTAATTTCCTTCCCTTTTTCCTTACTACCTTTCTCATACTATACTTTAGCACTTTCTTCCGCTTCCCTACTGACCTATATCTACCCCTCTGTTTCCTTTTCTTTTTTCTTACAGTCTTTACCTTCTTATTCCTTCTCTTTTCCCCGACTACTTTACTGACCCTTTCTTTTACTCTTTGCTTCTTCCTTACAAAACGTTGCCTAAAAACTGCATAATGGTTCAATCGACTATACTTTTTACTCCTAGCAACTCTTGCACTCCTACCCTTAGCAACTCTTGCCTGCTGCACTTCACTATCTGATTCATCTCGCAGCTTAACTTCACCATAACCCTTGAGCCTAACCCCCCTAACCTTATTTCTCTTTTTCTTTATAACCTTTATCTTCGACCTTCTAACCTCACACTCCACAAAATTGACTTCACTTCTATCCTCCTCATTTATTATCTCTGTCTTACTATCTTTAACAATTAACTCCTTACATTCCTTATCACAACCATTACTACCAATTCCTATATCCTTGCTATTTATAATATTTTCTTTACTCTGGGAATCTATGGTTGGATCCTTTCCTAATATCTTTAGTGATTTAACCCCCCACTTGTCTATATTTGTTAATAATTCATCAAATATTTTATCACTTTTTTCTTCTTGTTGCCTAATGTCCTGTAACAGCTCCTGTTTAAACTTTTTTTGTTTCTGGTCATATTCTTGTTGCCCCTGTTTAATCTCCTGGTTAAATTCCTGTTGTTTTTTGCTAGACTCCTGTAAGGCCAAGAGGATTTTAAACATTTTTTCTGACCATGTAGTTTCTGATTGCGCCATTTTTATTTTATTTACGACGACGTGGTAAACAATAACAAAATCAAAAAACCCGTCGCGAAATTCACACGAAAACACACAAAATTACCTCTTGGCGAACTGTACTTTATAATCACATAACCTGCAATATTCTTTAAATGATGGCTTCATTGATGATTTGATTTCTTACCGTTTCTGTAGTTGACGAATGATGCCTCTTGGAGATTTCTTACCGTTACTGTTGATTCACGAGGTCTCGTACCCGAAGCTTCGGCGTCGTGCTGTTAGACACCTGAAATGGAACTGCCGCCGGTGTCGTGCTGCGAAATGGAATGGAACCGCCCGCCGTTACCGTGTTGTTGGAACTGGAATGGAACTGCCGAAGTTTACGTGGTGTTGTTCTCGTTGTTAAGTCTTCAAGTGTGGTTAATTCGTGCCCCTACGTTGGTCGCCATGTTGTATTAAAGCGTTGGGGGAACTTTCACACTATATTTATTATAATGCGCCATGTTGTATTAAAGCGTTGGGCGAACTTTCACACTATATTTATTATAATGCCGCACAGTTGAGCGCCATATTGCAATAATGCGTTTTACTTGCCAAGGCTTTCTCAGGGTAGAAACATGAGACTCAGTTAATTGAACGTTATTAATTAAGAATGAAGAAGTTCCAAATTAGTTTGTTATGTACTTTGTTTATTTAACTATTTATTTAACACTCAGCACCACAGTTCACAGAAGAAGTCCAAATTGCAGAGTACGAACCTTACAGATAAATATAAAAGTACAGAAAACAGCGCCACAGTGGTTTCCGTTTATTAACGTCTCATGAATATTAGCCCGAATAAAGAATATCTGCTGCTACCTCCCACACCGGCTGAGAAATGAAATAATACAGTCTAGTGGCCGATGTGGGGGTTCACGTCACACCTGATGCGATCTACGCTATCATTGTACTATAATACGACAACTCTCTCTGACGACTAAAGAAGACGACCGCTTCTAACGGCCCTCGCCGCAGACTGCCCCTCCTAAGAAGACTCTCAACGACTAAGACCCTGTAAGGGCGACAGCTAGACGCCTATATCCTACTGCCTATCCCCCCTCTCCTGTGATAACGGCCTGGCCACGTACGCTCTCCCTCGTTATCTAACTGCTCCGTTCGAACTACTCCTGCGATAAGTGCCCGGCATCTGCCAGCAGCGTCATCTAAAACTGCATGTGTCTCGAGCTCAACACGACGTTATCGACTGCCGCGCCGTCAACAGAAACTAACTTCTCGTATAACAAAAACTTGTTGACTTTGCCTAAAAATGTGCTGCAGGAACTAAAACTGTCAACGCATTCAACATCCCGAAACGAACTAATCTACTTAATGCTGACGCTTTACAAAACACTGAAGTTTGAAACGAAAACTGTTACCGGACTACTGATAAAACGTAAACGCAGACGTCCGCCCCTTAACCTACAAATGCACACGTCCGCCTGATAAACTAAGACGGGAAACTGGCCACCACGGCTTTAAACTGAAACACGATAAAAATATTACGAAGCTGTCCCAAAGCTTCACAAACACGAAAGAATTTTACACTTGAGTCCCGAAAGTTCAGAATATTGCGTCATTACACAATGATTCCAACACTTCCCACCCTGCACCAAACAGTAACACTATCACAGTGTAGAGGCTTTTAATGAAGTCCCTGAGGGTTCCGCTCACTCCAGTAATGGAAGTTTTGTTTATTCACACAACCAGATAAGTGAAAACATGCTCAATTACCGAATAAAACATCATGTGAAACATTTCCAAGGATGTTTTCACATATTTCTGTAATGTTTTTGCTAATTGCATTTGAACAGTTCTTGGATGACAACTATCTTGTAAGTATGAAATCGCAAGTTCTGATGCAAAATTCGCTTTACTCTTTGATCAGATAATTGAAGAGCTGCTCCACGTTCGTGAGCTGATTGCTTTGGAGATTGCAGTAACTAACATCTAATTGCCTAAATGTTTTCTGGAGTTCGAGCACTTCATGGTCCTCCTCCACACCTGTTCAACACAGAACCATTTGCCCTGAAATTCGGTACCCACAACTTAAGACTTTTTCGATCAAGAACCGAAGCACTTGGGACAAGCTGGAAGTATGTGTGAAATGCACGTTGAGTAGCGACCATGGAATTACCATTTAGGAGGAACGTTTCAACAGTAAACATTTGTTGTTTGCCTGTCTACTGCATTTTTTTGACTAAACAGTAGACAGCTTGTAATTTTGCAAGTAATAGTAATCAATATGTACAGAAAATATTTATTTTTCCTATACTTTTGGGGATTAATGTAATTAGTTCAGTGTTTTGAAATTTGAGATAATAGCAATTGGTATTTATTTTATACATTTATGATTTTCAAAACTTATTTTATTTCAAGTTGTTTGAGAGTAGCGGTGGTCATTGTAAGGTGATCAAACACGTTTTTATTTTATTAGTACGCTAAAGGCACATAGTTGGCTCTGGTAATATGGTGCAATATAGTTAATATGATAAGGGTCGTGGTGTGGCGACGTAATGAGATACACGTCCCATGTTGCGAGGGGTGTTTGTGCTATTTTTATATATGACTGCATCATGTGATGCTCCGATTCGGTAGTTTTTGGTGGTGCAATAAAGCTTTCGGAAGATGCTTATATTAGGCATGCCAGCCGTTGTACAAGAGTAGTAGCCAGTTCTCTTACAGTAACAGAACAGATCAGATGACTAACACCAGTAGAGCCTAGGACCTATCTTTCCTTTTCATCATATTTTGGACTAACCTAAAAACTACTAAATTATTTCTGCCAGTATGAGGGTCATTCGTGCAGGGCGTCGGGCCAAGTGTTTGTTTTCTTTCCCATCTTTGTCGATATCCTCGACTGCAGAATAATCAATACTGTGATTCCTTTTTCATTCCTGCTTGTTTGTTGTGGAAGTATTTATTTGTGTGCCACTACTGTAACTGAACTGCATGTTTTCTTGTGTCGTCATTTTAACTGAAATGCATAGTATAATAAAACTCTGTTGTATTTTCGGCTCATCTGACTTTATTTTGGTACCTTTATAAACTTGAGTCTCAATGTTCAGATTTGATTGAGTTAGGCGAACTGATGTTCATCTTGTGCCTTATCTGGCATATCCTGTAACATTACAAGCTAACCAAATGTCTCCCACTCCACCATCAGTTGGCATTCAGCAGGGCTGGCAGAGGTGAGGGGACTGGTTTGAATTAACGCTGAGTGGGTGACGTTTGGTTTGCTGTCTGCTGTTAAGTCCAGAAAATTCCTCCAGCGGGCATTCACTGGAATTTAACTGCCCGTATTCCTCCAGAAATGCTAGTAAGAATGATGGTATCCTTCCGAACTTGCCTTCAGCAGTGCAATGACAGCAAGGGACACTATCTAACAAATTTCCTTTCCAAACCATTTTAATTGTAACTCCCAAGTATGTAGTTTTCCATGGCCAAAATAATTTTTTTACTTTCTACCATTTTATTTTAATCAGACTTTCTAATTAAGGAGGATGTTTTGCTACATCCTGTACTACTACTAGTATTTGTACCACTACTACACCATTCTTGCTGCTACGGATGCTCAAGTACTTGTACCTTTCCACCCTCGCTATCTTCCTTCTATCACTCCACTACCTCTCCCTTCCTCTCATTTCCCTTTTACTGTCATCCCATTTTACCTGCCCCTCCTTCCATTCACTTCCCTTCCAACTCCTAACCCCATCCACTTTCCCTTTCCACTCCATAAGAGCAACTCAAATCTCTTCCCACCTCCCATCACCCACTTTCCCGCCTCCCACCACCCACTTTCCCGCCTCCCACCTTCAGCCTCCCACNTCACCATCCCTCCCCTCCCCAACAGCAAAACTATGTAAAGTCCCTGTAAATTAAATTTTAACTGTGGCAGTGAATGACTGTTCACAAAACGATGAATGCTCTGGGCCGCAAAATGTGTGCAGCCTCTTGTCTCCACTATAACTAACTGGCTGAGGCAGTGGCGCCATGGCGTGGACCTCATCAATGCTATGTGCCAAAACAAAATCCCTTGATGCAAATGTGAATTATGCGAATTAAAAAAAAAGGATGATATGGTGATGTTTAAAAATACCCTTTATGATGCTGTTGTGCTAAAGTCTTGCATGATTAAATGTTAACATTATTTAATCAATTGAATTACAATAACAAATATGCCACTGCTATGCTCGGGAATGTTACGTTGTCAGGGTTTCTCCGCGATTATACCTGCTCAAGACAACAACTAATGAAATAACATTAAAGACACTATCATCTCCTTTAAAATTGCAGTTAGTACCTGAGTAAACTCCCTCTTTCCAAGGCTTCAAACACGTCCCTCACCACGAGGAAATCTGCCCTAGCATTCCCTACATGTGCCTGACAATTAATTCACAAACTTGATTTAGTGCTACAGTACAACTAATGAAGTTCACTACACTGCGTTTATGATGCAGCCCCTTGTAAACACCTGTCACTGCACCGACTCTAGGGGTCTGCATGGATAAAACTCGCATGCTGGTAGAGTGCATAGGGCTGCTGTGCAAACTTGGTCATTGTGCACAGCACATTGGTGCACTTCTGGTGGTCCGTGATGCCTTGGTGCATGGCGGAGTGCTGCTGCACGGAGTGTGTGTCAACAGGGGTCAAAAGGGATAGGAGGCACGACTGACATCAATCATTTAGTGACAAACATAAGCATGTATTACATTATAGTAACCAAAACAATGTTTAGGGTATCTAATATATTAAGACTTTCCAAATTCCATGGAATAAATAAGTTTAATCTATTTAATTAGTTGGGAGAGTACATTGGTTTAAAACACACGGATGAGAACAGAGGCAAAAATTGTGCATGAATTTACTTCTTAAATTTTATAATTAATCACATTTTGTTTGTAACTACGATACTAAATGATTAGTAGAAAAAAATTATTAAATTTAGTTTGAGAATATTATATGTTTTATAAAAAATTTGATAAAATTGACATACTGTTTTGTTAATATTTGGTTTTTTCTACCCTTGTAAGACTAAAACTCTGCTTAACTGGATGACTTATCTGCTAGATATTTGTGTTTGTGTTTAAAGACGGGAATTGTAATTCCAGTAAATGCAGAGTTTTGCATTTAACCTTGGTTGGATGCACAGAGCTTATTAGCTAAGTGGGGAAATCAGTCCTTGAGAGACTATTTTGCCTCATAGTGTGTGTGTATCAGTGGTGCAAACTGGACATTTGAAATAATAAAAATGGANTAGTGTGTGTGTATCAGTGGTGCAAACTGGACATTTGAAATAATAAAAATGGAAGAAAAAAAATTGATAGTAAATTAGCATGTATGTTTTATTGTACCTACTAAGATGGTGTAATAATAATAATAATTGATTGCGTCAGCCATCCTGATTTGGGTTTTTAATTATGTTCCAAAATCATTCCAGATGAATCCTGGAATTGCTCCTTACTATATTCCTTTGCCGTTTCATTACTCAATTCCCCTAGTTCCATCTATATTAATCCTGCTTTCCGCAAAATGGTAAACCATAGAAAACAGTATTGTAGGCCTACTCTATAGAGTAAAGTTGTCTTCAAACCAATAGTTAANAAGAAAAAAAATTGATAGTAAATTAGCATGTATGTTTTATTGTACCTACTAAGATGGTGTAATAATAATAATAATAATTGATTGCGTCAGCCATCCTGATTTGGGTTTTTAATTATGTTCCAAAATCATTCCAGATGAATCCTGGAATTGCTCCTTACTATATTCCTTTGCCGTTTCATTACTCAATTCCCCTAGTTCCATCTATATTAATCCTGCTTTCAGCAAAATGGTAAACCATAGAAAACAGTATTGTAGGCCTACTCTATAGAGTAAAGTTGTCTTCAAACCAATAGTTAANGCAAAATGGTAAACCATAGAAAACAGTATTGTAGGCCTACTCTATAGAGTAAAGTTGTCTTCAAACCAATAGTTAATGTGTTTTTGTGAATCTTGCATGTATGTGTGTGTCATAGCTCTGTTTTTTTTTTACATTTATAGGAAATGGACATCCTTGATATAGCCACCATCAGGGACAGTCGAACGGGAAGGTTTGCCAAAATTCCGAAAGATCAGAAGTTGAAGCAGATTGTATCTATGGGTTGTTCTCAAGACACATTAGAAGAAAAGACTGTCACAATATGCTATGGTGGAGATTTCGTTAACCTGTCATTTGTTAATTTTTGTTGTAAGAAAAAGGAAATCGCACAGGTAAATTTTTGTTTTAAATTCTGGAAATTAATTTAAAATGTGTGTGTATGGCAAGAGTAGGCTTGCTGAAATATCAGCAAGGAGGGTTACTGATATTGGTTGCCATTTGCCATCTGAATGTGGCCACCAAAAATTCGATAGTTCCAATAGCAACAGCACTAAGGATATTTTGATCACATGGATAATGGTGTTGTATTTGGTGAATATATGCTGCATAGATGCATCGTATTTGGGGAGGGGTGGTCGCCCCTCCACTTTTCATTCTGCAAGGGCATCACCCCCTGGGTTGACAAAACAGTGGTTGGTCACTACTTGAGTTTGAAATAAGTATTTATAGCTTACTGTAGACTGCTTGTCTCATTCTTTTCAGAAAATTTTTTTTTCTTATAGGCATTTACATAACCGAAAACAACAATATTTCAGTAGAAACTATTTAATTTAATTATTAAAAGTCTTGGCCCAAATGAAATAAGTGTTTACATACATAACCAAATGCACAGATATACAATGCACAAAATAGTGAGAAAGAAAGGGGGATATATATATATTGATGTATATATATGTATATATTGATTTATAAATGTATATATATTGATGTAGATATGTATATATATTGATTGAGAGATATAGATATATTGATTGATAGATTTATATATATTGATTGATATATATACATTGATTTATATATATATATATATATGTATATATATATATATGTATATANATATATATAGAGGTAGATTGATATAGAGGTAGGTACGTAGAGATAGAGCGAGCGGTCGGGATGTTGGGAGTGAGGGAGGGATGGATAGATATGGGTATTATAACAGAAACTTTGAGACATTACATCCTTCTGGAAACAAAAAGTCTGCGCCTATGGTAGGCAGCATTTGTTACTTGGAAATCAGAGATGTGGTTTATGTTCAGAATTTTTAGAAATTTTTTTTTATTAAGTGAAAATACATTTCTGGCAGAAGGTAAACTTAGTCATAAATTCTGTATGATTGGGGCTTGGCACTTTGCTAGATAATTAAAGGATTTGTGTGGGCTACATTAAAAACTATACATTTGCTAGTGTGCTCAGCTGTTGTACCATCATCAGTTAAAAAAATTATTAAAAATATACCAAAATTAACAAGAAAATAATGAAATTCATTGCTTACATTCTAAAAAAATTATTTTCTTGCATCTCAGGCTCTCAAAATCTATTGTGAACTATACTTCAGATTTTTACATATCCAGTTTTTGGGGATCAAAATTATTGTGCAGCTTATACATGCATGCAACTTATATTGGCACATACATTGTTACAATAGAGTCCCAATTCTGAATCACAATTTTATGAATTTATGGATTAACCGAATTTAGATGCAATGAAAAATGAAGTTTTGATTTTTGCAGTTTGCAAATGTAACAAGTAATTTATGTACTTAATTATAAGTAAATTATTTGGAAAATAATTGCAATGTTTATTAAAAATAATTATAATAATATTTAATTTAAAATCTAATTATGCATGTACTGTACATATGTAATAGAATAAGCAGGTACTGTACTCAAGACACAAAGTAATGACAGACGAAAATACAGTATGTTGGTACAATTACTTTTTAATGAAAAGGTTGTGTTCCCTGGAGGTGTCAGTTGCGTGAAATTCTTTTAATTAAATTACATATCCCCATAAGAAACAGTGTAATCGGCCGAGGTTAGGTTCCTCGATCATGTAGAAACGCGTACATTTTGTGTTGTATGTCAGAAATGGAACGTTAAAAAAAAGTGCATTTCTTTTAACATGTGTGTAGAACTAAACTATGCAGAGCACCTAGGTTTCAGGTTTTAACAGAATTTTTGTTGAACCGAATCACACCGTGTCCCATCAAATTAAGTTAAACGATGTCAAGTGTATATTGTAGATAATCGTATCATTAAATGCTAGTATAATGTAACAATATTCACAAACAGTGTAATTTTCAAGGTTTTTTAGGTGCATTTTTTTCTTCCAAATGAATTTACTTTTTTTTTTTTTTCAAGTAAAATGTTAAAATAATTGGTTTTGACATTTGATTATGAGTAAAATGGAGACATTTGCAAAATTCTATGCCACTGAATTTTTGTCATGATACTAGGTAACTCCGTGTCATGTCCTCAGAATAGGAAACCTGAAGATATTATGATGATGTTTAAACTGTACAGTGAAATATATGAAACACATCCACTGTATATTGTATAAAATATTTATGATATAAAATTGTATACTACATAAATCAACGCAAAACAAGTTATCACACATGATTTTATAGGCAGTGTGAAAAAGCTAAGAACAAGGAATGAAAAGAACATTTTTAGTATATTTGAAAACTAATTTAATTGCGATGCACTGTACAGTTATTTATTCAGCTATACAGTTGCAGTTTTAAGTTCTGTTGTGGAAAATATTTGAAAAAAATGTTTCTGAAGAAAGTTTTGACCTGCATGTCAGTTAGATGTTTCTGCAAATCTCCTCACTGTTCATATTCACGCTATGGAAATAATATGAAGTATCTGCCAAATTACAAAACTTATTGATAACTGTAGCCTTTTAATATACAAAGTAGAATATTTTTAGAATATTTGTCTTTTTCATGTTCACACACACTTGGTTTTTATCTTTGGGTGCCGTAGGGCTTCCAGAAGTAATAAATGTGAGCAGCAGTACTATTGAATACATATATGTAGTTTGTGAATTTCTTCTAGAGTAACAAAAATGTTACTGTCTCAGTTTAAAATGTTATTAAATGATGTGAAAAATACTCTTGAAGTGGCTTGAGGTTATGTGGAACACACAGCAGTAACATGGGGTAAAGCACTGGCTTTGGGTATGTTAATCCTTCAAATAAATGAAAAGAGAATTAACTAGCTGAACTGAACTGTATTATTAAGGCAGGACAATTTTGACTGATTGACATTACAGAACCAAGTGCCATGTGTTGAATGTTTTGTTGTTCAGATTGTCTCATTGCACATTAGTGCTCTTAATTTTGGGGAAAAATTTGTACACTTTAATTTCAGGAAGATGTATTGTTCAGTATTTTATAGAACATAATGTGTAATTCATGAAACCCTATACTGAGTGATATAGCGTAGTGGTAAGACACTACTTGTATTCAGGAGGACTGGTTTTGATTTATGGTCCAGCTACATGCATTTGCATGATTACAACAAATGTTGCCATGCAGTATTGTCATAGTCTGACATGTGTCCCATTTGAGTTTAATGCAGTTTGCGCAGATGTTCTACTGAGGAGTATACATGTCCTCCATCAGTCATAGCTGCAAGACACCAAATAAGGGCCTTAGTAGCAGTGTGAACCACAGGGCCAAGTTCAGTGTACAGGCAGCACACCACAATGGCACATTCAACAAACCTTTCCCAGCTAGATGAGTTTGGGAGAGGCCACATCATCGGCCTCGAAGAGGCAGGTTGGGCGTTTTGGTGCCATGCTTGTCACTTGAATTGGACTACCTACACTGTGAGTTGGTGTTGGATGCAATGGGAACAGGAGGGTACACACACCCGTTGAGAAGGCTCGGGTTGACCCTGGCGGACCACTAGCAGGGAGGATCGTTTCATAGTGCAACAGGGTGTAAGCACTACACAGTCGTCGCTGTGCACCATCCAAGAACATGCCACGGAAGCTGGGGATACGTCTGTGTCCACCAGTACCATATCCAGGTGGCTAGCAGAGCGAAATCTGTCAAGGCGTCCCTTACGATTTCTACCATTACGACCTCGGCATCGCCAAGTACATGTGACCTGCCGGTAACAGGCAGCAGGGCAGTTTGTGAATTGGTGACAAGTGGTGTTCGGCGACGAATCACAGTTCTGTCTAGATACAAACGACCGCTGAATTCGAGTCTGGAGACATCTTGGCCAGCACCGTGATCCACACTTCATTGTAGCATGGCACACCGCCCCAACGAGAGGTGTCATGGTGTGGGGTGCGATTTCCTATGATTCCCGCATCTCACTGGTGGTGATTGAAGGAACTCTGATGGCGCTGCGATAGGTCCAAGAAATTCTGCGACCATGTGTGTTTCCCTTCCTAGTACAGTTTGATAACCCCATTTTCCAGCAGGATAATGCCCGCCCTTACACAGGACAAGTATCTCTTGCTCGCCTTTGTGTTTCAACATGCTACATTGGCCAGCGAGGTTTCGAGACCTTTCGCCCATCTAAAACATTTGGGACCTTCTTGGACTACAACTTCGGTCAGCGACAACTATGGTGGATTTGGAGGGTCAGTTGTGGTGTGATCTTCCTCAGGAGAACAACCAACATCTGTATGTTTCCATGCTAGACTGTATCACTGCTGGTTTCCATGCTACGGGTTGTCTGACTCCATACTAAGTGCATCCTGCAAGTGTTGGTCCCCTGCAATATATACTTGGTGTGGTACAATATTGCTACAAGAATGTCTGAGGGGCGTATCCGAGTTCATGAGGGATGGAGGTTTTAATAAAAATAAAAACTAAATTTAATAATTATATTTATTCTCAATGCTACAAACAGCCAAACATCTGTTATTTACCAGTCTGAGCACCCTATTAACTCTTATTATTCTTATTGAGAGGGATATTTAATTACTATCTACATTTAAATTAAAGTCTTTATCACAGTCTTTTCTCTGACTAATGTCCCTTAAACTGCTCCAATTATTTCCACATGTTTAGTTAAAACTCTATTTCCATTGTCCCGAGTGTCGTTTTACTCACGCGTCTATTCCATATTCCTGCAGATCAGTCCCACTCTTGAATGCACACAAGCTCACCGATGCACTCTCGTATATCGCTGCAGTCGTTCCTCGCCACTCCGGAATCTCCCAACTGTCGCTTAAGGTCGCACAAGATGCCAAATTCTCGGTTCTTAATCACTCACTCTGAGGCCCGCATGTGGTATTTATACTTGAGGTAGGTGTCGTCTATAATGTTCTTAGCAATCCAAGTTGTTCTGGGCAAGGTAATGGTGATTACGACATTCTTGTGTGATAAATGGGGAAATATGAGCTTCTCAGGGTCAGCGAGCTGCGATAAGTTTATTGGCGTGTGCGCATCTGCGTCCTTTATGATAGGCCGCTCGCTTCGTCTAACGTTACAAACTTGACCTCCAGCTCTCGGCGCCTTCCCACGCGAAGGAAACATCGGGCACCGATACGCAACAATATTTTGATGTTTTCTGTATACATACTACTTTGTCCTGTTGTGCCTCTACCCACTGGGGGGAACTTGTGATAGTACCGTCAGGGTAATCAATTTTTTTTGCAAATATTGATTTTGTTTTTGCAGAATCTTTTTAGGTAAAAACTGTGATGTTTTCTTAATACAGGCATTAGGAAGTTCATGTTCACTTATGATTGTCCAAATACCTGGTAGTCTATAATAACTCTGCTGTCTGCCATTTATATAATAATTTTGATNGGGGGGGGGGATGACTGAGTGACCAATTGAAACTAGCAGCTCAATGTTTTGCATACCTTGTAAGTGCATACACATGTCTAGCAACCTTGCTATTATCCTAATTTCATTGAAAAGAAATGCTTTTTTTGTCACTGTTATATTTTTGCATTTTGTATAATGTGTAGTCTTAGCATCGCAAGCGAACACTTAAAATTGTGTGAATTTTGTAACTATACCTGATTTCCAATTTGTTTTATGTTCTTTATTATTATTTAATTTCTAGCCGTTCATACATTAAGGGATGAATCTTGAATTATCCAGATTCAAATAATTTCTAATTATGTACATTGTTATTTACTGTGCCAAAGTAATTGTGCAACTACATCCATCATAAGGTGCAGTACATTAAGGTAATTTTTTTTAACTCTAGCTATGGACAGAAGAGATTTTGAAGCTAGCATACAACTTATCTCTCTTAAACTGCTCCGCCAGCATGCTTCTGTGCAAAGCGCACATCAAACTCACCCTATCGACAGATAAGGCTGGAAAAATTCCTGTTAAGAAGTAAGTTTTTTTGTGGTATTCTTAAGTGTATTGTTTTGATGCCTTTACGGTTGTGTAGAAATTTTTCTATTGAGATATGTGTGTATTTTAGAGATATGGATTTACATGTTACATGCAGGTGTCTGTAAACTCCTTAGGCAAAATCTTAAGGTGGTGTAGGGTGTTAAGATGAGTATTTTTGAGAAGGAACATATATGTAACAGTGGTTTTGGTATGGTGCATTGGTAAGTAGGTAATGTGTGTGTGTGTGTGTGTGGCATCTTACACTCATGTATTTTAGTTTCAGTGGCTTTGTGAAAGTGCTGAGAATTTTGGATAATGGCATGGAAATTGTCTAAATTGAACTTTTAAATAATATAAGTAGAAGGCATGTGAAGATCTGTTGTATTATGGGCTTGGTTCTTATGTGGTGAATGGTCAGCCTATCTCCCTCCTTCAGCATCCATTGTCATGCTGAACTGTATTGGTGCCTGGGGTTGGGCGCCTTGTTCAGTAGGTAGTGCGGAACACTTCCTTAGCAGTTCACAGGGTTATCGGGTGAGAAGAGACATCTTTCTTGCACTAGAGACAGAGGCATATGGTCTGGTGATTTGAGGGCACCGACATTGTGGGTGTGAAGAACCAGATTTTACCCCCATTAATGTAATTTAATTAATTTTTCAATATGTTTATTTTCCTCACGAGAGGTATTGTCGGATTATTATTGTAATTTACTTATCGTCAAATACATATTCCATTTGCAAATTATAGTCTGAGTGCAGCAATTGTACGCGCATTATTAGGCAGGTTTCAACAATGACCTGTAGTGTGTCTATTTTGCTGAATTATATAATATTTAAGTTGACCAATGTATAGTAATTTCCAAAGTCATATATTTTAACAATAAGTTGAAAACTAACATTGGAATAAGTAATCATAATATTTAGAACACAATATGAATGATAAAGTCGTTACTGTTGTTTTAATGCTGCCCAAGTCCATTGAGCAGAGCGGTACCAAGTTTTCGAGGCACTCTGTCTTGGTAGGTTGGTGCGGACAGACGTATGTTGGCGGGAAGTGGCCGTAAAATTGTGGTTGCAAATAAGGGTGATGAATAATGGGATAGTATCCATGCAATCCATATATTTCTGCTGCTGAATATTTATTTTATACAACCTTACTCAAGATTTATTATAATATACCTAATTTTTTTTGGCAAGATGTGCACCAATGGGTGGCTTGGTTCAGCGTGACTCAGCAAAATATTTAGTGTGTTTGTATTTGGCACAACTTGCGACATGAATAAATCTTTGAATTTCGCTAAAAAGAATTCACTCATTTTAATTTATATGACATCACTACAAACCTACGATTATTTTATTACCTTTTAACATCTGTTTGCGCCCTTATCATTTTAATTCTGGCAGTCTTATTGTTCAGCTGGCTGAGGCTTAGGTGTATGTAAAGGTGACGCGTTACATGGGATTAAATTCTGTTCCTGTTGGTGTTTCTATCTGTGGTGCTGTATTTTATTACTAGGCTGGCTCTCTCAGGATGGTATATCTAGCGCAAACAATAAGTTTGTGGACTGTGCACCTTGAGTGTAGGCAGCCATGTACCACTGCAATGGTCAACAAGTTCGTGGACTGGCGCCCAAATGTCAGCAGTCAAGCACCATGGCGTCCACATACACAGATGCACATTGTCCCTGAAAATAGTCATCTTTGGCCGCTATGCACATCTGCCAATGGTATGCCTATGTTGGTAACGCTGCTTAAAGTGATTGGCAAGAAGACCCTTTGGACTTCTCTTGTGGTAGTGATTATGTCCTTGGCCAAATGAAATCTATTCTCGCCGGCCTAGTGAAATATATGTATGCATAGCTGTACTTTCAAGTGGAGGAAGCGAAAGAAATCATATGGTGCGAGATGTGGTGAGTATGGAAAGTGTGGCAGCACGGTGACCTGACCTGTCGCCTTGCTAGTTACTTACGGACAAGCACAAAGTAGCAATGTGCAGGGGCGTTCTCGTATAGCAACAGCCAATTGTTGCTAAACCACATCTCAGGATGCTTACAACGAATTGTGCATTGTTTACAATTGCATTTTGTGGTAATCACGTGAGTAATGCCTAATGAATCCAAGAACAGTTCTAGCATCACCTTGCCTTTTGACCTATCTTGTATTTTTTTCAGTTGTGAAAATTATGGCAATTTCCAGGTGGCTGGTTGTCACTTACATTGCAGATTGTACAGAAAACACCACATTTTGTCCTCTTGTTACAATCCAGTTGAGAAACGCCCCATTTTTGTCAGCACTACTGATTAGGTCACTGCAAATAATTATGTGATTGTCGTGTTGGTCTTGTGTCAGGATACATGGCACACCATGATGTGAGACTCACGACACGTTCAGGTCATCTGACAGAACTTTGTGGCATGTTCCATGGCTAATGTCTGCTGCAGACGCAAGATTGTTTATCATCAGCTCTCTCTATATACAGTGTATCGTTCTCTGTGTTTATCTCATTTTCTATCTGTCTGTATATCACTGTCTCTGTGTCACTGTTTCCGTGTCTTTGTAATTCTACGTCTGTCTCTTTCTGCCTTTGACTGGGTCTGTTGCTGTTGAGTGTACCTGCCTAGATTCCCCATCTGTTCAGTTATCGCCCCCGCCCCCACCCTTTCTCATTCCACAATTTCCTTCTCCAAGGGAACATTCCCAGAGTTGAAGTGTGGGTTTTACTGATTCAGTCCCCAGCTCTAATGGATGCATACCACTTTGACGATGGGATGTACAAAAACACTCATCTGGTCGTTAGTCTCCAGGCATCATGAAACTGGCCCCTGTCTCCTCATATGCTTTGAACTACTGCTCAGGCCTGTGTGCCCTTTGCTCAGAAGCTGAGCAGTTGGCCTCAAGCAGATGGTATTTGTATTAAAGATCTCCAGAGATCCGTTACACTGCAGAACGTGTAATGAGTAACCTTAGTGATCTGCACTGCTGATCATAAACAGTTTCTTCCAAGATCCACCCCCAGGCCTCCCATAGGAAATGCAAAACAAAGTGGCTGATGTAGAGTGGTGGATTTCCCAACCTGCAAAATCTTTCACAAGCGTAGCTGTAGAAAAATTTTTGATTGAACACCAAGTAGTTCTGCTGTTTCCAGATATAGAACACACACCAACCTAAACGATGCTTCATTATAACAAATTTGTGTATCTCCTAAAATAATGGTTTCAAGAAGCAGAAAACATGTAGTACAATGTGGTTGCAAAAATTGTCAATTTTATATGATGTACCTAATAAGACAAGTAAACTTTATCCAATATAAAACTTGGTGGAAAATTCTCCTAGGTAGTGCTCACTGATGTGAAGACCTCCCATCCACACAACATGCTAGATCTAATGATACCTACACTTCTCATCTGACCCTTGGGGAAGTCGATAGTGCTTCACCAACAGGATCACATTCACAAATCGGGGCAGAGCTGCGGATATTATCCCCACCAAGACACCTTGCGATGCTGGTAGTGCTTGCCTGATCACTTGCTCTCACACACCACCAAGTCCAAAGCACCAATCATCATATTAAACTTAGTTT